>VZRZ01002431.1:2059649-2158144 GCA_013398175.1 Climacteris rufus | reverse complement strand
CGCCCGGCCTGGCCCGGCCCCGGGACTCGGAGCCGCCGGCAGGGGCCGGGGGCCGCCCCTGCCCTGCCGCACCCCCGTCCCCCCCAGCCCGGGGCTGCCATGCTGCTCTGCCCGCCCCGCTGTCGCTGTCACGACTCCGTTCCCAGGTCCCGTGGCCCTGTCCTTGCCCCGGGAGCCCCGGATCCCGTCTCCCCTCCGCCGGTCGGCCGGCAGCAGGCAGGGAGCGGCCGGGGGAGCCCAGCTGTGTGACCTGGGCCGCGGAGAGGCCTCTGGCGTAGCCCAGAGCCTGTGTCTGACACCCGCTGTCCGGGGTCAATGCTCTCCGCCTGGACTCTCCCTCTTTCACCATCCCCCGAGGTACTGCTGTTGTGCGGACAAGCACACTTGAGACGTGTATGGACTGCCATCTGAGCGCTGCTGTGCAGTGGGCAACAGCTTGTGAAACTCTGCAGAGCACAAGAAGTTTCTTTATATACCATGGGAGCTGTCATGGAGGAATGTGCTGAGCCCTGCCCTGCAACAACCCCACCTTGCACACACCAGTGATTAGCTGAGATTAGCTGAGAGTTTCTGTGCCTTCTGTAATCGCGGTTTATAATAAGCATGTGGGAGAACAGCCTGGCTATAGGATGTTGGGGAGCTGCGGAAGGAGAATGTCAGAGCAGTGCAAACGGAAGGGGCAGTACAGAGATTTTAAGTTGACACTAGGACGTGGAAGCTGTAGGGACGGTTTGTGCCTTAACCATTGTGTCATCTCTGAAGGGCCTTTTTTTCATCTTAGGGTGGCTGCTTGTCGCCAGGGTGACCTTGGACAAATCTTTCTTGTTCCACCCAAGTTTCACTTTTAGCTAAGTGGGGGGAGGTCAGTCTATCGGCTCCTTTGTGTGCAGTGCTGGAAGTCCAGTCTCAGCAGGAACTGTTCAAAGAGGAATGGCTGGGTGTCCAGTGGCAGGTGGAGGACTGGGAAAGTCTGCAGGAGGGGATTTCTGATTGACAGTAGTTGAGTGGTACAAGAGAGAGAAAGCCTCACTAGAGTCATATCAGGGATAATTATCATGACAGCTTTGAGGGTCAATTAGCTCATACAACACCCACGGTCTTTTATAATATACTTTAGAGCCGTAAGTATTTCACGTTAACAAAGGTGAGGATTTTTTGCCTCTGACAGCTTTGTTTGGATGGTCTATTGTGATTTGGGAATTTTGACTGTTCAGCCGCATGCTCTCCATTTCTTAGTGGTGAGGAGTGCTCTGATCTGTCAGGTTTTGTTTTGCAGACACTGTTACCCTTTAAGGGTAGGAAGACAGAGCTGGGGAATGCTATGGGGAAATTCTGCTTCTGTCCTTCCACTCCCTTTGGGACTGACATTTGTTAATATATTAGATCTGTAATCGGATGGATATCTGTAGAAGGAGGGTGAGGAATTGTCGTGATTAATTAATTAGAGGTCCTGAGAAAAGCATGAGCTTTCTTGGAAGTCTTAGATGCTATTTTGAGAGATGACAGCAGGTGGCAACCTCTCCTTAAAAATTATACTGTGGAAGAGTTTGATGCTTGCAAATTTTTCTCAGGCAGCCACAAGAGTTTGCTAAAAAAGGGCTTTTCCTGCTTTAAGCATTGTGAGTCCTGTCCTGGATACAGACACGCACAATGTGCAGAAGGATCACTTCTCTAAGAGTAAGATTTTGGGGTTTTTTCACTAGCAAACTCAGAGCTTACTGACTTAAGGAGGAGGTGCTGCTGCACCTCTGCAGAGCCTCAGCTGCAGTGGAGCTGATCTGATCAGAGGTTTTCAAGAGGTAGTGATTCTGTGATGTTTTGTCTTCTTACATGTCTTCTGTGGGCCTTCTCAAGTCTGTTGGAACCATAGCTGGTTTGCCCTTAGGACCAGGGACACAGTGAACCTGTTCAATACCTGTGATCCAGCACTTCTGCAGTTGTTCTGTTGACATTGAGCCACTCGAAATGGAGTGTTGTTTGCTTTCCTCTATCTGGGTCGGTTACCATGACCAAGGCACTTTACCTTCACATTCTGTCCTGACTTAAGTTTGTGAAAAGAGAACAGTAATGATGCAGTAATTGACTTTCTGATGTAAAACACTCTATTGACAAGAAAAGCCAAGCAATTGATCAGTACTGTTCTGCACCATTTTTGCAGCTTATCTTTGTTTGCACATTAAATGTAAAATATGCCAGTGCAGTCAGTGCAGCACAGAGGTGAGGAGGGGGAGCTTGTACCATTCAGCTGGACTAAGTTTGTGATAGTTGCATTCTTTGTTGATTCCTTACCAGTTAATTTCCTATAGGGAAGAGGTCTCTTGGCCATTGTCTATTCATGTTCAGAGGGAAGCTGCCCTCTCAGAAGCCATGAGGCAGTGAGGCCAGTGTGTGCAGTCAGCTCCTACAGCTGGGTTGTAACTGGAGGAGGAAGAGGCAAGAAAGAGACTGGTAAGGGACGTATCAGCTGTCCTGCCCTCCACATCGGGGGAGTCAGGTGGAGCCTTGTGCAATAGACTGCTGCTAGCAGATTCACCTGACTTCTGGGGATATTTCCATTGCCCCTCTACGAGTGAAGGGGGGAGACCTGGACAGCGTTCCTGCAGTGGTATGGGAGATGTGAGTAGGTGCTGGAACATCTTGAGAGATGCACTGCAGAGAGAATGTGGTGGACCCCTAACGAGTACCCCCCAGAGTATACACTGGAAGACTGGAATGTAAGCTTTAGAGATCTGTTATGATGATGAGATGACCTTTTCATCTCTCTTCTTAGCATGAAAAAATAGTTACACTTTTCTTGCATGAAGAAATAGTTGCACTTCTTAAATTGTGCAACAGTTCTGTTCAGATTCCATTGAGTCTTAATTAAGTTGGAATAAGGTTAATATGAGAATAGCAGTAGGCAGTTTGAGCTTTAGGTGATACTGCTGCAGACTGATGCTAACAGACATTAAATAGATTCTAATCAATCAGCATATCCTAATAGTGCATGAGAGAGAGACAGAGAGAGAGGATGTCCTTAACTTTTGACTGGTGAATGGAGAAAAAAAAAAGTGTAGAGTTTATAGCCAGGAGGTCGAAGCCCACAAAGTAGTGGTGACCAGACTTCTGCCTTCTGTGCTCCTCAGGAGGCCATAGTTTCATATAAGCCACAAGATGATGGAAGATTTTTTCAAAACTGGGTTGGTTTTGGGGCTGGTTTGGCGTTGTTTTGTTTTGGTTTTGGTTTTTTTTTGTTTTTTGATGCTTTGGCCAAACACTGGGTGGCTGCAGCAAGTCACGTTTATGAACTTGGTTATGAATGAACACCTCTACTCTGGCCTGAGTAAAGCCAAACTCTGAGAGCTGCAGCCCTACATCTGAACAGAGGGCCATGTGATGTAGGTCGTGGTTTGCACAAACAGTGTCAGGTAACCAGGAGAGGTTAATCACAGCAAGCTGACAAGGTGCAGAGGGTTTTGCTGTGCTGCCTGCTGACAGCACTTTGTTCAGTGTGGTGCCATCTGAGTGCACAGTTCACAGTTCTGTTCAGCGAGAGTTACAAGACTGCAGTGCAGCAAGCTCAAAAGGTTTAGGAACTGCTCATGAGAGGGACCTCGCTAGCTTGTGAATGCTATGTCCACACATCATTTAGGATGCTCAGGCCTGTTTGTGGTCAGCAATGGAGAGATTCTGAGTGCTTTCTCCTCGGCAAGAATGGGATCCTACATGGAAGAATAATTTGTATAATTATTGTATTTATTGGACTGATGTGTACTATTTTATTTGTTCTGTATTTAATTGTATTTATACTCAGTTTTGCAGCCTCCTGGCTGCCTGCTGTTGATGTTTTATTTTTGAATAACCTGCTTCATTATTGCCCAACTAATCTCCAGTGACATGGGGAAATTTTGTTCCCATTTTACACGTGTCAGTTGATCTATCCTGAATAAATGAAAAGAATTGTTTTCAGTGCTGAGATTGAAACCCTGCAGTTACTTGTGGATTACTTCTCACCTTCTACCATTTGCAGGCTCAAAGAGAAAGTCAAATGATTTTTTCCTTTTGCTTTTCAGAGGAGGAAGAACAAAGTACATGAATTAAATTGGCCCATGATTGCATTGCACTTTGTTTTCTGTTGCCACGTCACTTTTATGCTTGGAATTTAGCCTGCCCTGAGATTCCTTCTGCTCCCTTTTTGCTTATGTATATACTGACATTAGTTTGTTCGGAGAGAGCAACTATTGCTAGAGCAAAATACATTTCTTTAAATTAATTTCTGCAGCTGATTTAAACCAGCCTGGACTGAAGACTTGAGTATGTTGTTTAATTTAGATTCCATTTTTTTCTGAAACTCTCCTGTAGTTGGTACATATGAAAAAGAGAACTATATATGAAAAAATCTGGGGTTGGACAGTGGTGTTTTTTAATGAATTCTTAAATATCCTGATTCATTCCAGTAAAACTGTATTCACTACCTCAGGAAGTAACAATTAACTTCTCTCTATTGGGAACGATGTGTTCTCATCTTGGTAAAGGGAATATTTTGTTTCTGATGTGATTATTTTTGTGTCAACTTTATCTCTCTGTTCTAAACTCTTGTGTGAAATTTCTTTCAGTACCTAAAAAATGAAGCTAAAAGAAATTGAGCGAACAGCTGTGCAGGCATGGAGTCCAGCAAACAACCATCCCATTTATCTAGCAACAGGTAAAGTTCTTCACAATTTGTGAATATTAAAGTGTAAATCACAGGAAATTTTATGTACAATTGTATGGGTTTTAATTTTCAACAGTTTCCACATAATAGTTTCTAGAAAACTTACAAACAGTATACCAAAAACATTACAGCTTTTAGATTTTTTTTAAAGTATTACTTCTATGCCTAGCTTTGACATTTTAAAGGTGTATGATTTTTCAAAGGTTGAATACATGACTTTTGGATCTAATTTGATTTTGATTCTAAGTCTGTATGGACTTCAACACCTTCTTGCTATTCTGCATTATGTACTTGCTATGTCTGTGAGGGGAAAAAAGGTTAATTCAAGTAACATTGCTTTAAGCTCACTTTTACTTCTCTGTCTTCAGGAGAAATATCACCACTATCATATGGCTTGACAATCAAGTAATAGAAGCCTCTTCTCCCTAAAGTTTCTTGTTTTGGTTAACATTCCATTTTCAGTACTTTTGCAAAACCTTAAATTTTGTTGTATTGATTTTATTAATTGATCACTGTTGCTACAGTAATTTTATATCCTGAAGCAGAAAGTCAGCCTGTTCACTGAGCTGGCAGCAGGCAGGTTTCCTCTCTGCGTGGAACTGCCAGCTCCGGTGGTTTTGTTGGGTTTGCGTGGTAAGGCTTTGGTAGCTGGGGTGGCTTCTGTCAGAAGCTGCCAGAGGCTCCCACTGTGTCCCGTGGAACCAACGCCAGGCAGCTTCCAGACACAGCCACAGCTGTCAGGGCCAAGCCCCTCAGCGACAGGGGTAGCGCCTCTGGGGTAACATAGTTAATAAGAGGGAGAAAAAATGCCCTGCATTACTGAAGCCCAAGAGAGGAGTGAGAATGAATGAGAGAAACAATTCTGCAGGCACCAAGGTCCGTGCAGAAGGATGGGCAGGAGGTGCTTCAGGTGTCGGAGCAGAGATTCCCCTGCAGCCCCGGTGAAGACCTCAGTGAGGCAGGCTGTCACCCCCACAGCCTGTGGAGGTCCATGGTGCAGCAGACACCCACGTGCAATCCACCATACCAGAGCAGATGGATGCCTAAAGGACGCTGTGGCTCTGTGGAAAGCCCGCACTGGAGCGGGCTCCTGGTAGGACCCATGGCTCCATGGAGTAAGGAGCTCACGCTGGAACAAGTTTGCTGGCAGGACTTGTGACCCTCTGGGGGACCAAGGCTGGAGCAGTCTGTTCTGAAAGACCATCCCATGGAGGGGACCCAGACTGGAGCAGTTTGTGAAGAACTGCAGCCTATGGGAGGGATTCACATTGGACAAGTTTGTAGAGAACAAGGCCAGAGTTTTGGTTGAACCAAAGGTCTTGGCTTCAGTTTGCTTTAGATCAGAAGCCATGTAGTTTCATAATTTGTATTGCTTTTTACTAGTCCTTTGGGCACATCCTATGCTGTAAGCATCCCTGTGGTAACTGGAACTGGGTGACTGTTTGCCTGGGAGTGTCCCACTAGGCAATGTTAAATCAACTTTTATCTTTTACTTTGCAAGAATAGGGAGAAGGAAGAACGCCGCCAATTTGTGACTGCCAACTGTCTGTGGGTTGTTGAGGCGTGTTTAGTTGGCTAAGGGTGAAGAACTTAAGCAGTAGAGTAGGTGTGAAAAGTCTGATTAAGATGTGATCAGCATTGAGGAGCAGTATACAGAAGTACTTGGGATAATAATTGTAGCTGAATCTCCTGATGTCACTGCATTTTTAATGTAGAGAAGAAGCTATAGTTGCTTGGATGAGGGTACAGGAGTTATATCTATCGCAAGAGAGAAAATTATCTGTGCAACAGTAACCTCGGTGCCCAGAATTTCTTGAAGAACTTCTAATTTGTTTTAAAGTCTTTGTCATAATTGTTGATTCCTTTTTCTGAGGTGTTCAGACGTGGCCTCTCTTTGAACAGAAACAACACAAAGGTTGTGTTGACTATAAAGAATACTTTTTTCTTAGTGTCTGGCTCTTTTTGTGTCTTGTGCTTTTGATAAAAGTGCCCACTTGTGTTGCCCTTGTACTTCTGCTAGGAACATCTGCCCAGCAACTGGATGCATCCTTCAGTACAAATGCCACCTTGGAAATATTTGAGGTTGACTTCAGGGATCCCTCCCTGGACATGAAGCAGAAAGGAGCACTTCCTGCCTCAAACAGGTACTAGAGGCTCATACTGATGTATCAATCCATGAAGCTGAAAAGGGTTTTTTGGTGCAGGAGAGGAGGAGATAATATTTACAGCATATAAAGTGATCTTTTGAATCAGTTAACCTCTGTCTTCAAAAATTTAACATTTTTGTTGACACAGATCATATTGGGTATAAAAGTAGAGGAGTTGGATCATTAAAGAAGTCTGAAATTACTTGTATGATAGTCAGTTCATTTGAGACATTATGTATAATGTGAATTTGCTGGGGCTAACAATTTGCACTACAGAGATTATAGAGAGGGAAACTTACTTTCCAGCCTTTTAAAACAAGATGATTTCTTAGGCTCATCAGTGTGGGTGACAGCCTTGATTTCTAACTAGCAGATTTTAAGGAGTATAAACATATTTTTTAGATAACAGCTCTGGAAATGAAGGCACATAGACCTCTAACCTAATTTTCAATAAAGTGCAGGCTAGAGGATTTCACCCATCAAATCCCATGTGAGGTCCTAAAAGTTTTGAACAAATAAAACGGCCAAAAAAACAGAGAAAAGTTCTTCCTTTTTAAGTTTTCTTTAAAAGTCTTTGGAAGGAAGCTTATTTCTTTTTCACCATGCAAGAACCACAGTCTTCTTAAAAGGGAAATGATTGTTTAAAGTGCAGACTGATGGATATGTTTGATAGGTCGGAACATGGCCGTGAGTTTTGGTAATGAAGAGGCTGTCTTGATTTCTACCAAACATTGTGGCCTATGCCAGTTTTATTTTCTTTATTTTTCTAGGTTTCATAAGCTGATCTGGGGGAACTTTGGAAATGGGTCTCCAGAGTCCTCTGGAGTGATCATTGGTGGAGGGGACAATGGAGTGCTGACAATGTACAGTGTGCAGCGCATCTTGACGTCCAAGAATGACCCTGTCATTGGGCAGACAGAGAAGCATTCAGGTCCTGTTCGAGCCCTTGACTTCAACCCTTTTCAGGTGCGTATCATTGAGATACCAAAGGAAAGTTAACCTCCATGTTACAAAGCATGTTCCTTGGTGTGTAGAGATTTATAAAGTGAAAGAATAATTTTTAACTTAAGAGGCATGGTAGTTGTGACGCAAGGCTGATTTGAGACTCAGATTTGGGTTTTCTTCACAGCTTTGCCACTGAATTCCCCTGTGACGTCTCTAAAAACATGTCTTGCAATATTGTTACATGTTAAACCATTCTCCTTTTGAAATGAGAACTTCTATTTTTTGCTGATTGTTCTGTTGGTGTTTAATTCAGTGGTGCTCTGATCAGACTTGAAGGGACTGCAGCATAAACAGGGAATGAACAGAACACTGTTCTTGTGGTAGCACAAAGGCAAATTGACAATTGTCTGTAGTTGGTTGTAAGAAACCTGCATTTTCTCAGAAGAAATATCCTTGGTGCCAGGATGCAGGGCAAAGGCCCAGCTGGCCAGAGACAGTGGCTTCCAGGCCTGTGACAGAGTTTTGTCGAGAATAACAGCAGCCACCTGCACAAAATAGACATATTTTAAATGGGTCTGTACTGTGGCACAGTGGAAGGCTCGGAGGCCAGAGATGTGCTTGGTTTATAATCTAGTTAGTGTCTTTCTACTTATCAATGGATGTGAAATGTAGCTCTCATCTCACTTTGGAAGATTTTGGTGGTTTTGCTTCCATTTATTTTTAAGATATCTGTTCTCTTTCCCTATGAGCAGGAATCTCAGCCGGTCTTTTCCTTTTTTTTTTTTTTTTTTTTCCTACAGAGTAATCTCTTGGCTTCTGGAGCCAACGATTCTGAAATTTTCATCTGGGACTTGAATAATTTCAGTGTGCCTATGACTCCAGGGACTAAATCACAGGTAAACAAACATTCCTCTGGGCAATACTCCTGCAGTTTTGTATCTCAGTAGGCAAGACAAAAAGATGTGTGTGGAGACATCTTAGCCTAGTCAGTCTGCGAAGGGGGAATGACTTTGATGTCTGTCAGGAGAAAGATGAATCAGAAGTGACTGATTGGTTTCATTCTTGGGGGTGGAAGAAGTGTTGTAAAGGGAGGGGAGGCAGGCTGACAAGCTCTGGAAGGATGCACTTTGCATGGATGGGTAAGCTCTTTGTGGATTTGAATCAAATAACTGACCAGTTTATCTTGTGATCCAGCTGGGGCATGTGTGATGGATTAAGAAGGTTTATTGGACCTTCTCTGAGGAATGAATTTATTTCAGGCTTCAGCTGAGGCTTTTCGTATCTCATGAAAGTCATATCCCTAGCAGAGCCAGTGAGCCATTAAATGCATCTTGGCTATTGCTCCCAGATAATGTTTCCTGAGTTTGAAGAGGAAGAAGTTTCTGATCTTCTGATGCTTATTATGTTATTCAGGGCAATCAACTCCTGAAAGTAGAAAAATAATAGTAAACTTGCTTAAAAGCAGGCCACGTTTTTCCTCCAGTAAATCTTCTGTTTGTTTCCTTGCCTATCTCTTGCATTGTAGTAGATACAATAACAACAATTAGCCTTGAATACTTCAGCATTTTCCATCTCACTGCACTCCTGAAATGTTGCACAAGGTCATCTCTTCGTTTAAGTTCATCTGAGAAGTTAGGGTAGAAGCATATACATGTGCTCAGCTGCAGTTCTCTCTGAATTGTGATTTATATCACAATTGGCCAATGAAAAATCCAGCACCTGCTCCTAAAATGCAAAGGTATTTTTCCAGGTGACATTCCCCCATAGAATTTTACTGTCCACTGTACTCTCTGAGTAAAGGACTTTTCCTACTTTCTGGTCAGTGCTGCTGTTATTTCCAGGTAGTTGATCAGCAGTTGAAGAGAGGAATCTGTGTATCATCAAATCCAAAATCCCTGGTCTCTTAGTTAAGATAGTGACAGAATCCTGTGGTTGGTGTACCCTCATCTTGGGAATAATGGATGTGTGGCTTTTCCTGTTTTGGCAGCCTCATGAAGACATCAGTGTGGTGTCCTGGAATCGGCAGGTGCAGCACATCCTGTCCTCTGCTCACCCCAGTGGCAAGGCTGTGGTTT
Source organism: Climacteris rufus (assembly GCA_013398175.1). Lineage (NCBI taxonomy): Eukaryota > Metazoa > Chordata > Aves > Passeriformes > Climacteridae > Climacteris > Climacteris rufus. The sequence goes on along the minus strand of VZRZ01002431.1, from coordinate 2,148,284 downwards.
GGGACCTCAGGAAGAATGAGCCCATCATCAAAGTCAGTGACCACAGCAACAGAGTGAGTGGAGAAAAGGCTGTGTTTCTAACTAGCTTACAACGTGCCACAAAGCAGCAGCACAGACTCTTTGGACAAGTGTTTTTATTCTGGGAGCTGTTGGAACTAGTTCTTTTGGAGCTGTAGCATCAAAGCACTTTGTTTTTTCCCTAATGAAGTGGAGAAACAAGACCCTTTACTGTTCTAAAAATTCAGGCACTCTGGCATTCAGTTTCTGTGTTCACAGCTCTTTTATGAGAAGCCTCCCAGCTGTCTTCCTAGGTCAACTTTGGACTTCTGTATGGTTAGTGGGTTTTTTTTGCTGTGTAGAGAAGGTAGAAATACTTGCTGCCTGGAGCAAGAAATTGGTTATCTTGCTTTATGTCAAGCATTCTAAGCGAGTTCAGCACAGAATAACGTGGCTCTGGGCCATTTGTGCTGCAGCCAGCTTGCTGTGCTGAATTTTCAGCCTGTGCTATTTTTGTCTGTAGATGCATTGCTCAGGAATGGCCTGGCATCCAGAAGTTGCAACGCAGCTAGTCCTTTCCTCTGAGGATGACCGTTTGCCAGTGATCCAAATATGGGACTTGCGCTTTGCTACCTCTCCTCTGAGCCAGCTGGAAGGGCATACGAGGTGAGGACTTGCATGTTGTGCTGCCTTTTCAAGGATCTCTATTTTTTAAAGGCAGGCATCTGGGAGACTGGACTTCAGAGTACTATGATTTTGTCCTCGACCTGTTTTCTTTCCCAGATGAATCTGGTTGAAGGTAGAGAACAGAATTAGCATTTCTGAGCCTAAGTGTAGATGCATGGTGCTTTCTTGGTGACTGGGTGGTAGAGTGGACTGTATAGAAAATAAAAATGATTGCTTTCTGTTTTGTTTTAGGGGAGTTCTCTCTGTTTCTTGGTGCCAGGCTGACCCTGAACTGCTGTTGAGTAGTGCCAAAGACAACCGGATCTTGTGCTGGAACCCAGGTGTGGGGGAGGTATGTAACCACAGCTATAAGTACACATGGTCTGCTGTTTAGATTTGTGTGCTGGGCCATGTGTGTGTCCCTCGCTGTATCCCTGTGGAGTGCCAATGTAATTTCCTCAAGCATGTCTTGTGCACTCTTTCTGTCTGGAATGAATGAGTGTTGTCCATATCCAGACTGAAATAAAGAGAGACAGGCAGAGATTTTCGCTGATACATCTTTGTCCAGAGATCACAGAGAGAAGAAAGGTTTAACTAAAATTTAGTTTCAGCTATGTAGGATTACTCTTGCTATGCTCACCCACTAGTGTTCTCTGTTTCCATGTGTTTCTTCTCTTAGAGTAGTAAGGTTTTTTTGGAGGAAATTTGAAGGAGAACGAGGAGCATTTGTTAGGGTCATTGAGAAGGGAACAATGTAGTTCAATAATGTGTGTAAACTTTATTCACAGTAAAATGGTTTCATATGTGTGTGCTTACCTAGTCATGTAGCTCAGAATTTGAACATTGGAATATTTAGGTATCACCTGAATTAAAATGGGTCTGTGTAAAATTTTTTATGCTCACCCATTCATTCAATGCTCAGTTTCTGGATAAAACTGGACTTTGGACAATGCAGTTGATCTTGATGATAGCATGGGGAAAGTGCTTTAACAATACTGAACAAAGTCCATCTGGGAACTCCAGATTGATTTCATGGAACAATATCATTCAGCTGACCACTTTTGCCTTGGAGGCATGGAAAAAAATTAATCAATTTTCCTAAAATGCATGAAATGCTGCTGTTGTAGTTTCATGGGATTTGATGCTCACTTGGTCCAGATCTCTGGTTGGAAGACAATAAGACTCTGAAACATTCCCAATGTCTAATTTTTACAAAAGTTTTTTCACTGTCTTTTAGTGGAAAAATAAAAAAAAATACATTTGTGTAGCTGACTTATCTGTATGCATGCTGCTGTAGATTTGCAGAGTCCAACTTCAAGTTAGACTTCTATGTATAAAGTATTATTAAGGGGCTCTTTTTGACTTGGTACCAACAGAAGATTGAACAGAAGATTTTCAGGTGATAGAAAAAGTTGGGAAGGTTTGCTGTATTAAAGATGAACAGTTACACAGAATGGCTGATCTGGAAAGCTTGGGGGAAGTGTTGGTTTCATTAGTTTTGGGAAATATTTGGTTTTTTGGGATTTATTTATTTGTTTTTCTATTTGGCAGTCTAGATTTTAATATAAGCAAATTATATAAATTTGCTTATACCTGGGAAGAGAAAACACAGATCACGTTCCCACAGAAAACTAAGCTGTGATTGCCTATGCTTTATTCCTGTAAACTATAAAGGAAATATCTTCATTTTACAAACTGGAGGTTCAAAGTCAAGGTTAGTGTTAGTGAGTTGCCCAACATCAGGAAGGAAGTCTGTGACTGGACCATGAATTGAACTTTGGGTTTTGAATGCTGAACCGTAAACTTGTTGGCTGCAATGTCCTTCACAGTTCATGTGCAGCAGTTACAGTTCTCTCTTGTTCTATGTTTTTCCTTTAGGCTTTTTATTTTCGTTACCACAGTTTTTACTCCACACTATTCTTTCTGTTTACGTATTCTTGCTCATAACACCTTCTTGTCTCTTGACTTCTGTTTTTATTGTGTTGTTTTCTCCCTTGGTTAACAGCAAATGTGACAAAGCTATAGTACTCTGATATGGTAGTACTTAGAAAACAGAGCAAAAGTGACTTGTTGCTTTTGGATTTTGTTCTACAATCAGAATCCATTTTTTATAGGAGCTTTCTGTGGCTTTCAGCTGTTTGGACTCAATGTGCTATAACTTGGTTGCAAATGCACCCTTCAAGAAGCCAAAATAAGAGATTTGTATGCAATGGTAACGTGTAAATAAAGTGACACGCTTGCTGTGGGAAGTAATTTGGGGAAAGCAGGAGATTATTTGTGTTGTGCTTCTAGATTCTCTCTTTCTATGATAGGTGGTTTATGAGTTGCCCATTCGGAGTCAATGGTGCTTTGATGTCCAGTGGTGTCCTAGGAATCCTTCAGTCTTCTCTGCTGCCACTTTTGATGGGTGGATCAACATTTATTCTGTTATGGGTGGGAACTTAGAAGCTCAGCAGAAGACGCAGGCTGACAAGGTAAAGTCCTGTGAACAAGTTACAGCTTGACATGTTGGCAGTTTCTCCTCTGACTGCTCAGAGTGGTAGAAGCACATGTGTGTAACAGTGAGATTTTTAAGTGATGCAGTCTGTCCCACACACCAGGGCCTATGGCTGTGTGGTGTGGGAACCAGAAGCTACCTCTCTGGGGGCTTAACAATCTCACCAAATCCCAGAGGGACCACATCACCTCTGACAAAGTGTGTAAAGAGAACCAAGATCAAGTGGAGTTATGATGTTAAGATATATTTTGTGGTTATTACTACTGCAGCACACATTAGATCAACAAACTTTTCTTGTCGTTAGGTTAAAATGAAATGCATTGATACTAAATAATAGGATACATTATTCTTCGTTAGTTTAGAAAATAATTTTATAAAGTGGCTTTATAAAGTGGCTATTAGCAATTTTCCTCAAGTCAGTTGACTACAACTTGGAGCATATTAGTATTTCTGATACTGAAACCCATTATTTAGTCAATGAATAGATGAGCAAAATCTGAAAAGATTAAATCTCACTACTGTCTAAAAATTTAGTTTTAATCTGGTGTCTAGTCTTTTAATTCCCTCCCTCTGTCCCAGCCAACAAATGCCTTACAACACAGGTTTTAAGAGAATACGTTTGAGCTGGCTTAAATGTTATTTATATAGTCATTTACAGCTGACTGAGTTCAGTTTCATAGGATTTGCAAGAGACAGAAAATACTTTATCAAGCAACAGCTGTGAGAGATTAAGGATTTATTTAACCCATGGAGAATTTTTTTTCTGTGCATTCTTCATGTGCATGCGCCACAGTTCAAAATTGGGGAACAATAGTGTTGAATTATTCCTAGATAAATAGAATAACTAACAAGAACACAAGCTGAAGGAGATAATGACAGTTATGGTGGCAGGGAGTTTGTGACCAAAGGTCTCTCTTATGAATTCAGTGGTCTTAGGACAAACTGTTGCAGACCTGGTTGTGTATATTTATTTCTTAAAGGTTGAGGGTGTTTGATCTCTTGGATATAAGCCTTTCCTCCAGAAATACTCTTTCTTTGGAATTGGTTTCCCCTGAAGAAAGACAAACTGTTGCCTGTGATTCTAAGGTTTGGCAACCTCTAGCTTGATGAGCCTGATGCTGTTCCTTTTTGGGTATGCCGGTTAGTTGAACTTTGAAGCTATTCCCTGTCGTCCAGTCAAACTTGAACAGGGTTACCTTGAGCAAACAACAACTCCATGTGAACAATGTTAAAAATGAAAAGTGCTTTGTGAACAGTATTTTATGTATGCTTACTGACTCCCTAAATGTCAGAAATCTGGCTCAGGGGGCACTTTTGACTCTCTCTTGTCTAGACAAGAGTTTTATTTCATCAGTCTCATCTAAGCTATAAAAGCTTGACACAGTCCTTGAAACTATCCCATTTGAAAGACTCCAGCAACAAAAAGGGAGTGAGAACTCCTTTGTGAGAAAAACAAGTAATAAGTTGGACAACTTTTGGCCATATGTTGTCACTACCTTGCATAAAACAAGTAATTTTGCAACTCCTATATTTGAGCTTGGTGCTAGGCCTAGCAGTGTTTGTTAGACAATTTGCATCTTGCTATGGAAAAACTACTTGAAAATCTCTTAGAGTAAAACTTTCTTGAGAAATGATTTCTGGAACTGTTTGGAAATGCCATTTCTCTTGCATAGGGCCTTGGTGGTATTCCAGAAAGAGGTGCTGTACTAGCCTCATTCTTCATCAGTGAGGGAAGTAATTAATTCCTATGCAATAGTTTTTAGTGCTTACTCCATACAGAGAGGAATTAAATTATATCTTGTTCCTATTTCCATCTGATTCTAGATCTCTTCCTCCTTCAACAATTTGGATCCCTTTGGCACAGGACAGAGCCTTCCTCCTTTGCAGGTGCCAGAGCAAGTAACTCAGACCACCTTGATTCCACCATTGAAAAAGCCACCCAAGTGGATTCGCAGACCTGTGGGGGTTTCATTTGCAGTAAGTAAATGGAGCATCCTTAGCTGAAAATGCAGTAGATGTATTGTCTTGTGACACAATCCTTTTCTTTTGCTGGAGAAATCTGTATCTTCCTGTTGCTAGTTGTTTTAGTGCCCATTTAAGGTGCAGTGTGGGGTCCCATGAAGTGAAGCTTGTTTACTCAACATTCAGGTATATTTCCAACAAGAAGGAGTCCCGTACCAGAGAATGGGAGATTATAAGTAGGAGTTAACAAATATAAGAAACAATCATAAAAGCTGTCCTTGTAGGCTGCCATGCATTCCCATTCTCCTCTGTGTGTCTCCTTCCTGTCCAGGTATTTAATTTTCTTCACATCTTTGCTCCTAAATTGGAAGGCTGACTTGTTCTTTTAGCCCGTTGCTTGACTTGTTCTTTATGTGTCTGCTCTAAAAACCTGATAGTTTTTATCATTGCAGTCTGCCTCTCCATGTAACAAAAGAACTAATAGTTCAAAATGGCGCTTTTTCCTCTGTACCTCTCTGGCACTTGCACTTGGCTGGACTGATAGGATATGCACAAGTCTCAAGTTTATTGTTCTGCCATCCATGTGCACTAAACTCTTGAGTTCCTTGTGATCACAGCTGGAGCTTGAGTCTGCCTTGGTAAATGAAGAGCTAAGCGAGTTGCTTTTACCTTTGATTATAAGAATGCTTACTGTATCTCCTTCTGTCATTCTCAGTTTGGAGGAAAACTGATTACCTTTGGTCTTACCAAAGCTCCTGGACAGCAAGTGCAGCAGACTTACCCACATCAGGTATTCATCAGTCAAGTGACTACTGAAACCGAATTCCTACTCCGATCCAAAGAACTGCAGATGGCCTTGCAGTCCGGGAACCTCCTTGATTACTGCCAGGGCAAGATCCAGACAGCCAAGCTGCCATTTGATGAGAACCTTTGGAACTTCTTGAAGGTAGGATGCCTGTGGTGAAATATAGAGGTCAGTTCTTTTACAGCCCTGGGGTGGAATATAGTGTGCTCTAGCCCTTTATATTCCTGTTCTTTAAGATATAAAATGGAATTGAATGAATAGACTCATTACTTGTCTATAGAAAGTTGACATCTTGGAGGTTGTCTTGTTTTTCATTAGGAGTGGTTTTTTCATTGGACTTGGGCTTCCTGGAACAGGATTTTCTCATCTCAACACACTGCCAAGCTATATCTGCCTGCTATCTGTGGAGCTGTACATTATTACTTTTCGAAGTCCAAATGGACCATGAGATACCCCAGAACAAGGGAGAGAGCTGTGGTGGCATGAGGACTGTCTAGCCCTTATTGACAATTTGGTAATGTGAAAGAGTTCAGTGAGAACTCTGAAGAGGCAGGACTTATTCTTGGCAGGGGTTTACAGATACTCATAGTCAGACTGTGTGGAGGACAAAATATTGGGATCTTTTCCGTAGTATTATATTTGCATGGGGAATCTTGAATACGATGGCCAGCTATTATTCTAGGTGGTCTGCATTGCAACAATGACTTCAGTTGCATCAAATGCAATGCATCAAACTGTCATTTTTAGTCAATTTTTATAATCCTTCTGGTCTGTAGTCCTGAGAGAACACTCCAGCAGCATAAAGGATCTATTACAATTGATTGTCTTAAACTACAAACCAGGCTTTTGTGCAAAAATTGGCTGCAGCACCATTCCTGCCTCTGCAGGAACAGTTTCTGAACTGTTTACAAGTATCATATCAGTTTGATCATTTCTATAGTAGGAGCAGCATGGGATTTAACTGAGACAGACACATTCTCCTTGCAGAATGTTAATCATGCATTAAAGCATATAAATAGTGCCTATCCATTAGGCTATCCATGCAGCCTGTGGGAATCTTTGGGAGTGTCTTAAATCCTCACCCAGGCAGCTTCTGTAACAGTTAAGTAATTCTTGTGAAGCCAGCTAGGAGTTCAGGCAACCATCTTTTCTCAGTTTCATCCAGACTCAAGTCAGTCCATTCTCTCTATGCAGAGATTAGCTTGGCAATTCCTAGACTATCCAGGGAATTAATGACCAAGTACACTAGGTATGTATACAGTCACAGTCTTGATACACAGTTGTACCTCAGTTGTATCTGTGGCAAACCTGAATTTTGCCCTTTTATGATGTTTATAACTTAAATTCCATAAATCTTCCTACAATAGTCATTAGGTGGACTTCTCGTAGTTGAGTTCCTTATCTGTAAACTGAGCTCCAAACTTTGCTGCTACTAACCATTGGCAGTGTGTAGATGTCTCTGATTTTACTTATTTTTTTTCCTTTTAATATCCTTTGGGACTCAGGTGAATTTGGAGCAAGAGTCCAGGACTAAACTCCTCAAGCTGCTGGGTTACAGTAAAGAGGATCTGCAAAAAAAGGTAAGGGATGTTTCCAGTACACAGAAATCTTTACAGGACTAAAGCTGCTGCAGGAAAGTTGTGGGGTCCCTATGGGAACAAAAGACCAAAGTGTATGAAATTTCATCTGGGAGTCACCTGAAGTGTACCCCATCAAAAAGCAAATGCAAGCACTTGTAAGGGTGTAACTGTAGCTGTACTAAATCAGACCAAAGGGGTCTTGAGCCCAATTATCTTGCTTTCAGTTGGTGCACTGGGAAGTGTGTAGTAACAGTGCAGCTGTGAGAGCTGCTTTTAGCGTCCAGCTTTCTGCATCTTGGGATTCCTCAGCCAGGAAGAAGGTGACTGGTGGAGACAGTCTGGCATAGCAGTGATAGATAGTGCTCTGAAAAGGATAAATAGCCTCTGATAGGCAGCCAACCAGGAGTAGGGTGAGGTGGAAGTTTTCAAACAGGTGAAAGAGTTGGGGGGTCTTGCCAGTCTCTCAGTAGTTTCACTGTCCAGGTGCTTACTTTGATAGGCACTTCACTGTGTGTCTGTCTGTTACTTTTCTAGATTGGCTCATGTTTGAGTAATGGGATCCCAGATAAACAGTCCCTTCCTGAGGCAGATGATACAAACACTGCACCGGATCAGGTATGTCCTGTACATCATGCCAGCTAGGAGAGCAGAGGACAGCAGAATGAGCAGGAATGTCTAATTCCATCCACAAGTTGTTGGGCTCAATGCTGGCATTGCAGAGGGCAGTTCACAGGCCTGTCAGACCCTCACAGGGTCAGACTAAATGACCATAGCTGTCCCTTCTGGCTTTGAAATAAATCAGTGAACAATGACGGACTCCTGGCTGTTATTCTTGCAAGAAGGCTTGCTTTACCACTGCTGATTTCTTCAGTGGTAGAATTAGCCTCACCCCAGCTGAACTTCATGCTACAGTTCTGGATTTCCTCTGTGAAGCTTCTGCTGTGGTATTTCTTTCCTTTTCACCTCTATCCTCTGAAATGTATTTTCACATCATTTTGGGATGTCCATCTTCAGATGCCTTCCATGGCCTGGTTCACTGTAAATTTTTCTCCTCTGAGGTATCTAAAACTTACATTCTCTAGTTAGTAATCTGCTTCACAAGCCTCAAGCACTGACTGATATTCTAGGAGTAGCAATTGTTGTGCATTTCAGTAGAGCACCAGGCATGGCTGTGATCCAACCTGTTAGTTACAGATTTCATTTGTTGATCTTGTCCCTGTTCCATCTAAAATCGTTCAGCTTACTCAAGGGCTGACAGTTGAGTTAATGAATGCTGCCCAGCAGTGCTGTTGGCACTACATGTCTTGCACCATCAATCTCCTAAGCTTTGGCAATTACAGCACTGCTCTTGTTGCTGCTCTGGTGAAACCGTGCAGATTGATAGTGCAGTGACAGGAGGCATTATAGGTTTCCAAATTGAAATTAGATGTGTATGAGCATGCACAACAAAATGGAGAGCAGCCCCATCCCACCCTAAATCTGCTAATCACCCATCCCACCTTTAATCTGCTAAACTGTTTTGGGTAGGATCTGTGTGTTCAGTCAATTACATAACCTCTTGCACTCTTTGCACAGCTTTTGATGAATTCCAGTGATGATGTAGCTGCTGTTTCTTCCTCTTCAGCCTTTTTTGATAACCTCATCCCACAGAATATGAGCACATTGGAGATTCCTGTCACAGAAGGTATGTTACATGAAGTGTTTCTGCCCTCTTAGGGAAAGGGGAGAGGAGGGAAAACCAGAAAATTGAGACCAGGAAGAATCTAGGTCACTCCAGCAGATGGATACTTGTAAAACATATGACCCTTCCAAGTGTCATGCAGCATATCTCAGCATAGAGCAGAGAAGTACTTTTCCCAGATAAGAGGCCCATTAAAAATATAGAAGAATCTTCTAGATGATGGAAGACTTAGAGTCAACTCAGTGGGTTTTTTTGGGTTTCCAAATATTCTTTTAGCTGGGCTTCCATATGTTACTGCTCTTTACTGCTTGCTCTTTAAAACAAACATCATCAATGCATCCGAGTGATTTCCCTTTGGGTTGACTCTGCTTCTCACCTATGTAGATACAGATGGACTCATCAGCCAAGCCCTTTTGTTGGGGAATTTTGAGGGTGCAGTGGAGCTGTGCATGCGAGCAGAGCGCTTTGCTGATGCCATCATCTTAGCTATAGCTGGTGGGGAGAACCTCCTCAAGGAAACCCAGAAGCGCTACTTTGCCAAGCGGAAAACAAATCTGTCCCTGGTAAGTGACAGTTTTGTGTGCACGCTGAGCAGGGGAAGGTGTGCATTGTCTTGGTAAATGTTTCTCTGAATATGTGTGGAAATGCTCTTTCCATAATGTAAGACATAGAATGTGAGCAGAATCTGTGCATGTCCCCTTGATGTGACATTTACTCTAATATCTTGGCAGTTTTATGACAGCTTTATTTGTCTATATAGAATGTCTGTGTTTTCTGTTCCTTTTTTGTTTTAATGGTTTCTGTCTCAGCTGGTCATGCTTGTAACCTGTGGTACATACTGCCACTTTACAGCTCAGCTAGGAAGTTCTTACCTTATTAATTTACAAATGGGAAAGTGTAACAGAGGTTAGGATATCTTAGTGTTCCCAGTCATTGATACCAGCTACTCTGAAACAAGATATGTGTTAGATCTTTAGTCTTGTCTAGTGTGGCTGTTTCCATATTCTCTTAAGTGCTTTGTTGGGCCTTTTTACTTTCCTTAGAGGCATCCGGTTCCAATTACCGTTAACATAGGGATGCTGAGATTGTTGGACCTTAATGTACAGTGAGGTAGTTGCTGCATAGTGGGAAGTGTGCTTGAAAGTGAGCTGCTGCTGTGGCTGTCAGCTTGTCCTTGTCTTCAGTGATTAACAGGCTTTCTGCTTCCCTTACAGCTGCTTTCCTCCATTGTGCAGCAGAACTGGCAAGATATTGTTTGCACGTGTGATCTGCAGAGCTGGAAGGAGGCACTGGCTATCTTGTTAACATACTCAAAGCACGAAGACTACACCCAGCTCTGTGGTATGCAGCCTACTATGTTTTGATACAATTTCCCTTGCAGAAGGTACCTCTGGACTGCTTACAGAAAGGAGTGGATAGAGTTGAGAAAGGAAAGCACTTCTTACTCATTACAGCTAGCTGGAACTTAAATAAGTGTGGACTGTTGAGTTAGGAGAATAATACAGGCACTCTGTAGTTGAGAATCATGATGTAAAATTATGTATGTGGATATTTCCTGTGACCTCTAGGAGTAGTATGGAAAAAAACCAAGATAGGTACTATCACTAGGCTGAGATATGAAGAGGGTAATTTTTGTTCTGTAGAGAAAGGTATTTCCTTTACAGCAAAAGGTCCAGTGGGCTTCACTCCATCTAAAACATGTTTGAGCACCCTGCTATTGCCTCGAGATTCCCACAGCTCTTTTGAAACAAAAAAAAGTGATGGATTTTTTCACTGAATTAATGTGTGATCTCTTTCTTTAATGTGTTTGGGCAGACATTATAAAATTGGCAGATATATAAAAAGTACTTCTTTTTCAACCAATTTGGCTTTGGGATTCCTTCCTTACGCCCATTTCTCTGTTATTCAACAGTTATGCAATGGAGCTGCTGAAGGGTCTAGATCCCAAGTCTTACGAAGAGCAGCTGAGGGAGCTGGGGTTGTTTAGCCTGGAGAAAAGGAGGTTTGGAGTGGCCTTTTTGATCTCTAAAACTGCCCAAAAGGAGTTTGTACTTCTCCAAAATAGTAAGTGATAGGACAAGAAGAAACAGCCTCAAGTTGCACCAGGGGAAGTTTAAATTGGGCAGTAGGAAAACGTTCTACACTCAGAGGGTTGTCAAGCATTGGAACAGGCTGCCCAGGGAAGTGATGGAGTCACCATTCCTAGAGTTTTTGAAGAAACGTGTGTATGTGGCACTTAAGGACTTGGTTTAGTGGGACTTGGCAGTGTTAGGTTTATAGTTAGACTCAATCTTAAAGGTCTTTTCCAACCTAAATGATTCTGTTATTCTAATTAGGTGTGGTTTCAAAGCTGTCAACACCTTTTCATGCCAAGCCAAAGTAAGAATGCTAAGAGATGAGCATTGGGGTTAAGGAGCCCTTCAAAAAGGGAGTGTGTGAAATGTTGACTGCATTTATTCCTCTCTAGACATGCTTGGTGCCCGCCTGGAGTCAGAGGGAGATGCAGCCCTGTCCAATGACGCCTGCCTCTGCTATATCTCATCAGGCAACGTGGAGAGGTTGGTGGAATGCTGGGTAAAAAACCACGAAACTTCGTCACCACTTGCCCTACAGGTACAGCTGCTATAATATTGATTTAACTCCTCTTTAGGCCAGTCTGGTAGCCCTGAACTGTTTGCATTATCCCATCAGAGTATCTGGCTTCCAGCAGACAGTGGACACCTGTTTGTACTCACCACAGTATCTCCTTCTAGCCTGGTTTACAAGCTTACTTTGAAAGGATGCTAGCACTCTTAATCATTCAGGGTTTGCGTGTTTACATTGCACATAAATCCAGCCACGGGCTGGAGTTACAGCCTACCTGCATCTCTTACATGCTGTTGTCATCTCTAAGCTTCTTTTAGTCAGGGAAGTTTGAGCTGTACCTGTTTTCTTACTGGTAGTAGCCTGGGACTACATTTGCTGCTGTGCTTATTATGTATAACTTAATGCTCCAATTATCTGGCTGTACCTTCAGAACAGCCTCTGGCAAAATAAAATGAAGTCTGGACCATGTTATTCCCACTGCAAGTAGTACAATCATATATGGGAAGTTGCATCTTGCAGATGAATTGGGGCTTCTAAGTCAATGTTATTACCTACCTCTCTTTACTCTTACTGATTATTTCACAGAATCACAGAATATTTAGAGTTGGAATGAACCCACAAAGATCATCAAGTCCAGCTCTTAAGTGAATGGCCCATATGGGGATTGAACCCACAACCTTGGTGTTATCAGCACCATGCTCTGACCAACTGAGTTAATCTCAGTGACCTGTTACACTTAAACCAGGCCTGGCTAAGTCACTAATCCCTGTTGTGTCTGTCACTCACTAGAAGGAGCTAGAAAAGTCTTCCACTTGGGTATCTGCAGATAATGCCCTCTGCTACAGTTCCCTAGTTTTGTAATCCCACTAGTGAGTAAAAGCAACAAAAAGACATCTTCAGCACTCCTGTTTGTTTGAAACTGGCCTCTTCCCAGTTGCCAGATATCAGCATGTATCATTCTACAGCTGTAAACACTACTTTGATATCTAGGAGTTGAAGGAATTTTGAATAACTGAAAACCTTCTGGTCCTTTTGTCAGCAGTAGTAGTTTTTTCTACTGAAGTTCTCTTCCAGAGGTTTTAAGTCTTCCTCTTCCAAGTTGATAGCTTCTAACTCCTGGAGTTACAGTAGTAACTCCCTGGTAAAAAGATTACAGTTGATTGGAATGTCTTTGTGGCTTCTGATTTTCTTTTTTTACCTTACTATAAAAGTAGCGATGTCAGGGTTTGCTTCCTGGTTCCTGTTCTTCTCCACATGCACCTGAGGAAATGGTGATCAGTGACAGTATTTGGTGCAGAGTGGAGTAACTTGTGTTCACACTGGGCCCGGTGTCAGTTGAAAGTGGGGAGAACCATCTGGTATTGTCTCAGCAAATCTCGAGATGGACCAGTAAAGCTACTCAGATTCTGAGTGGTCTATTTCTTCCCTCCCCTGGTTTATTCAGGATCTCATAGAGAAGGTGATGGTGCTGAGCAGATCCATTGAGATGCTCCGAGGCACAGCAGGACCAGCACCAGGGCCTGTTTTGGCAGAACGAATCACCCAATATGCCAATCTCCTGGCATCACAAGGATGCTTGGCAGCTGCCATGAATTATCTACCCAGCAGCTCTAAAGAGGTGAGTGAGCAGCCAGTTGTTGTGGGAGAGAGTAGTATAGGGGGAAAATGGTACTTGGTATGAGAGAGCTTGGGTTTTGATATGCATCAGGACTTAAGGTTTCACCTTAGTTATGCTAACTTGAAAATAGAGGCGTGGAGGCTTTTTTTCCAGGATATGGTTTTTGTCTTCATTTGCATTTTCTTTGTAGTGTCTTTTAATCAGGGAAAAGGAAAGGAGCTACAGAACTGTAAAATGGTTCATGGAGAACAGTGTTGGGAAGCTGCCTCTTTTCCTGAAACTAGCTGGTAGAGGAAGGGAATGGGGAGGTCACCTTGCAGTTTGAAACAAATTCTAGTGCATAAATGTGGGTAGGGGTTGGGGAGGGAATACTCTAAAGACTGGGGGAAGGATCAATGAGACTTTATATGCCTTGGGAGTATGGAGGTGATGTCCTAGTTTGTCATTTATTATTTGTTTTTTTTCCTGGTGGCTGTTGGGGAAATGGTTAGTTTTGCAGTTGGATTTACAGTGCTTTAGGTCAGGATCTGCTTTAAACGCCTCCCCAGCATTTTCCATCCGGGGCTCTCAAGATGCTTCTTCTAAAGCGTAGTTTGTTTCAGCTCCTGATTGAACAGCTCCGAGACCGGCTCTTTCATGCTCAAGGAGAGAATGTGGGTGATCAGCAGCCACCCCCTTTTCCCTACACTCGTGTCCATGTAGGGGTCATTAAACCCCCAGCAGCCAAGGGAGATTCCACCCTTGAAGGAGCAGCCCACAAAACAGGTCCCAGACATCCAGAGAAGGTAGGCCTTAAACTCAGGTGTTCATGGCTTGGGGAGAGGGAAGAAGGCTACTGGGTTATGGAAGGCATATGAAGTTATATGAGATGACATAGATTGCAGACACTGAAGAACTCCTCAGTGATGTCCTTCACTGGAGCAAACACAAGCTCCGTGATAATCCAAAAGTAAGCTGTCTGGCATATTTTCACAAAGCCCTGTCCTACGTGCAGGAGAATGTTACAAGTGCTGTGATCCACTGAGATGTCAAATCTTAGGGTAAAGGGGGCTGTGATCATTTTCCTATGCTCATCTTACCCTTGTCTCTTAGTAAAATTAGTGTAGTATGGCTTCATCTCAGTTCTTGCACAAGAAGACTGTTCATGAAGTTTTGCTTCCAACATCTATTATTCCATTATTGTTCCTTCATTATTTCCTCTGGTTGTGCTTCTAAGAAGTCACTGTATGGGAACGGGCTCCTAACTAACTGTGGACTAACCCTTTTGAGAGCTGGAGAATACCCTGAAGAGTGTGGTACTCATCTTGTTGGCCATTTGCAAATTCTTTGTTTGTTTGTTAATTGCAGCCCAACTATCAGTCATCATTTACTCCTTCAACACCTTCTCAGCCTTCAGTGCCTTCCCTCTTCACACCTCAGCCAGTGCCAGCAATGTCTGTGACACCTCATCACATTGCCCCTCCCCAGGCCAGCACGGGTCCACAAACAAGTGTCTATTCCAGAGGGCACCCATACCCACAGTACAACTTGGGCTTGAATCCAGCAACTGTTTCAGGGCCAGGTAAGCGTTGTCTGATAGCTGTGTCCATTTTCTAGGTTTTCTGAGACTAAAGCCTTCAACATGGGTGGCTGCTCTACTTTCTTCCTCACAGGCCTATTGTACTGGCAAAGAACAAATCATCTGTCTAAGAGGCTTCTCAGTGCTTCTGACACATCTAGTTCTAGTAACTGTTGCTGCATGTGAGCTGATATTAAGCATATATGGGGGTGGAGAAGCCACAGCTAACTTGGTGACAGTTTGACTGATGTAGCCAGGGTTGGGGGGACATGCCTGGAATGGATATTCTAGTGTATGCCTTGAAGGAGGAGAGCATTACGAGTAGTTGGCATGTGAAACAAGTGATGCTGATACAACTCTCTTTCTTGTCTGTAGCTGTGTCACAGTCTCAGCCATTTGGACCAGTGGGAGTCAGACCTGTTGGTCCTGCTCCCTTCTCCAGCCAGCCTTCTCTGCCAGGACAGTCCATGCCCATGACATCTCCTGGTGTTCCACCACCCAGACCTGCCCTCTTCGCTCCAGCCTCAGTCCCATCATCTCAGCTTCCTGCAGCTTGTCCTCTCCCTGTAGCAAGCCAGTCTCCTCTAGAATTCTCATCAGCACCTTTCAACTGCCCCATGAATGTGGGTTACCCTCAGGGAGGTCCTGGAGCTCCATCCACTAAACCCCTACCAGCAGCCATTCCTCCTCCTCCCACAGGTAAGTACTGACTTGTGTGTCCGGGACATGCCCAGATGCGGTTTGCAGTATGTAGCAGACATGAATCTTCCGAGGTCTGCTCTGTCCCTGTAAAGGCTGGATGTGCTGCTGAGACAAATCTTACAGGCACAGGCTGAGTCTTGCATTGGTGGTGAAACTCAACAACGGTGACAATTTCATTCAGCCTGTTCAGTTGTTTTTTCTCCCATGTTGTTGTTGCAAGATATTGTCTCTTCAGGTCCTCAGTGCACCCTCAATAGTCATCTACTCCAAAAGCATCTGCTCTGACAGAAAGGGTGGTCATTCCCATGGAATGCCTGGTGGAAGGTTTGCTGATCTTGCCCTTGCTTATGCAACTTACATAAGTAGTGCATTTGAAATGGTGGGAGAGCAGGGTGCTGCTTCCCTGTCTATGAGATACCCCTGACTTAGCTTCAGGATTAAATTCCTCAGTCTACTGTGTTCTAGTGCTCCCATTTTTTCCCTGTTGTCTTAAAGTGCTTGTCTGGGAATCTCTTCTGGATTCCTCTCTGCAGTGTTTTAGACCACTCTGGGTTTATAGTTTGTATCCAGTCCAGCACGCAAGTACTGTGAAGTCCTTTCTAACAAGATGAAGAGAGTGTTGTTGGACCTAGTTCCCCATGGATAGGCATTCCTTCTTTCTATTTCCCAGAATATCACCACCACGTCTGGTGTTTGTTAATTCTATGTTTGCTGTCTCAAGGGACAGGTTTAGCCAGGGTGTGGAGATCCCTAACAAAGCTGACAATCCATAGGTTTTTGAGCAGATGCTTCTCCAAGCCACATGCATTCTGAGAGTGAAGGAATGAGGCTATGATGTTTGCCTTCACCTGAAATCCTTTGCTTAACTGTGTTTAACCAAGGATAGCAAATACCCCTGTGTGAAGTCTGTGGGGACTACACACAAAAGCTCTCAGCTACAGTTGACAAATGCCTTCCTGAAAAGCATTTTGGCATAGTAGTCCAGTGATATTACTCATTGAGTGAAAGCTGTTGGTGATAATGCCTTTTCCACCCTGCCTTGATTTTCAGGTTTCTTCCCTTGGCTAGATCCTCACGTGGATCATGCAGGTAGTACCCAGAGAAACCTCCAGGCCTGTGGGGCAGGCAGTGTTGCTGCTTCCAGTGAAATATGTGGAGTGTGCACTTTTTGATGTGTGTGCATGCGTGCATGCTCACTGCTGTTTGTTGTTTCCTTGCATGCCAGGAGAGCTGTACAGCTGGGGTAGGGAACATACCTGTCCTGAGGACTAGTAAGTCATAGCTGGGGATGTTGGAAGTGAAATAAAAGCACTGTGCTCTTACTCATGAGTTTGGGTACAGGGTTCACTGCTTCTTCCTGCTCTGCTTTTCCTCAACTTCTGGAGGTACTAGACCATTTTCAGTCTCTGTCAGTTCAGTCAGTTGCTGGGCCAGCAGGACAGGGAAGCAGACAGTTTTCCTTTTTTTGGTTCTCTAGGCAAGAAACATGCCAGTGGTTGTAGCTCATCTCTCATTTTCTTCATGTTACACTCCCAGCCTTGTGCATGGCTCTGCTTGTGCTTTCTCCATGTGATTTGGAAGAGGTGAGTCCCAGCAAGAGCAGTGGTGGAGTAGAGCTTCCCAAGCAGAATTTGGGGGCTCTACTCCAAGGGGAACTGGAAAGCCCTTTTGGCTTTAGTTAAAGGGTGAGGTTTGGCTTTGAATCTTAGTTCATCTGTTGGGGAGAATTTGGACCCAGGGGCTTTCTGCCTTATGCTTTGTACTGGTTTCTCTCCCTGGGATTCATTGATGTTGGAGTGTAGTCATCATCTACTCTGCATTGTCAGTGGGGTCATGCTCAATGTCTTAGTGGCCTGACACTGCAAAGTGATTTCTGCTCTCTGGAGTGACCATCTGCCAGGCACAAACCTCACAGCTTTATTTAGGAAATTCAAGTACTTATATGCACTTATACCACCAAGCAGGTCTGAATGTGTGGAGTGGGACTCCATAGAGGGAAGAGAGTTGTCCCTTCCCCAGAGAAACAAAATACCCTTTTTCCCTGTTAAGAGAAGATGATTCCATGGCATGGATTTCAAGCACGTCCTCAGGCTGAATATGCCCTTCAGGAATTCAGGGCTGAGAAATTCCCTTCTCCGTGGCAGCATTTGCCCCCACTTTTAATGGCAATGTATGGCATGCCCAGTTCAGCAGTGCAAACTGGCTTCCTTGAGAGTGCTTTCTTGCCTGCTATTATTGTTCTGGTTTTGATTTGTATTTTTCTTAATCTGAAAAGGGACTGTAAGATCACTCAAGCTGACTGACCAGAATTGCTTGCTTTGGAAATTTCTGAACTCATGGTATCTGCAACTCATGAACACTTGTTACTAACCCAATGAAGAGAGACCTCCACTTGTCGAAGTCCCACGTTCCTGGGAGTGTCAGGGACAGGGTGAAGGACAGCAACATGTCCTTGGCTCATCTCCTTTCTGGCCAGGATAATCCCCGATTCCAGCCTGAGATGGTCTTGTTTTTTCTAGGACAGGCATTGCTAGAGACTGCTGCCATGGGGCACTCCTTTCAGGGGTGGTGAGAAATCCTATTTCACAAGTAACATAGGCAAGATAGCATTAACCCCAGCAAAATGCAACAGGGTCTCTTGCCTCATGTCTGATGATTAAGTGCCCGTCTTAAAGACTACAATTTGAATAGGTGTTTCCAGTGAGGATACAGAGTGCCACTGGGTTGGAATAGAGCCAAAGACTGCTAGGCCACGGGCTCAGTGGGGGCCAGCAGAGTTCTAGGGCACAGAATCCCCAAGCTAGAAATAGGTGCCAACTTAATTAAACTGCTGATGCAAACTCATCAGAGAGCAAGTCTTGAAATCCTGGGAAAAGGGAGGGCAAAAAGAGGCTGCCAGAATTTCAATAATAAAGGTAATTAAAGTAATGAAGCACCTTTGCATCTTTCCCCTGTGATTTTTAAAGCTCAGTTCGGGATCAGTGGCTCATTAAGTATGGCTCTGAGATCCAGCAATTCTGATATTGCCCATTAGAATTATTCTGTTTTCTCACAGGTTATTCCTGTCTCATGGGCTTGAGGTTATTAATACTGGGGTTTTGTCTAAAGATGCAGGTACCTTTACAGAACAGCAGCAAAGGTAATTGCAATTTGACCTTTGCAGAATGAAGTGTGGATGAAAGTCTTTTGATGTCATGTTGTCTGATGGATTTTTAATTACCTGGAGTGAGGTTAGAGTACCACAGAAGCATCTACTGAAACACCCCTCTGCTCCCAAGGCATTTACTCATTAAGTCTGTTCTCTTTTAGTTGGGGAGTCAGCAAGTTTTGCTAAGCTTTGGTTCTGAACGTTGATTTTGGAAAGGAACCCACCCCTAAATCTTCCCCCCTTAATGAGAGCAGCCTGTGGATTGCCACCATGAGCATCCCTGTGAGTGCTGATGAGAAGCCCTCTCATCTGTAGTGTAGCTTTTGCTGTGCTACCACAGTGCCACGTTCTCTGGGGAACCCCAACAACTTCCTGAACCCTGAGGTGCACACACGTGCAGGTCCCCCAATGTTCAGGCCTGACTCTGAGGCTGACTTCTGCGGCTTGTGTTGGATCCAGAAAGTTTCAGGTAGTTCCAAAAAAAGGTTTCTGTGTGGGAGTGAGTGTGTGCCAGTTCAGTCTGATCAGACATCACCTCTTGAAGGCTGTATACTTGGATACTAAGAACGAAATTAAGAAAGGGAAGGCGAAACAAGAGCAATTCATGGGCTTGTGAGCTAGGTCTGAAATTCTGGAGCTGAAACAGTCTAAATGTGCAATGACAAGGGAATTGGAGCCAAGGGGCCTTTTCCTGAAGGAAGTTCTAAACCATGAATTGTTATTGCAGCCACCTTCTCAAAGTCTGAGGTTTGTGTCTTGTTCTGTTTCCTGGCAGCTCAGGAATCTTGGAGTGATCCCTCTACTGGAAGAGGAAGCCTTCAAAAGAAAAAGGTAAGCTTTCAGCTACAATATGTGTTGGTTGTCTTTTAGCCACGGAGTTCCATGTAATGGATACATTGCTGTAATGCTCCCTTGTCAGACTCAGCAGTCTCTATCCCCGTTGCTCTACTTCTGCACTGCATGCATAGCCATGGCTGGAGCCTAAGTCATCCTGACTCTCTGCCATCCAGAGTCACATGCTGTACTGCAGGGTGGCTGTTTTATAACAGAGTTATCAGCTCTAACGTTGCATCCTCTTGTCACTACTTCCCAGGCTGGCTACAGTCATTTGTTGTTAGAAATACAGATTTAATTTTATGCCCTTGCCTACACAACTTTTTTGATAGTGGCTAAGGAGGTCACATTCCCATCACACCTGACAGCTGGGGGCAGCATTCTCCCTCAGCACAGCGAGACCCACAGTGATTTTCCTCAGATGCTGATACCAGATGATAAGGCTGAGAGAAGTTGGGACAGGTGTAGCTGTGAGCTGCCTGCTGTGTTGGTCCTGCCACTCTCTGCCGTGTTGTGATTGCACCGGAGGACCTGTGAGCTGAGCTCTTCTGCAACAAGTGCTCTCAGTGCCCCATTTCTCTCACTGCTGCCTGCTGGCAGGTGTGACGAGAAGCTTCTTTGGCATCATTCCAACCCCCTGCTCCTCTTCTTTAGCTTGGAACAGACTTCTCGCCCTTTTTTCTGGCAGCATAGCTGGGAACCTGCTTCAGGCTGTGCTCACTACAACAGGATTAGCCTCTTGTTAAAGCCATCTCCTTTTGATCTAGCCCTGTTGGAGCGAATCTGTCATGACTCTCTGGCTTAGCAGGGGCACGATGAAGTGTTTGCAAGAGGAATCTCCCCCCATGTCGTGGGATTTTCCCCAACACTTGCTCAGTTGGACACTTTACTGCTGCTAATCTCTACATTGAGGACTCGTGCCGTTGCAGAGACAAGGCGGCTTTCTGAGGACGGTGCTTTCAGGGGTAACGGATCTGTTCGACTGAACAATTCCATGGGGGTTTTCTTGCTGCCGCTTTGACTGTTCATCTAGGATGCAAGAGGAAGGGCCCCATTCTCTGAGTCAGGGGGCTGAAACAACAGGGATGTGTTACACATCATCTTGAGAACTGGAGACTCTTCAAGTTAGAAAGGAGGTTGAATTTGTCTATGGAGAGTGTAACCAACCCTTCTTCCTTGGACTTGGTTTTCTTGATTTTTTTTTTTTCCTTTTTGCTGACAGTTGCCTGAGAAATTTACTCCACTGGCCCCCATCACAGCTCCAGTAATGGGCCTGCCTGCTGAGCCCCAAGGGATCCATCCTCAGCTATCCAGGTTGCAAGAATCTGGCCAGTCACCCCCAGGAGCACCCAAGGAAGGCAGCCTGCAGGTACCAGGGAAAGTGGGGCATTCCCCAGCCACCAGCTCTTTGTCAAGTAGAAAAACAACTCAGCTTTTGAGGTTCTTATCACTTGACAGATGCAGAGGGCTTATGTTGCTCCCTAGCCCTTACAAGGCATCTCTGCCTGAGCATTAAAGGAGTTGCCAGGTTGGAAAAATGACACCTGGGTATGGCTGGGAGAGAGCAAGGGACACCAGGCAGGCTGTCAGCCTGCTGGGAGTTGGGAATCCACAGAGGCCTGGAACTGTACTAGAGTCTGAAGATGATAATCTAACTCTGTGCTTCCAGATATTCTCTGGGTTTGTGAAGGGGTGAAATTCCTTCTGTTCTCTAGTTGCAGAAGGGTGAACTATATGCTCCAGCCTTTCATGCTTCTGTTGCATTCATTCAGCTGCTTTCCTCTCTGTCAGTATCACCAGCTACCTGTGGAGAGCATTGAGAGGAAGGAGCTGCCCCCTGAGCACCAGCCTTTGAAGGCCACATTTGAAGGGTTGGTGCAGCGCTGCTCTGCTGTTGCCACTGATCCAGTAAGTCCTCCCTTCTCAGTTCTTTGACTTTTTTTCCCTCATAGATGTTTGACCAGTGCTTCTTTTGGTTGGGTAAAGAGAAGAGCCTTGTCCCTGTATCCAAGTTAACCTCCATCTGCCTCCTTCCTCTAGGCTGTAGGCTTGTTCATCTTTGGGAACTGGGGTGCATTCTCTAGCATTTATCCACTGCTTCTCATTGCCTTCTTGGAGCAATGATTCTGTCCTCCTGGCTCTTTCTTTTAAGGAAAGTAGAAGAATTTACTCAGCTAATTCAGTTTTACTGGCTTGATCTGCAGAGAATTCCTGCAGAGCTGGTATTACCAGCTGTCCTTAGAGCTTAGAGGAAAAAGCTGAGATATCCTGGCTGGAAGAAAAAGCCAAACAATCTTTGTGCCCGAGACACTGTAATTTCTCCACCCTGGTTCCTGGAAGGCTGTTGGCACACATGTCACATTGCATGTGTTAGGCCCTAGTGTCTGGAAGCAGAAAAGCAGTGTATGCACATTGTGTTAGGTTGTTATGTCTTCCCAGGGCTTGGGGCCACTATGAAGCCCTCTAGAGTACCTCTAGTTGATAGGTGTTGGGATAGCCCAAACTGCTATCCCAGAGTCAGGCAATTAGAGCAGCATTTTCAGCTCTGTGTTTGGTCTGTGCTTTCTGAGAGTGCGGTGTAGCAATTTCTGGGAGATAACCTAAAGGTTCCCTCTATGGACATAAAGGCCTGTTGGTTTGGACTTAAGCACTTGCCTCAGGTGGTGGTTGAGTAGCTGGCTTGGTGCAGCAGTGCAAGGCACCTGAAGTCCCGTGGCTGCCAGGCCTGTTCCAGCAGTGCCCAGAGCTAGGCATTTCTGTCCATGGAATAATTCACCTGTGAGTGGTTTATTCAAGGTGTGGTTAATGTGGTCAGTTCCATCAGAACTCCAGTACTCAGGCCCTTTCCTTGGTGGTTACATAGAGTGCGAAGGACATTCCCTCTTTTCCTTAAGGAGACCGGGAAGGAGCTGTTTCTTCAGTTAGTCAGGGTGAGGCTGTCTGAACACCCCATGGGTCAGCTAGTGGATGTTTCTCACACTTTGGAAGTGGTCACTCTATTCTGTGGCCTGAAAGCACTGACAGAAGGGATGAATGCCTAGGCTGGGAGATGGAAAAAAGGGCAATCCCACTTCCTGGCCTGGGGAGAGAATGTGTATATATGTACATGCAGGTACACATGCACAGTGAGGGCATGGCTGGCTTGTATCACGGTCCCTGGCTGCCAGAGGCTGAGATGCAATTGAATTGTAAGGTGCTAGGAAAAGAACAGAGGAGGGAGGGGACTGCAGGAGAACACTTAGATTCTGGAGAGGTGAGTTTGAAGCTCTGGGAGACAAGCAATACCTGTTTCACTTCAGAAAACACGCAGGAAGCTGGAGGACGCGCTGCAGCGGCTGGAGTGTTTGTACGAGAAGCTCCGCGAGCAGGCTGTGAGTAGACTCCACCATTCCTTGTGGTCCAGCTGTGTCCCTGATCCCACCTTTGCACTGGGTTGTGGGTGTTGGTGTCTGTACCAGTGTAACCAGCACATATTCTCTTGAAAAACTAGGGGAGTGCCAAACCTTGTGATGACCATGAATCCAGCCAGCTTTGTATCTTCTTCCTTAACTTTGCCCCAGACATAGTGTAGGGAAAAGCTGAGGAGGTATCCGCAGGGTGCTTTTACCCTCCAAGAAGTGAACTGGCACATAGACAGATCCTAGATGGGAAGAGGCAGTTGGGAGTAGTTAAGTGTGAACACAACTGGCTTAGAAAACTCTGAAGCTGCCGATGCCAGTTGCTAATGCCAACCGGCAGTTGTTTTAGTCTGGGAAACCAAGGGAAGAAGCAGACTATCCTTCCTGCCAGTGCTTGACTGTGTAGGTGCTATTTGGTGAAGATGAAGTGGCAAACAGTAAGGAAGGGTATGGAGGGAGAGAAGCTTGTGATATATTGCTGAACATGCTGACTCATTTCTGTTCCCTCTCCACAGCTTTCTCCACCCATCCTCATGGGTCTCCATGAAATTGCTCGATGCATTGAGGCTAAGAACTACCCACAGGGTCTCCTGGTTCACACCCAAGTGGTGAGCAGCAGCAGTTTCAGTGAGGTGTCTGGTTTCATGCCCATCCTGAAAGTCCTCATGACCATTGCAGGCAAGCTGAATGTGTAAAGTGTGGAGCAGCTGGAACAGTGCACACGGAGAGCTGGTGGACTGCCTCACCTCTTGATGTGCTGCAGGTTGTAGACTCTCCTGACTCTGGAGAAATAGGTCTGTGCCACTGCCTGCAACTATGGTAGGCCAGCACACCTGGCCCCTTCCACTCTCCAGACAGCCCACTGGTGCCTGCAACTCCTGGAGACTGTTCTTTCTTCTTTCTTACTAGTCTGAGGCCACTTTCCAGCCCGGGGATCTCAATTTCAGGCTGTCCAGGTTGCACAGAGGTCCTTCTTCTTCCCCATATACCTGGCACAAAGCAGATACTCCTCCCTCCTAGTCTGACATTTGTTTATATTTTTCAGGAAACAGACAGGGCTGGTACCTGCAGCAGCACCACAGAAGAGCCTGAGGCTCTATTCCCTGCTGCAGTGTAAACCTCCTGGGTGGTAGCTGGGCTGCCTTGAGAACTTAGACTGGTGTGTCCCTACTCAGTTGGGCTGCAGTGAGGATCTCTCCTGACTCCCCCTTTCTCTTCATTCTTATCCTTAACTCACCCTTTCACTCCTCTGTACCTATATCCTGCTACAACTAGGGCTAACTACTGGTCTGCTCTAGGCCAGCTTTGGTTCTTTTTTCTTTGTCCAGCTCTCTTGTTTTTAATAGTCAAGTCTCCTGTTTACCCTCTATCCACCCTTCTTTATACCTTTTCCCGCATAAGCTGCAGGCTCAAGCCCATTATGTTTCAGGTCCAGGGATGATTTCCTTTATTCAATTCTCAGGACTCTCCCATTCAGGAATGTTGGCAGATTGGACTGCTCTGTGCATTTCTCCCCAGAGCCAGTCACATCCTGTCTTGGGGCTAAAAGCTGCCTTCTTTGGCTCCTGACCTTTTTAATTTCTTTTATTTTAGCACAGCTGGACTTTTACCCACTGTTGTTATCCAAAGGCTTCCTACTTCAGGCTTTTCAGATGGCCTAGGGACTTTAAGAGTGGCAGGGATTGTTTAAGTCTGGTAAAGATTTCCCTTGAGCTACCCTGACCAGCCCGGACTTGAGCAGGGAGAGACAGCTCATTGCTCCAGGTATGGTACATTCATTCTGCCTACAGTAACAGATACATGCAAAGGTGGTTCTATTCTACCCCTTGGCACTTTGGTGGTAGGAATATGCTGCAGGGGGTGATGCTGTCAGGACTTGAAGATGTGGATTGTGCTGAGACTTGTCATCACTGTGGCAATTCCTCTGGGAATAGATGAATGAAGCATATCTTTTCTGGGGAAGTCTGGAAAGGCAGATGAGATTTTAGGGCACATCTCTGTGTGTGTATATTTCCCTCTCTTCCTCCCTCCTTGCCTTCTCTCTCTCAACATCTTTCTTGCTAACCAGGCAGCATAATCGTTGATCCCTAGCTGGGAACAAGGCTGCTTTCCAACATTTGAATGCAGCCAGCCCCTGCTTTCTCTGCTTGCTGCTTGAGTGATAATGCTACCGTGGGCCTGTGGTTCAGTGATGTACACAAATCATCCTACTTTACCATGAGACTTAGGAGGGAGGAGAATCAGGGAAAGGAGGAAGAGGACATATCTCATTCTCTACTTTCCAGGTTAAAGTGCCTCCTTGTTGCTGCTGTGTTGTTTCTATTGCTGCGGTTTGATGCACTGAGAGATTACAGAACAATGAAATAAAAGCTGTGTTTTGTGATGCTTTTTTTCATAGGCTTGTCACCTCTGGCTGCAGGAGATTTCCTCAGTCTGCATGGCCACCCACTGAGAGTTGAGTTCTCAGCTTTGGTAAGGGAATGGTTGAGAATTGTGTGGAGCAAATGAGATTTTAGGCCCTGCTGCTACGGGCAGCATCCACCCTGAGACCTCAGGTCTTACCCATTCCCTAAGGCTGCAGGGTCACAGAACTGATCTCCCGATCACCTGTGTCACTTGTGACTCTTCATCTGCATTGGACACAAGAAGGCCCTCAGACTGGCTGAGGTTCTCTTGGGGAATCTTGGTAGTACTGGAGATTGTGCTCTTGACATCAAGAGTTGGAAGTACATCAGTAAGTAGAGAGCCCTTGATGAGATCCTCTCCTGTTGGAAATAAATGTTACACCACTGAAGCCATGCATCTTGAAGTAGGATGAGGATTGGACCTGTGTGGAAATCTATGCCATTGAATTGTTGGTTCTAATCATTAATTAATAACTTAGGAATCTGTTGGCTAATTTCATTTATGCTTTTAAGGAGGTAAAAAGGCTGAATAGAAACATTGGTAGTGAGATAAAGTTGGAATCAAACTTGCTTCTTACAAAAGAAAAATTCTGATGTAATATGAAATTTTTTTTTCTGTCAGCTACCTAGTATATATGTACAGGCATGCCAGACAACATACATGAAACTCTGAAATATGCAGGACTGTATTATGTGGCCAGAGGTTGGAGGACTTGGGAGGAAGCAAAGGCTTAGACAGATTTTTTTTGTATGGTGAAAATTTGAAGGGCTGTTGCTGGGAAGGGACCAGGGTTTATGGGAGTTTGGGGTGTTAGGGACACAGTACATACATTCAAGGCAAGCAAGCCTTGTGTAGTTCTGCTGCTGGCAGAGACAAATACCAAGTGTGAAGGAGTCTTGAAGGGCTTTTGCAGCCTGGTTTGAAGCCGTTAGCAAACAGCCTGGCCTAACAGCTGTCCCCCAGCAAGGAGATGCAAAGCTGATTTTCAAAGGCAACAGTTGTGTAGCATCAGAAGGGGTTGTAACACAGGTAGCCCAGGTGACATACATTTGCTTAATGTAATGTTAATGTCAATGCTTAATGTAATGATCTTTCTAAGATCACTTAACAAGCCTGGGATTTCTTAGATTCTGCCTTTCAGGATTCAGTTATAGTACCCTATGCAGTCCACCCCCTTTTCTTTAATTCAGGCCACTTCTACTGCTCAGAAATAAGCACAGATTTTCCATGTATTTCTCAGATACATTTGACTTCTGTTCCCTCCAGCACGTACAGCTGCTGCTACCCAGGACTTGTACAGAGACTTGCTGTTTATCCTGCCTTTGATGTGAGTTCTTCCCATCTGTCCCTTTGTTGCTCAGTTTTGCTTCATGTTTACCCCTGCAAGCACCATCCCTGAAGCTCTTCGTAGTTCAGTCAAGCAGGGGGAAGTGAGGTGACTTGCTTGAAAGTCTTGGAGTGGCTTGTGGCAGAGGCTGTGTCTCTGCAGCCCTGGTGTAGTGTATTACCCTCCAAACCCACTGGAAAGTGCTCCTCCGTTTATAGCACTGTCTCTGCTGGCTGGCAACAGCTCCTGTTCTGTAGGCAGTGGGCACTGCCCCCTCCCATGCGGGCACATGGTAACGCAGCACCCCCGCACTAGAGAAAGCATTTTCAGTTGGGTGAGAAGGCCTTTGGGTTGACAAAGAATTTGGGGGGAAGGGGGCAGTAGGAAAGGATCCCTGGGCACAGAGAACAGAGCTCTAATCCTGTTGCAGATAACATCATGTCTGCAGGCTAGGCTTGTGTGTGTTTGGGGGAGATGGAGGGGCAGAGATTGTTAGGCAGTATTTGTTTGTAAAGCCACTTGCTCTGAAGATAATGCTTGCACTAACTTCTATTGAGGGAGCAGTGTGAGTCCCCACAAAGTCCTTTCCCAAAGTGTCTTTGAAGCCAAGAACCCATTGAAAGGAAGAAAGGCCAAGAGAGGGGATTAGTTTGTTCAGCAGCTGTGAATTTCAGTGGGAGGCTGATGAACTCCAAAGTCTTTGTTGAGATGTTTTTTGTAAGGAGCCCTGCTGGAGGGAGAGACCCACACCGGGGCCGCGGCCTTAGACAAGAAGGAATCTGAAGCGGCGGGGAGCTGTAAACGGGCCACAAGGACTTTTCCCAAACACTTTTCGGAAAAGGTGTTGTAAAGAGATCGGAGGGGGATTAGCATGTGAAATGACACTTTCCATTGACTCCACAGAGGGGAGGGGAAAAGGGCTGGCTGGCTGATTTATTAGCATTTTGTTCCCTTCTCTATTCTGCTCCCCCAGGAGCCCCCCTCCCCTGTCTCCCCTCCTCCCGAGCCCTCTAAAGAGGTTTGGATTCGAAAAGGGAGCGGGGGGCTGCCTGTTTGTGTGTCATCTGGGCGAAGGTGACCACCTGGGAAGCTGAATGTAAATATTTCTCCTCTGAGGAATGCGCCTTCATTAAACCGAAATGAATACATGGAAGCATCCAATCCTGCCCACAATGGCAGCAGGGCCTTTACCGCTGAGGGCTCCGTGCGCCGGGAGGGGGGGCCCGCTGCTGAGGTCAGCACATTCTGCAGCTGCGGTGCCGCCGTGTCCCCAGCGGAAGCAGCGTGTGGCGGTGGGGCTCGCACCGACGTGCCCCACATGTCCCCTTCATGTCCCCTTCGCCAGCCCAGCAGCCGGCACCGCGCCGGGCCGGGCCGCGCCGCGGCCTTCGCCGGGCGGCTGTGTGGGGCAGCAGTGTCCGCTGGCACGGACCGGGTAGGAGCGGGAGGAAAAGGGAGACGGCTTCTACGGTTTCTCCGGTTGGCTGTGGAACCGGGAGGGCCCAGAAGGAAGACGGGTTAGAAGGTCTTCAAGCCAGCCAGTGGTGGGGCTTTCCCTGGTGGGCAAGAGGCTCTTGCCACCTCTTTGCTTTCCTGCCCGAGGCTGTGTTTCCACCGCAGGGAAATGGAGGAACTGCTGACAGGAATGCAAGAGAGACCTAGGACAGGGTCAGTGTGTTAATAAGAACCTCTCCCCAAACAGCTGTGGTTTGTGTGTGAAGTGGAAGTGCTTCAGTTTTCCCTGAGAGCAGGCCAAGATTTTCTTGCAATTTTTTGAAAGGCCAGATTCTTGCTTGACATGAATGCTCCTGCTCTGGTGAGACGCTAGGCCCAAATTCCCACTCCTTATGAAGCAGCCCTAGGATTGGATTGAGGGGCTATTTGATAATGAAGAGACACAGACTGCTGAGTGTTTTTAACAGTCATGTATGAAGTGGGCAACTGGACCCAGCCTGCCCCCCACCCACCCTATGTCCTGGCAGCTGCATTGCAGTTGGATGCATCCTCAAGCAAGCTCAGGAGAGAGCACACCCTTTCCCCTCTTGGTAGGGGCCCAGGTTGTGCTGGCTGGACCTGGTCAGGTCTTCGTGGGCTCAACAGATGGGTAAGCAGTGTGTTTCAATCTCCAGCACTCTTAACTATATACATCCACACATGAAATGGGATGAACTCAACTACTTAGACACAACAGCATTTTGCAAGCACTTGGCTACTGATTTATTGCATTGGCTATTGGTTTACAAATATTGGCTACATGATGGATCTAATGGCCAGTGACTGTTCTGCTGGCTTCTCATCTGGCTAAAGGAAACTTCAAACAGCAAAGCAGATGATAGTATCACAGCACTGGGGAAGATCACTGTGATGGTGCAAGTGAGCTTCCCCAGGTCCCACAGCTGGCAGCTTCTTACCTCCCTCCCCTAACCACAGCAAGGGAACTGAGATGCATCAACCAAATCTTCCTGCTGTTTGCTTAGCCTATAGAATATATACAATAAGTGGTAGAGGAAAAACTGTTATGTATACATCACAGTAACTGTGCAATAAATTAAACTTCAAAGTGCTTCACTTTCCTATTTACACCACCATTAAATAGTAACTGACATTATTTTCTCAGACTAGGAAGGAGTATTTAGTTAGTTAGCTGACAGGGTAAGAGTGCTTAGCAAGTACACCAGGTCATGGGGAATAGGCTCAGCTGGCAGCTCTTCTCTGGGAGAGATTTGGGAGGAAAGAGGGACTGGAGAATTGTGAGGGCATCTTTATGACATCGATCAGGGGCTTTGGCAGGAATGCTTGCAAAGGGAGACTAAAAAGAGACTGGAGGCTTGAAAGACACAGGGAAAGCATGTCAAAACCAAGTGATGGGACCCCTCTTCTGGGCAACTGTGTAATGGGCAGGTCAAACAACAGCTTCGATCTTGCTACTGCCATTTCAAATGCAAGTAAAGCACTGGAGAGCTTAGCAAAACTGTCAAAGGATGGGAAGCTACGCTGTGGGCTTCCTGAACTCTGGCTTGTTGCAGAAAGGAGTTGCATGCCTTTTCTATGTCCTCATAGTGTAGGCCTGAGGGAATAACTATTTCACTGCCTCTGTTTTTTTAGGGTACTAAAACCTCTTCTCATTGAGTGATTAGTCGAGTTGCCCAACTGTTGGTGCCATCTCAGTTTCCTTGTATTTTTTATCTCACTTACTCAAAAGCCCAGGGCAGGTGCTTGCTTGGGGAACAGACGAGCTCAAAAGCACAGGAGCCACCAAGACATCCTGTGTTTTCAGAGATAAAACCATAGTCACTGGGTAGAGTGACTCTGAGTTGAAGGGACCAAATCTCACCTTTTGTCAACGCTTGAAGGTCTCCCCAGAAGACATTACCTGCTGCACTACTGCCCTGTATGGCCTGAGGACCTGTACAAGGCTCTTTTGCCTTGTCCAATCCCCAGTGAGGCAGCAGTGGGAATGAGACAGAACTATGCCAAATGGAAATGGTGCGGGGGGCTGATGGGGAGGGCAGGAGAGGAGAGGGGCAGAGAGGATCGTGGAGGAGCAGAAGCAAGTTAGAGCTTTCTCTTGAGCTTGCGGCTGCCCCCGCCGCCTCCGCTGCGCTCCCGCTTCTCCTTGCGGACACAGAAGTACTTGGTGACCCGCTTGCGGCACTGCTCGCAGCGCACGGCGCAGCACCAGTGGAACTTGCAGTTGCAGCTGGACACCATCTCAGCTCGCCTCTCCTCCACTGCCAGCCCACAGTCCCCACACAGCCGCCGGCAGCTCCGCTTCTCCCACTTGCTGAGCGCCTTGCCCCTCTTCAGGCACTCCCTGCCCTCCGTGCCCAGCAGCCCCAGTGTCTTGTTCTCCAGACAGTAGTCAGGAGAGTCTTCTAAATGGACCAGTTCCTTCTTGGAGATGGAACTGAAGGTCTCAGCGATGGCACCCCGGCTGGCAGCACTGTTCCCTGCTCCCTGCAGCAAGTCCACCTTCAGGGCTTTGTGGTACCTCTCCTTGAGGTAAGTGCCCACCTCCCGAAACTCAGGCAACTGCAGCCAGCAGGTCTGGGTGGTGCAGCTCCCCGACACACCGTGGCATTTGCAAGTCCGCTTCATGGTCCCTTTCACTGCCTACAGGATGAGAAGAGAGAGAGGTTCAAGAAAAAAGCCTGGAGGGGTGTTTCTGTGCTGCAGTGCATGCAGAAGCATGGCTTCAGGCCTGTGGAGGAGTTTGGCATCAATTCTTCCTGCACAGTAGTCCTGAAGCTCCCAGATTTGCTTTTTCACAGTGCTCCCCTCCTTAAAGTGGGAGAAAGAGGAGTGCAGGAAGCCATTAATGCCATAACACAGAAGCTTTGCTACCGTAGAGCAGACACCATGCATCACATTGTACTGCTGCCACCCCCCCTCAAAAGTTGTTTCTTCTGGACATGTGTTTTTAGCCATAGTAAATGGTGACTCTCCACAGTGAATGGGCAGAGCTAATTTGTTATGCACTGTCAGCTCTGGAGGGCGAGAGGGGCTCACCTTTCTACCTGCCTCGTTGTTATGCAGGTTCATAGCAGCCCTGGCATCTTGTCCAGTCTCCAGGGCATCCACAAACTGCTTGGAAATGGCTTCCCCAAAGCCCACGTTATCGCTGCAGCCTCCCCACAGCCAGCCTTGTCCCCCTAAGAAAGGAGATGAGATGTGTGCTGTCAGAGAACCAGAAGGCAGGTCAGAAGTGATGGGAGGGAATGGAGGCTATGGGGCAAATCCAGCGTTTCACCTTGCAATACTCCCAGATTCCCTCCAGTTGAGCTCATGACATTTCTACTGAGGCCTGGGTAGTAAGTGATTCATGCAGGCAGCAAAGTGGTGTGTCCTGTGTAACAAATGCAGGGATTTCCACCCTTTCTATAGAGCAGGATTTACAAGCTGTCAATTATCATGCATTAGCAGACATACAGATATGCCTTTGGGTCTTCAGTCACCTCTCAAACCCTGGATTCAGCTGGTTTAGTGTGACTTGCAGGGACAGCATCTTGCTAACTTGGATTAGCAAACTGGTGGAGGCATCCTGGGCAGAGGGAACAGATTCCCCTCAGCCTGAAACAGCCCAAGCCTGGCACATGTGTATCAAGGAGGCCCTGGTTTTGGCACACCCAGAATTCTGAGATGATGTTTGGCTTCTTAGGAGAGTCTGATTTTCTAGTTATAAAGAAACAAAGGAGTCAGTAGAGAACTGTGAAACTGCACAAAAATATGTGGAGGGTGCTTTTCCTAACTGAGTGGGAGCTGACTGGAAAAACGTCATGCGGTTTGCTTCTTTTCCTCCTAGAGAAAGATGCCAATTATTAACGAAGGTTTGAAATTTGGAACATTCTGTCCCTGACTTGCCTTGTTGGTACATCTTGGGAATTGTGGTTTAATGGCCTTGTGCCCCTCTTGAAAAGCCTGGCCCTTGCCTGGACTTCCCCAGGGCATTATGATCCCCTCTCCCAGGGAAAGGCAGGAGTGTTTCATGGGAGGTGGGTAACTGCAGTGGATGATGCAGTCTAAATCAAGAGTTGGGACTGAAGGAAAAATGAAAACCTTTCACCAACTTGGATTCAGTGCAATGGCTGAATTGAATCATGCTCTTTTGGTCAAGCCCAAAAATTCCCTATGCCTTACAAAGTTTTAAGTTCACAATGGAAAGTTTTCATGAAAAACAGATATATTTGAGGCAAAAGAAATGTAGCATGACTAACTTGGTTTTCCAGAGGAGACTAAATTTGATGTGTTGTTGCCCAAACTCTTGCTCTGCTAGGCATAGGCATTCCCAAACTTTGGACACCTAAGGAGCAGTGGCTGTTTTCAAAACTATCAGCCAGTAAATTACTAAATACTGGACACTCCAGAGGAGTTTGTCATAAAATGACACATACTGAGTGCCTAGTGTGGCTGCACAGGGCATGGCTTTTAAAAGATTTCCATCATTTGAAATTTGACCTCTTTCTATTCAAAACAAACCCCCTAAATGTCAGTGTTTTCTGTGAAAGCTGAGTAGAGAGCTGGAGTTGTGCAGCCTGGGGTTCCCCACCCAGGGGTGCTTGGTGGCTGAGGACCTGAGTACCACTGTGACGTGGACAGTGTGATGGCTGTGTGCTGCCACAGCAATTCTCCTGGTTGTGTTCTTGTGTGCCTGCCACGCTGACAAGTGCTGGAGAGATTTATGAATCCCACCCTGCTTTTCCTCATGGTCAGTCTGCTCTGGGGCCACCCTGGTCTTGCAGACCCTGGAAGCCCTGAGGTCCCTGATCACTGCTGCTATAACAAGATCTACCATTTAGGTACATGGCAACAGATCCACATCTCTGCCTGTATGATATTGTCATTCTGTCCAGCAGTTTAAATAGAGTTCTCGATTTGAACCAGGAAAACTGAAACTCCTTCTACTTTCCTGTTCATTTGGAAAGTAACAGAAAGCATCAAGTGGTGCAAACTGGAGGTGGCTCCATTAGCTTCCACAGAGCTACTTTGGTTTGAACCAAACAAAGCTCTGCTCTGGGTGTTATTCTGAGGTGCAGGTACCAGGAAGGGGAGGTGTTTCTGCAGGCCTCAGTGGAGGAGAGAAGACCTTCTCCTACCACCTGGGACATGAGTGAGGGGTGGCAGCTCATCCCTCCTTACCCAGCTGTCCATTGCGGGAGTCGTCACAGCCACAGTTGTCAAAGTCCCCCAGGCTGCAGTTCCGGGTCAGCGTGTACATGACGCCTGCAGAGCTGATGGCATGGACAAAGGCAGTTTCTCGGTTTGCTGTCGGGGGGGAATACAAAGAGAACAGATGTGCTAAAGATTTCATGGCAAGTGCAGTGTTAGAAATTACTCCTGTCATGCAACAGTCTGCATAGGAGATCTGCAGTGGGGAGGGCTTTGTGGGGTGGAGAAGAGGCCCTACATGTCAGATAAGCTTTGTTTGGGCTTAAATTGCATGAAGACAGAAACTCCCAAATATGATCCAGATTGACTCACATAATTTCAAAGGGTGTGGATGAGATAGTACATGGCTGTCCTTGAGAGAGCACAGACAGCTAAATGTCCCCCACTTCTCACTAACACACCGTTAATGGGAAGAAGTCCTCTCCAAGAATCAAAGAGCTCCTTCCACACTGCCCTTTTGAGCCTTACCTTCTGCTGGAAGGGCTCTGAGCAGTGACCACACCTACCCACCGGGATCAGTTTGGGGATCATCAGCTGACTTCACTGAGCCTTTAGCTTTCATTTAATACCAGGAAGGTGCAGATCTGAGCAGATAACCTTGACAGGAATGATTCGGAGACCTGCTTCTGGTCTCAGAATGGGACTTGTACTGCAATTGTCTCCTCAAGGCCCCACTTTGAAACCTTTGTCCACCTCTGTCTGAGGTTCTGGCCCCTTGTCTGCTGCCAGTCCCACCAGAGGACTGAGGCTCTCCTCCACACCCAAGTTCTGCCTTTACAGAGCAGGTATGAGCTCAGCCCAGCATCAAACATGGGTCTGGAGGGCCAGATATGCATTGAAGTATTTCCTGGGACCTGTAAACAGGTAAAGAATGGGATGCAGTGATAATGACCACAGCCCCGTGCCCTGCTGTGGCCCAGATCAGGGATGCTAGAGTTCTGCCCAGGGTGATTCTGACATCTGGAAACTGTAGGAAGACTTTTGTCCTCCCCCTTGGCCAGAGGACAGCCACTGATGAACTCTTTCCTGCTCCCTTTTTCCTTATCCCTCTGCTTGCCACCCAACCAGCCCATGCTGGTTCTCAGCCTCCCTGGGATACCCTGGGACACCATCTGGGCACGGTGTGTCCAGCAGCCCATGCACAGGTCAGGGGGATGCATCCTTGTGGGGAGGCAGTTGTGTGAGGGTGGGTCGTGTGCCAGCTGGGGTTCCGCAGGTCCGGAGGCGAGGCTGGCACTGCGAGGCTGCCTTATCTAGATCCCAGTGTGTCTGGGAGCTGATGGGGGAAGGGGTCTGCAGGAGAGATCCCCCTGGGGGATTCCTGGGAGAGGCACATCCCAGGTGGGGATGGGGAAGAAAAGGAGGCACTTGGGAAGAGAGGAGGGGGCCACGGGCTCTAACCTGTAGCGAGGGGGTCCCAGTAGTGGTATCCAATGCTTTCCTTACCGCTGCGCAGCCCACCGTGGCTGGAGAGCTGCAGTGCCCTCTCAGGGCAGTTCCAGCGGTCCCAGGCGAACTGGAACTTGCACTCCTCAATGCCGCTCTGCGCCCCGGCTGCCACGCTGCTGGAGTAGATGAGATAGGCCTAGGAGCAGAGCTGGGCGTCAGCACGGGGACCAACTGAAAGTAACCTGCGTGCCATCTTAGAGAGAAGACCTACAAAAGCTGAGGAGGTCTCCCAGGCTTGGCTTTCCTGGGAAGTGGTGCTCACCACCAGCAGCAGCAAGTCCATGTCCTGCTGTGCTGGGTCAGGGCCTGAGCCTCCCAGGGGGAGAAGGCTGGGCTCTTGGCTGTTAGCCACGTTACATGTGCCAGCCAGCCTCTGCAATGGGGAACCCCTAATCCCTCCACCATGAGAGGAAGCAGAGCCTTCTGTTCAGAGATCAGGGAGCTCCACGCCAGCAGATGTCTCAACCTGCCTCATTTTTCACCACCGCACCTGGGGGAAAGGCAGCACTTTGGGGCAAGGTTATTCCACCAGTGCATCGGGAGCTAGATGGGCCTGGAGGTGTTCCTGGGAATAGCCAGAACAAAAACTGGGTAAATTTTACAACTGGTCCTGGCTAAGAACAAAACCTTTGAAAGAGGGGCACAAAGATGTGAGGGCTCAAAAATACTGAACACAGTCCTGGCAATTCTAGTTGTGCTCCTTGAGGAAGTATGTTTTACAGAGCCTACAGAAAGTACTTTCCAGCTGGATCAGTGTGGGCCCTGATGGCAACCTGATCATCAAGAAGCAATAGATTGCAGGTGAGAGCCTCAGCCTGTGTCAATAGACAAATCTTCAGAGCCTGGTCCCAACCAGCTTAAAAGAAGCCCAGGTCAGCATTGGTCAGGGCTGATGCAGCCCAAGGAGCTCACAAGTTGCAGCTCACAGCAGAGCTTTCCTGGCCTTTCTCTGCCTTTTTGCTGGAAACCTGGGGGTGAGGGGAGCTCTGGCCAAGGCTGGGTGGAGAGGAGTGGGAAGGAGGAGCCCCTCTCTCACTCTCCTTCCCTCCCTGGGTTTAGTGGAATCAGGGACAGAGATCAAAGGGATTTCTCTTACCTTGGGGCCCGTCATCAGGAAATTATTCACTGACCTGGAAGACAGAGACAGTGTCAACAGGGAGGGGGTGATGGCGGAGGGGCTTGGGGAATGCCAGGCATCCCAGGGCTCTCCTCTCACCCCCCTCAGTCTGCTTGTTTCCTGGCTGCCGGCACTCTGGTCTCTTCTTTATCTGTCCTTGCTGCTTCCTGAGGGACAGGACAGTGCCATCTCCTCCCTCTCACCCTTCTCCCCTCAGTCAGGCTGTACTGGGTTGCAATCCCCTCACTGCTCCTTCCTTTTGCTTCCTTATGCTCAGCTGCCCTTTCTACCAATCCACCCATTATTTTACTGCTTTCCCATTCCCCCAGCCTTGCTTTTTACCTCACTTAACTAATTGAACTTAGGATAGCATTTTCCCTAGAGCCAGGAGCTGCACCATGTGCTAGCATTCTCCCAGGGGGACCATGCTGAGGGAAGGAGGACATCACACCACTGCTCCTTTGCAAGGTGTGTCCCAGGTGCATCTCTCCACATCACAGTTCCTTGTTTTCCTGTGGTGCCAGCTCTCCTCTTGGTCAGGTTATGGTGATGGCT
Organism: Climacteris rufus; assembly: GCA_013398175.1. Lineage (NCBI taxonomy): Eukaryota > Metazoa > Chordata > Aves > Passeriformes > Climacteridae > Climacteris > Climacteris rufus. The sequence continues at coordinate 2,111,732 of VZRZ01002431.1, read as the reverse complement.
TAGCACAAATATGCATGTCCTCCCCATCCTCCTGGCCACTGTGCAGGGGACCCTGGGGGCTTGGGGTGGGTGGGAGGTTCTAGCCAAACTTAAACTTTCTGGTGTTCCCACTGAAGGTGTAGAGAGATAATCTCCAAGGGCCAGGCAGTGTGGCTGGTCTCCACCACTGTCCCCAAGGGTTTGCAGAACTGATGCTGTCTAGTCTGAGTCTTTCTCCAGCAAGAAAGACTGTTTCTGTGCAAATGGTCAGTCAGCACTGCACCGTATGGTGCAGTGATCGCCTGTGGAATCTGCAGCATGGCTGGGTGAGTCCTGCTTAGCTGCATCATGGCAGAAAGGACTGACACCTTGAAAAAGCCCAAGAGCCAGCTCCAAACATCCCAAGTCAGAAATGAAGTGGGAAAAGAGAGTTCTTTCCTAAAAATACCTAATTCCAGTCTCTCCAGTTTTGCAAAATAGCACTCATAACAATTTCTGGTGACTCTCCGGAGCATTTCCCCTCCTGGCACCCCAGTACTCCAGAGAAATGGGTGTTATCCCTCAGAGAAGACACTGAGGCCAGAGAGGTGGCATGAGTGGCTTGAGACCTTGCAGTGAGTTAATGATTGGGAAGATTATGGAGCATGCAATGATAGAAACTGGGCTTTTCAGCTTCTTCTCGAGGTGATATTCTGCTCCAAATGAGCCACAGGTATTCCCTGGTAAGGGAATTCGTTCTACAAATACAGACATTTCAGGGCCATCCCAGGGTGGGTTCAAGCATACCTAGAAGCAGGCACTGCTGTTCCAAGCTGAGGGTCAAAGTGCAGCCCTGCCGTAGACGCAGGGACAGACAGGGTGGCAGGACTGGTGTCCAGACATCAGACATATGAGAGGTTGGGAGAGGATGTCGCCCTGCCCTGGGAAATTGCTCCTGCAGTTAGCTACCCTGTTTCACCCCCACCAGAAATGCCCCCACAGAGATCATTTCTAAGGTACACCACAAAAAGAGGTCTCATTAGCTTGGTCAAAAATCACAAGAAATCTGATCTTTCCTGTTACAGTTTAGAAAGAGTTGAGAGAATGAGTTTGCAACATTTCATTTTGGCAAGTCTAACTTTTTTTTTGTTTTGTTTGAGTTTTTTGGTGAAAATGTGTCTATGTTGATGAAGCTTGCATTGGGAAAGATTCCCCTGAGTCGAAATGGGAGTGGGCTATGCCAGGGCACTGTGAGAGCAGGAGATCCTTTCCCTTTGTTCCAGGCTTGGGATTCAGACCCGGCTGTGCTCCAGCCCCCATGGGTACTTTAGCATGAATTCGATGGTTGTTTTGCAGAGGAATTTTCCTTTGGAAGCTGCTTCTGCATTGTACAGCTAATTAAATATTTCCTGGGACTTGGAGAGACGGCATCTGTAGCCGAGTGATTAGAGCATCGGGTGACCTGAATCACACAGGGCCATGAACCTGGGGCTAATCAGACTGTGTAAGCTCCGTGGGTCCCCATCCTAACGCAACTGGGTAGCAGCATGAACAAGTCATTTTTCCATCTGGTTTCCCTTCTGTCCTTTGCCTTGACCTTAAGTGCTTTGCTATGGGGACCACACTCAGGATGGTGTCAGTGTGAATCTGAGCCCATGGTAGCAGCTGTGAGAAAACTCTGGTAAAATACTCCTGTGTAGGCAAGAGCTGGAAAATTGCAAGTCTTCTCTTATCTTGCGTTTGTCACCAAAACAAGAGATATATCCTATCTACATTGCTTCCCCTGTGGGTAGGAAAACCCAAATTCACAGTGTATAGGAGGGATTTGCCTCAAACCCTTGGATTAGGAAAATCTATCCAGTTGCAAGAGTGTCTTTTTAGGAGGAGGATGATAATCCACGAGTTCAGGGTTTACAGCAAACCAGGCTGTTAGCAGGAGTCAATTGACATGACTGCATCGAAGCAGAGGATCTGTTCCTTCCAGGATAAACTTCCAAGGTTCACAAAAGGGCCAAGTTCAGGATATGCCAATTCTCTATCTGCAGCTGAGCAAATGATACAGTAGCAATTTCCCAGCAGGATATTCTAAACATTTTACGAAGACAGAGAGACGGATGGCATTTACCCTGAGCTCTTGGATCAACACGCAGGCTTGCTGCTGGGTGGGTTTGTAGGACTTAGACAAGTAAAGGATTCACATAGACTTGGTACACTTGACACCCCAACATTTAACTCTTGCAGCTGCAAGTGGGTTCAGAAGAAGAGGAGATGGGACTGTTGTATAGCTGGAGGCTTGCTGATTTTTTTCCTATTTATGTTGACGGGGAAGGAAATATAATAATGGAGGCTGAATCTGTGTGCTCTGTCTTTGCTCTTATGATTCAGCTAAGAAAAATCCATCTCCATTTTGTATATAGTCTCCAGTAAGGGCACAGAGCAATTAAGCCACTAGCTCCACAGTTGTACTGCAATAGTGACAATGCCTCTAGAATAATCTCTGTGCTGCAAATAGGAATCACTACAAAAATATCTCTTCATTTTTTTCCTCTGTAGTGTGATTTGTTAAAAACATTATTTATTTCTACTAAATTTTCATGCTGTTGTAAAGGAAAGCAGAATGTAATACTAAACTAACTAGGTAGTTGCATTCACAGCTGCTGTTAACCATCCCAATTCCCGTGACTTTGGTGACTTTTTTGTATCACACACATGAAAAGAGACACTTGAAGTAATTTCTCTGAGGAAGCTCGTAAGGTTTCTAGCTGTGTAAACCCCTTTCCCTCCACCTTCAAACTCCAGCATTACATGGACTGAAGTGGAGCAGCCTCAAAGCTCAGCAGGTGGAGAGAGGAAAGCCCCGAATTCCTCAGCTCCCTCCCCAGGCTGCACAGGGGCCCGGCCAGGGTGCTCCCTCCCTCACTACAACTCTGTGTCTCCAGGCACAAAGCAAGGGCAAGAGATTTTCATTGCATCCAATATTAGGAAATTATCTCAAAGCTAATTAATATCTTTAGCAGAAGTGTTCTATATAGTTTTATTGAATTTAAAAGCAAAGAACCCTGCCAAGCAGCTGTCCCATTATATTTGATACACATATCAAATACTAATAAGCCTGTGATAATTCTATCTCAGTTACAATTTTACCCAATAACAGCACCACGCTCCTCAGTTTAATATGCCCTAAGAGCCTTATCTAATCTCTCATTATGATGTTTGTTTGATACCTTACCACCCACTCAGGCTACCGTGCTGCTGGTTATGCTCTTTAGAAAATGATAAAGCTGCTTTCAGAACTTCACTGTCATTATTGTTGAGAAAATAGATAGAATTTCACTTTGGATCTGAGTTTCGTTCTCAAGTACAAGCTCCCTGAGGTTATTAGAAAACCAATGAGGCTGGAAACCAAAGGCAGTCCCACAGCTGAAGTGTAAAAGAACCATTTAGAAACAAACTGCTGCATTAGAGATTGTTATATTATTCCCACAAGATAGGAGACTGGGCGGCAACTCAATAACATTTGGAGGTTTACTCTTTTTTTCTTCGTTTTTCTCTGTTTTGTTATATTTGTTTTGGGGTTTTTGTTCATTAAATGTAACCCTGACATTTTGATCACCTAGAAATACATTGGTTGAATGGTCAGATAAATGGTAAAATGTCATGCACACTCAAAGAAGGGAAGTGGCCATATAGATATGTATACATATAAAAGATTTTTTTGTTCTATATTGCTTCCCCCCACACTCCGACTCCCAGTTCTTGTGATGAAATCACAGGAAAAAAATAACTTGTTGTGTTTAAAGCTGTTGGATCAGATAAAGAAAACCAGCACAAATTTCAGCAGAATTCTTTTATGATTCCCACAAACTTGTCTTTTTTTCACTTCATGAGTTAAGTAATAGTGTCTGCAAAATGATAATTTCAAATAAAGGTTGCAATTTTCCCTTCTCTCGGGAAGTCATGGCCTTTGACCAACATGCAGAGTTAAGCAGTGTTGTCTTGATCTATAAACTTTTCTGTTAGATAAAAACTGTTGAGAGAGACAGGGAATTTAAATATCCAACTTTGGACTGAAAATGTCTTGGACTTCCATATTTAGCTCTACTTTGTGCACTGAAATTTTTCTCCTTTGACCTGTTTATTTAAAATGTTGATTTTTTTTTTTATTTTAATATATTCTAAGCCTCTTTTTTTCTGAGGAAAGCAAGACACATACACAGGAAAAGCAGAAAAATAACAATAAAATCAGCATGAGTTCTTGCCTAGTCTCTGTAGAACATACATATTTCCCCTCCCTTTGTTCCAGAAGCGAGGTTTATCTCAAGTTTGCTGCTTTAGAGTATTTAGACATATACAAATTGTTGCACATTCTTTTAATGAAGGGAGTAGAAAATCTCTGAAATAACATAAATTTCACTCCCAGACTAATAGGAATGAGTTCCCATTTACTCTTTAGTTTCCCTTTCTGTAATTTTGATTTCTGCATCCAGGGTAATAACCCTAGAGATCTGCTATGGGAAAGGCAGGGGATTTTAGTAATTAGATGGAAAAAGACTGTCCTTGCCGTTAGAGGTAAGTCTGTAACCCGCTGAGCAGATTCCCCAGGGCATCACAGCAATGGAGAGTGAAGTTTGTGTACTCAGTAAATATCACACAGGAAAAATACCTGCAGAGCCCATGTCCCTTTGGGAACAGGACTGATATATCCCACAAGGAATGATAAGAGATTTGACACAAGCATAATCTCTTTCTGTTCACCTTTATAGAACTTTTTGGGAAATAAATATAAAACCGCCCTCAGGACAGAGCAAGAGGTCCACAGGAGGTGGCCACAGATTTGTGCACAGCAGAATTGGTCTGATGGGACTCAGGTGTTTGGAAACCAAACTGTAGCAATCTCCATACCAAAAGCTTCTCCCCAGGAAATCCTAATACATGAATTTCAGATGTGTAATTCTGACCCTGTGTGTGCCAAGGAGCCTGGATCTCAGGCTGCTCATCCAGAGTGACACTCCTGTGGATCTAACTCACCCCTGCTGGCTCTGAGCTCTTAATCAGGGACTGTCCTCTTTGGGGAGCGCAAGGGAAGCCCCACTTGATTTGATTGAGACAAGCTGACTGGGAGCCTCTGGAAAAACAGAAGTCCCTGGCTCTTCCACTGGGTTATATTCCCATTTGAAATTGAGGAGCTAGGTCCTCTGCATCCACTCTCCTCTATCTTACCCCAGCTCAGGATTTGGCCCATAGTTATTTCTGGGAGGCGCAGGGGAAAAGGAGGACTTTCATAGATCTAACCTCTCTGCCAGTGAGTGTGTAGGGACTTGTTCAAATATCTGGTTCCACTAAAGACAGAACTGAGCTAAGTGAGAAAGAGGGGATGTTTAGGAAGGTGAAGAGGAATTTCTTTAGGGTATCTGGGAAGAGCACCTGCCTGTGACACAGACTGAGATGCTCTTGATACTTACCAGGCATAGCAGGACTGGAAGAAGGGAGTGAGGAAGAAGATGCCCAGATAAGGGTCCATGTGAAATACAAAATCCAAATAAAGAGGGAGAAAAGAGATCCTAAAAAAAACCAAACAAACTTGGGTGCCACCACCACCAGAGAAAAGGAAAAAAAAAGAAACACAACTAAATTAGGGAAGGGATGGAGATATTTTCCACCCGGCAGTCCTGGTGTGATGAAGAGGCGGATGCCTCCTGAATCCCAACTTCTGCAAAGGGTAACCAATCCTAAAGTAAGTGCTAAAGGGGGCTGGTGAAATGGAGCCGCAGAACTTCCTAAGAAGAGATTATCTACTTAATTAAAGATTTTTTTTTCCCTAAGTCCTTCAGCCAATCAGGACTCAAGTGCCAGAGAGAGATTGAACTGATGAAAAGAACACCCCAGGTTCCTCGAAGACAAATGCACCACGAAAGGGATAAGAGGGAGGGAAAAGGGGGGGAGGAAAAAAAAAAAAGAAAGGAAAAAAAAAGAGAGAGAGAGGGATAAAGAAAGAGACAGCAAATCCCCTAAAGCAATCACTAGATTCAATCTCCACCAGCACTGCCCTGGCTCTCCATCCCCCGCAAAGGCAACTGGAAGGGCTGCTTTTGGAGTGTCCCCTCCTCCTCCTGCCTTGGGGACACCGCTGAGCTGGGGTGCACTGGGTGCTCTGGGATGGGGGAATTGGCTTCAGGCTGTCTGCATCTGCTGCTTGTGTAACAGACAGGTGAACGATGTCTCTGCCTCAGTCTCCCCCAGGAATTTAAAGGGGATCAGGCCAGTTCCTCTCTCCATCTGCTTCTCCTTCCTCATGGTGACCTGCTCTTTCTTCCCACCGCCTGTTTGCATCAGGCCATTCTCATTCCACGAGAAGGGCCTCTGACTAAACATTTTCATTCCCCCTTAATTTTTTGCTTTTGATGTTTCCTATGAAGCCCATGGGGAGGGGGTCTTTGGTTTGGGAGGGTTTGCAGTCTCTCACTGAGGGCTTATGCCCGGCCAGCAGCTGCTGGAGGTACTTAGAACTGCATCCATTCTGTGGCTGCTGACTGTGTGGGACATCCCAGTTACTGCCATAGCACCCACCACAGGCACCCTGACTGGCCCTAGATCAACATGACCAGCTGCACAAGCATGTCCCAAAGCCTTAGGAGGATCTTCTCCATGCTACACAATTTAATTTTGTGCTGTGGACATGATCAGCCAAAACATGGCCTGAGACCAGTCAAACTCATTTTATCCAGGGCACAGCTGCCAGCAGAAGGGCTGGACCCAGACAGGATTTGAAGAGGACCAGGACCCTGTGGCTGAGCCATCAGGGCTGGCTGGAGGCTGAGCTTTACCTGGGGACACCTCAGGTGGAGGAAAGCCCCTCCTGGGTCACACAGTATCACAAAGGGAAACCTGCCTGGCAGAGATGTGCCCTCTGATGGACTTTGCCCATCTCACACTGAGCGCAGCTATGCCAAAGTCAGGGAGCTCTGGCCAAGCACAAGCTGGGCACAGCACATAGGACAGTGCTGGCAAAACACTACCTTTGCCCAGAGCACTGCCCACCCAGCCATGGCAGCCCCTCACCCCAGAGGTGGCTGGGCAGTTTGTGGGCACCTAGGAGAAGAGAAAATACCAGAAAGGTGTCAGCAATTGATCCCAAGGTCAGCTGTGTCCTTCAGCTGTGTCCTACTACAGCAAGGCTGGTGGTATTTGCACTCATTAAAGCCCCAGCTCCTGGAGCCATAAGCATTTTAAAAACTAAGGTGTTATGTATGCTGAGAAAAAGCTTGAAAATGTGGCTAGTTGAAGATAAAACCCCAGAAACTGAAAGGTCAGGGAAATAAGCCCTTTATTTATTTTAAAATTATTTTAAACTATTAATGATGTTGAAACAAAATTTCAATGCTGTGATATTTAGCACAGTTTAATTGTTTTGGTTGTCTAATTCAAGTAATGGGGGTGGTTGTGCTCCCTCTCCCAGGCTATCCTGGCCCAGGTGTAGGGAGCAGCTGCAGGGGCTGATGTTGCACAGGGAAGTTGAAGGACAGTCCCACTGGGACAGCGCTGGTGGGATGCAGGAGATGCCACCGCCCTGCACTAGGCATCTATTTCTGATGGTAGGAAAGAGAATTTTCAGTTGTTTCTTGTAAGTCTCCATCTGTCTGTCTCAGGACTCTTGAACCAGAGTTTTCACATTTCTCAGGTCTGGCAGTGACAGCATTTTGAAATCATGCAACACTTCAGATATTTCTTGACAAACTGGAAAGGAAGGACACCACTGGGTTCACTGGGGTGAGCTGTTTTTCTTACTCCAGGACAAATTAAGTAAGAAGATTGCAAAAAGCAGGAAAAGATTAATTGTAGGTGGATCCAAAATAAACACAAGGGGTTTTTTTTGTTTCTGTTTTTTTTTTTTTTGTTTTTATATTAACTGTTACAAGAGGCAGTCAGGCCTTTCTGCAAGCTCACAGAAGCAGCAGCAGCTTTGGAAACAGCAGTCTCTCCCATCAACATCTAATTCCAATTAAATGCAACAGTCATTTTCCTGGAAACAAGCAAGTTTTTCAAACCGAAGAATCTGGAGGCAAAGCCTGAAACTAAACTGTCCCAAACATGTTTCAAAGCACTTAATTACAGCTCTCAAAAGCTGTTTAAAAGACTCTATGAAGTACCCTCTAAAGAAATGTGATGCAAAATTGTTTTCTAATGTCCCTCAAACTTTGCTATTGTTTTTGACAAAAGCTCTCTAAATTTACTAAAATTGCCCCAGAGAGCAGTAAAATATATTTTATGGCCAGGACTGCTACCTTACCCCACTTGACCCGCTTGCTAATAGAGATCTCTTCAGACCTTTGCACTGAGTACTGTAATGTGTGTTTGACTATTTGTTCATTTCCCAGAATGGCAGGCAGGGTTTGAGGATAACAGAAGGTAGAAAACCTTCCACCATCTGACGTAATTGCTTCCAGTTTGTTAAAAAATTAATAAATTATACAATATGTCTAGGTTTAATTTCCAGAGTACAGTAAAAATCTGAACTGTCCTAAAGAATTTGTACAAGTAATCACAAAAATCACAGAAAAAGTGAAAAATAAGACCTCTAACACTCCTGCTGTCTTCCACCATGATACCAGTGCAATAGATGGATATGAAAAAAGGAGGTGAAGAAGTGGGGGTAATAATTCCAAGTCTAGGTCACAGATATCTCAGAAGGTTCTTGGTGTCAATACAAAGTGCCCAAAGGACAGATTTGTTAAAAGAAAATGGACATTAAAAAGGTCAAGAAAGAATTTGAAGTCTCTTACGTTAAAAGATATGCAAAAGGTATGAGATCAAAATAAAAAGAAATTAATCTTGTATAGGCAGCACACAGATTTCAACCCTGAAAGGGCTGAAATAGTCTCAGGAAGGTCCAGCTTCCAGTGCAGTAAACAGATTTCAACTGACATGACTGCAGCTTTGCCTTTTGGACCAGCTACATGCAGTTTCAGTAGTGTCTAAAGCCTGTCAAAACATCACCAGCACCCCAAGAAGGTGTATGTGTTGCTCACACTCCTGTACTGAACATGGCCTGTGCTATTCTGCTTCTACAGTCAAGTGGCTCCAGAAACAAAGCCAAATAAAGGCTGGAGAAATATAGTCGTTTTCATGAGATTGACTAACATGCAATGGAAGCAAACTTGGGGTTTTTTTGCATTTTGGCTCTGAAAAGGCAGCAAAAGTGCTGGTGCACCCAGAAACCTCTCTGTTTATTTTTGTGTTTAGCTATATCAGTCTGAGATTGTGCCACTAAAGACAGTATTGAAACACCAGAACACACCAACAGCTGAATGACCTCTTTCCTGTATGCTTGATTTTGTAACCTAACGCTGCTCTCTGCATGGGTGACCCATGCTGAGAAGCCTCCTGTGCTATACCACTACTGAAAGTCCCCTCACATTGGTAGTTTGCCCTTAGGGTTCATGAAGAGACAGTTCAGTGGATCCTTGTCCACTGCAGTGAACTGTGGGACTGCACACATCCGTCACACATCTTATAGGAAGTGACTTCTGCCCAGCTGTGGGGAAGGCAGAAGGATCAGGTGGTTAGGCTGTTCTTAATTTGCTGGAGAAAAGTTTAAGGAAAATCACATCAGAAGGGTCAGAAATGTCACAATGGCTATAGGGGGTTGCTTCGGGGTTCAAGGCATGGCCACTTACAAAGCATTCTCCATCTGCAGTGAAGGTGCCTCAGTGAGACAGCTCCCCCACTTTTCCCATTTTACAGGATGCAAAACTGAGGCCTGGAGCGAGCCAGGCAGTGGTCTGGGGATAGATCCAGTGTCCTGCATCCTGGGCTGGCCCCAGCCTCCATCCAACTACTCTCATGTTCCAGGCAGCCAGGTTGAAGGGAAAGGCAAAGATCTTTAGGGAAACATCCTCTTTAGTCATGGTACATAGAAGTTGGCTATGCCCCAGAGCAACTGACTTCAGAATCTCCAGCTCATCCTTAGCATGGGCTCCAATGATTCCTTTATCATATTCTCAGTCACAGTACTGGAGGTGTTGCTGTGAAAGTGACTTGCACAGGCACGTGATGTCTTGGCCAAAAAAACAGTATTTCTTTTGAGAGTTCAGAAAGCAAGTATGGGTCCAGGGCATTTTTTTTCCAGCACTCACAAACCAGGCAGCTGAGGGCTGCGAGAGGAAGAGGGACAGAAGTGCTGAGAGGTGGGTACCTGGGGATGAAAATGAAGGGAACGTGAGGAGGTGGTGTGCCGTTAAAGGATAAGCAGGATCAGCTTGGAGAGGAAGGACAGTGAGGGTGGGAGGGAGATTATGTACTGCACTCTAGGAAGGTGTAATTAGGTTGAGCAGGACTGAGCAAGTGCAAGCACATTCCTGGCTGGCTGGCAGTTGGTGAGATAACCCCTGGAGGTGAAAGGGACCATACTGAGTTCCCACGTCTAGCAACACACCTGGCAGCTCGCCAGCCACACCTCACTCCTGTCCCCACACACCCCGAAGGAAAGCCTGAGTCCCATGTGGCAGCTGCAGTGCTCCCCAGAACGGCCCTTTGGGGACCAGGAGCCCAGGCCATGTTCTACTGCCCGTCCTGGACACAGCCCATGTCCTTCAGAGAGCCTTGCTTGGGCCACCACAGACAAGATCAGGGTAATGGGGTATAAATGTCACAGGCATCAATGTAAGCACCTCTGCAAAACAACCCTCCCTTCAGTACCCATGAGGGCTCTGTCTCTCAAGGCGGAAACATGCTTGGCCCTCCACATGAAGATTTGGGGCATGACAAAAAAAAAAAGAAAAAAAGGCAGAGGAATCCTTCTGTACTGGCCAGAAAGATTAGCAGCTGAAAGAGGAAAGAGCTATGGATTTGTGAGGTATGTGGAGCTCTGTGGACCAGAAGATGAGGCAGGTAAAGCAGGAAGATGGTTCAGCAGCATGTTGTAAATAATTGCTAGTTTGGGTCTTTGGCATATCTGAGGACCCCAAGAAAAATCTACATGGGAGCTGCTGAAATGGGCCCACTGTTGCACTAGAGACATACATTTTGTTTCCCTTTCAGACTCCCAGTGCTCCCCTCAATATTATTATTTTCAAGAATATTTGTAAACAAAACTGCATTTCTAACTGTAAGAATTAAGCATCAAGAAGACTGCCCAGTGACGTGCTTCGAGCTTCTTTAGCTGACACCATTCACAAGCTCTGCAGGAGCCCTAAATAGCTCCAGCCGATTTACAGCTGGATCCCCTTCACCCAAGTCATTTTGCTCGGCTCTAGTGCAGAAGGACTGACTGGTTTGGAGTCCCTTTTGTGAGGCTGACAGGAGGAGGTTTAGCTGAGGGATTTGTCCAGCCCTGTGATCTTTTTCATCTCTAATTTGCTATGCGGTCTAATGACCGTGCAGCAGCATGCGCGGCTCTGAGTTACCCTGTAATTTGTCCCTCTGACGAGCCAGCCTGCCGTGCCGGAGCCGGCAGATGGTGCTCCCAGCTTGGCCTGCAGCTGGGCTGCGGCTCGACACTGCTGTGCAAGAGCATCCCGGGATTGCAAGGGTGCAGGGAAACACTGCTGTGCTACACATGGCTATGTCCAGCACAGACAACGGGCTCTGCATGAGATCCAAGCTTAAAAATTCTCCTTTCCTCCTCCCCACTTCTCTAGACCAACTATCTTGAGGCCTCAGAGTAGGTAAAGTCCAAAGATGATCCTGACTGGTCGTGTTCACAGCAGTGGTGTGGAGCTGCTGGTGCCCATGGGTGGAGGCCAGCAGTGCCCTGCTGTGAGCTCTCTGCCATGGGGTGCCATGGTGCAGCCCGTGGCTCGGGCACACTTCCCACAGCCAGCTGCCCTGGCAGCTGGTGAGACTCTACCAACACCTGGCCTTAGCTCAGGGACGATCAGATGCTCACCAGCTCTCAGCAGGGAGATGGATGTAAAGCTGTAAGTGGTATGCACAGATCTATATCCACACTTTCTCACTGGTGTGCTGCCTAGCAGGTCCTGAGACAAACCCCAAGGTCAGGGACCAGCAAATCTGGCTCAGCTCTTTGCCCTAAAACAACAATAAAAACTGCTCTGGGATAAGTCCAGTGAGGTCCTTCCTCTTTGCTTACAGATGACTATCATGACTAACCTTCTGAATTTATCCGTGATGAGTCAGACCTGCAAAATCATGAGACCAGCTTGAAAATAATACACAGTGCAAGCTATTTGTGTCCAAGTCTTTAAGGTACTCTTGGGGCTTGTTTCCTCTGGAAATGGCAGGGCTGGGAACATGCTGTTCTCTTGTATGAAAGGCAAGCTGACAGTCCTGGCCTCCAGGCAATCGGGCTTTCCAATGAACAGCCAATTTCAAAAGGCTTGCCAGAAATATGGGGGTAGTGAGGCTGAGCATGTAGGGCCCCTCTGTGTTGACCAAACTTGCTGAGCATGAGTCCTGGCTGTTTGCCTGAGAGATCTCACACATTCGGTGTTTGTGCATTAAAATACTGGATCCTTTTTGCTCTGTCCTTGGACAAGAAATTCTCTTGGCCTTCCGTGTAATACTTGTTGCTACTTTTTACCTTGGGAGTGGCTGCATTTTAGTGGTGAACATCAGATCAGCCCATGGGGTGCGGTGGCCCCCAGCGAGCTGTAAGGAAAGCTGAATCATTTCCCCATAAAATCCAGGGTGCAGGATCTGGCTTCAGCTTCAGCATTCCCCAGTGTCAGCTGCATTGACTGGGACCATTTATTTTGCCAGAATAGTCAGCCAGCCCCAATAAATGGTGATGATGATGAGCTTGGAGGCTGAATCAGGCATCCAAGATGAAGAAACAGCTCCTAACTGGTCAGAATAAACTGGCACTACAAAATCTATCACCAAGCATTTGCAAATGCTACTGCTGACAGAGCTACTATCCAGCTTTCTGTCACAATCTCAAATATGAAACACTTCTATTAATGGTTGTTGGAAAAATGTTACAGACAGACTGTTGTTGGACAACTCTGACCCCTTTTATAAGTGTCCCAAGAAACAGGCATAAATAATAAAGCATTACTTTTGTTGGCCTGTTGGGGACAAGCCTCTTGGCTTTCATACTGCCAGCCTGGACAAGGTTTCATCACAGGGCCACCACAAAGAGGTGCTTTATTGAAGCACAACACTGTCTGAAGGATATGTTTCTTTTCCCATCTAAAATGGACCATATATTTTGCTTACAGACTAAGAGCATGGTCTGTGTCCTAATCAAGATTTTCCCTGAGTCCTAAAACTAGCAATCCAGAGAGTAAAAGAAAAAGAATTGTGGCTAGAAATAATAAACCTTTTCTGAGTGCCACTGTTGAATTACAGGTAGGAAGGATGGCTTTGTGCTGTCGTGCTGCTGAGGGGAGTCAATACATGGTGACAAACTTTTGGCTGGTTATGTTTAATTGTGACAACTGACAGCAGTCAAGCTTGCTTTGTATAAATGTTTTATAAAGTCATCCTTATCTCACCTCCATCACTGCAGCATCCTGGGACATGGTCTGCTGCAACCTCTCAGTACACTTATGAAGAGCCAGCTGTTGACTAGAGGCTGGTAACTGAGGCATGTCACAGATAATGACTTGCTCAGACTCGGGCAGCCAAATGGGATCTCATATGGTACATCTGAGCTGAAAACAGACCAGAGTATAGCCTGCTAATAGGGAGAAGAAGAGGGAGCTGAGGGTGCCCATACAACCTATCACTGCTCAGAAGGAGAGTACCCTATAGCAGAAGATGCAAGAACATCCTGGCTTCTGGCCAGAGGTTGCTGGGGACTGAGACCCCAATACACTGGGATGGCACTGTCTCAGGACCAAAAGGGGATCCTGTGTAAAGTCAGCTCTTCACAAACACTGGCATTTGTATCTGGTGTCAGAATGAAAATCAACAGCAAAGTTTGCACTGGTTTCACATTAACATATGCAAAGTAGGAATGAGCCCTATGTGTAGAGGACAAAGCATTCATTGTCACATCAAGGGAGAAGGTGGCAAAAAACCCCAGCCACCACAACCACATTAGAAGAAATTTTTTATATAGTTTCTTTACACAAATATTCATATTTATCTATCACTGGGTGGTATCTTTTGGAATAATGTATGGTAGTTTTATCCTTACCCGTTGCCACTGTGAAAGATGTGCTAACTCCTAGATTTTGTGTTGTTGGATTGCAGCACTGGTTTGGAAACAGAGTCCAACCTTTCCTCAGTTTTCAGAAATATGGCAACATAGTTCAGACCTCATGCCATCAGGGTGACCTAAGAGGAATCTGTAACACAGACACATTGCCCCTGCAGTTCCCTCTCTGACTCAGGGATGGCGATGCTGCCTCAATTCTTACGCCAGCTAATAATGCACACTGTGCATTTTGTGAAGGGATTTTTTTATTAGCACCACAGGGTGTGCTGATAGATGATTGCATATGACAGGAGTCATTCTTACAGCCACGGTCCGCCTGCTGTTGCTACGTCTGGAGCCTTGCATGCAGCTGCTGGAACAACCCTTACCTGCCCGTGGATTGTACCCAGAGAAAGAACAGAATGTCCTCAGAAATTACATGTGCCTTGTTTCTGGGATGCTTTTTATTATGAGCATTTACAAACTGTGTCAGTCATTGGTAGGTGGTTATGCTAGGAGGAGATAACAGATCCCACCCAGGACACAAGCTCTTCTAATTCCAGCTCAGCCTTTGATCATAGATAAATTATTCCTCTTTCACATGCCTCAGTCTCCCTCCCCATTCAAATGTCTACTTAAACTGTAAGCTTTTGGAGACAGTGGGTGTCTCCTAGCATGGAGATACAGAATGTAGCATAGATACTGTACAGCACCCAGAACAATGGAGACCTTGATCTTGATGGCAGCACTCACTCATTATCTTAATAGAAGCATCCAAGTCTATATATGAAACAATTTATCTGAACAATCCTTTGGCCATACTGACTCCAGATCAGGCATGAGATAAGAAGTGACAGAGGAAAGTGTGCATATATAAAACCATTTTGTGTCTTTGGAATGACTGAAGGTGTAACTTCTGCGTTCTGAGTGGAGGTGACTGCCCTCCAAGTGGCAGCGCTGCACGTCAGACACAATGTGTGTGCCATCTCCATTGCTAGAAGCTTTCTTCTGAGTAGGAAAAAGAAGGTAACTCCAAGTCTTGGACCCCAAATGGAGTTTTGTAGCAATTGGTGGTTTTCTGTAGGGAGCAACTCCTTAAAGAGCAGAACTAATACTGCACTGACACCAGAGAATGAACTGGTACCTCCGTTACAAGGGGATACTCGACCCATCTGAAGAGAGAGCAAAACCAGAGGTTTGAGGAGACTGGACCATCCAACCCTCCAGTCCGTTTTCCATTTGTAAGCATCCACTAGAAACACCACGGGAGGTAGGATGCATCAGTTCTTAAATGAAACTCCCTTTTGACTAAAAAATTCTCACAAAGGACATTTTAATGGGGAGATTTTGAGCATAAGTAGTGTGAGATCCACTAATACTTCTTCACCGTCATTAAGAGAGTGAAATTCCCATCTTGTGTGGCTGAAGAGCAAACCCCACTGTGCACCTCACCTCCAAGTGTATGTCTTCCAGCTTTGCTGGGCTGCAAGGAGCAGATGTGTGCAGCCTTTACCAGAGAGAGCTTATTTCACCGGTGTACTCTCTTGACCAAGACATCAGTCAGTTATCCAAAAGACCTGGTAGTGCTCCTCAGGCCAGATTTTTGTCTTATGTGTCTCCTCCACCCCAGCTTAACAGTCCCATATCCACACTGTGCAGGATCTTCCTGGCAACACTAGTCATCCTGAAGCAAGAGTGAACCTCTGTTCCTCGTTTGCCAGTCACTTTCTAATCCGAGCCTTGCTATTTTTATCCAGTTCAGATTTCTTCACTCCTTTAATAAATAAATAATGTGGCAATCTCTCAAACGTCTGGCCAAAGGCATAGCAGTTTGCAATCATTTCTGGCCCTACTGCCAGAAAACAACTGACGAATCAAATGGCATCTTGTTTGCTAAGCTGACCCCAGTAGCAAAGTCTCCTCTCGGAGGAAGCATCTGGATATCAGGACTCTGTCAGCATTTCCACTAAACTGGGGCTCTGTTCCCCCTTCTCTCCCAAAGCAACTGCATTAATGATGGAGTAGAGGAGAATTCAGCAGCATCCTACCATGTCCACCATCTTCCCCAAACACCAAACAAACAAGTGCCTTATGTGTCTCAAGGGAGATGGTAGGACCTCCAATAAAATGACTCAGTCCTCTGAGATTTCTGCCCTTGATGTCCCGACAAATGGGAACAGTGTGCACTGCCACATCCTCTTGTGACCTCAGCCCCAGTGTGCCCTAGATGTGATATCTCTCATTGACAGCTGAGTGCCTCTTCTGGCTTGGACCACCAGCAGACACTGCTGGGGCTTCGTCTGAGCTGAATCAAAGCACGCACATTCAAAATATGCTAAGCTCTATAATAACAGGGAGAAGGTGGCCCCAAATATGTTGTTTGTAGCATCAGCTGAATGCTAATTTGGAGCTGTTTTTCCTCCCACTTTGCTGGGTTATCTTGACAG
Source organism: Climacteris rufus (assembly GCA_013398175.1). Classification (NCBI taxonomy): domain Eukaryota; kingdom Metazoa; phylum Chordata; class Aves; order Passeriformes; family Climacteridae; genus Climacteris; species Climacteris rufus. Next base: position 2,095,226 of record VZRZ01002431.1, on the reverse strand, counting down.
AACAAAAACCAGAATTCCCGAGGAACTAGCAATTACTAGTGAGTTTCCAAGGGCAAAACTCAGAAACATCTAAGGAAAAAAAGCCCCAGTGATAAAATCTCTGATTTCTGAAAAAAAACCCCAGAGCATCTACCCTCTGAAAACTGTGCTTCACACAATCTTTGGTAGGATTTCCAAAATCACCTGTATATAAAAGCCTTGAGCTGGGTGTCCTCTGTGCAAGGTTAGGATGGTGGTTCATTCCCCTATGCTCAGTCAAATGCGTTAAAAGTTTTCTTTCAAGCATAGTTAGGGCTCAGCCTGTGCATTTTAGAGAGTTTATACTGAAATTAGCACAAGGTGGAAACTTCTTTGCTGAAGAAAGGTAGATTGACCCCCTGTGAGTCTCAGCTCTGCCTTATGCCTCCTTCCAAGTGGGAGGTTTTCTAGGGAATAGAGAGCAGCTGAGCAGTGGGACTTTCCTGTAAAAGGAGTCTTCTGGGACAAGAACTTCTGGAAGGCTGTCTGGGAGATGTGGGTGTGTAGAGTGTTGATGATATGTGCTATGGAAAGGATGGGCTGCAGCAAAACTGTAATGCAGATTTGGAGATTAAACCTCAGAAACTCTGCTTGTGGTTTAGGCCATGGTTTAAGGCTGGTAAAGCAGCTGCTAGAGAAAAGGGGAAGCAGATGAATTTGAAAAATACTTCTTATAACTGATACTGATAGGGGAAGGAGAGCAATGCAATGCATGATCTGCTCTCAGAGAGGGAAGCATACTTGGTTGAGTAGAGACCTACTTTTTTTTAATTCTCCCTTGTTTCTGTCTCTTTTCTTTAATTAGGTATGCTCTGGGTACTGTAAAGGGAACTTTCTGGCTCTGATACTGGGAACCTGAAGCAACCCTGAGGCTCCAGAACCTGTAATTGTTTCTGAGAGTTTAGAGTCCCCTGCTGTTGTGGAAAGCAGTGCCCTTGTCCTTGGCCTTACATGCAGTGAAGGCTTGTGAATATCTCTCTTCTGATGTTGATGTGGCAGTCTGACCCCCCATGTGGCATTTCTCTGCCCATTGCTGGGATATCATCAGGGTCTAGAAGTTTATGAATTAGTTCTGGGGACACAGCTGCTATTTTAAGTGCCTTTGTGTCCTCTTCCAAAAGCATAGGAAAGCTATGGTTTTAGGTCTCCGAACATCTTAATAGTTGATTTGTAGGCTCTTCCCTATGCCAGAGCACGTCTGTTCTGGGATCTGTATAGCCAAGGCAGGAGTATTTCTCAGCTGATGACCTCTCAGATCCTGGGCTGGAGGGGCAGAGCTTCAGGAAGTGCCATAAGAGGTGCTGGAGACTGAGGCCATCCTTGGATGAGGTCTGTCAATGAGCTGCTATCTTGGTTGGGTGATGTCACCCTAGAAGGGCTTTGTGTGCTGACAGTGCCTGGTCAGGACATTTCACTTAAGTAACCCCTTGCTCCTCGCATGTCAGGGAGCTTGGTGGGGTGCATCAACCAGCCATTTGTCTGGCATCGATCCTATCTGAGGTTTCTCAGGTTTCTATGGTCAGCCAAAGATTCAGCAACTCCCTGGTGCCTGCAGCCAAACAGAAAATCTGGCACTTTTGTTAGTGTGACCACGTCTTTGCAGTGCTTGACAGGATATCCTTTCTGCAGGAAAATTGCAGATGTTTGATCTTCAAACAGTGTCCATAGGGACTCCTGCTAAATCTGAACAGCTACCACATCTCCTCTGGTATCTGGAAAGCAGGTATCTTAGCTGAAAGGCTGCCAAGTGGCTATACCTGCTGCTGTTTCATCACTAGGCAAATAAACGGTTTGCAAATCTTTTTTTTACTTAATGATGTGAAATTTTTAAAGGCTTTTGGGCCTTAAGTTGACTTTTTCTTTCATTTACAAAAAAGATCTTAAGCAAGATTGCAGAATCAAAGAGGCTGTGGGATGGTTCAAACCTAGCTCCTCTGCCAAGCCTCTGGCCATCTAGGAGAGGTCCAGTTATTCCTTTAATGGGTGCAGCAGGATCACAGGCTGCAGCAGGGGTCTGTTGCATAGGGCTCAGTGCACTGGGGATTAGTGCTTCATGTGAAGAAGGAACAAGAAGACATGGCTGACCTTGCTCAGCTAATCAGTAGCAGAGTGAGAATGAGCTCCAGTCCATGGAGATTCAAGTTTTATGCATCAGGTGAAAAAAGCACATTTTTAAAATCCTCATGAGACTAACAGGTAAATGAGAGTTGGAAATTTCTGCCCTATTGATGGAGAGGCTGATATACTCACCTTGTTGCATACGGAGCCAGACCAGAGACACATCTCTGAGGGGAGGGAATGGATGTAACTGGGATTTAACTTGAGTAGGTGTATAAATTATCTCATACACATTCCCTCGCCCACTCCATCTGCACTGTAATTAATTTAAGTCCTAAAGTGATGGGATTTAATCTTAATGTTCTTGCTGGCTCTTCTCTGGCCTGTCTAGCAACTTGGAGAACTCTCACCTGATACCCTAAGGCTTTCTAAATGCCACAAGAGGTGGCATCAGTTTGGGTTGCTGGCAGCAAGGGTGTGGAAGCTTTAGAGGGCACTGGAGCTATGCCATCAGCTACCCTACTTGCTGGAACACAGGGAGAGGTAATGGCATGTTGCTTTCTGAAGTAGGGAGGCTTCTGCTTGAAGTGTGGGGATTTGACAACGTTTTGGCACTGGTAGAGAGGATTGGAAATGAGTTCCTCTAGCTCTACAGGTGCTGACACCCCACAGGCTTTCCTTAAGGTCTGAGGTAGAGGTGGAAGTAACAAAGCTAAGCAAAGTTTCCAAGACTGTCTCAGCAGGACTGATATCACCCATTTCACACAGATTAAAGAGATAAGAGAAAAAAAGGAAAGCAAGCTTTGAAAACATCGAGTGAGTAAAAATTCATGACTAATATCATTAAAGCATAGCTGAGCCAGCTTACTTTACTCTGTTTTTCGATCACACACAATTTGGCTTCTTTTACTTGAGCACTAAACAAATCCAACAGCTGTAAACAATGTGTAGGCTCAGGAGGTTCCACAGGCTGGGGGACCTTCTTTTGCCCTCAAAGTGAGGTGCTGGACACAAAAGCAAAGCATTTCATTGTCTGTCCCTGCAGGCAGGTGACAGTGGGAAGTCAGCTGCTGATCACAAATGTTTGCTGACCACAGCTTGCCAGCTCTGGCTGCCTGCACCCAGAAAGCTCTCAAAGCCAGGACCTCATCAGTGATCACAATGGTGGGGGAGGGGAAACTCTGGAAAAGCTCTGTGCCATGTCTTAATAAATCATAATATTGCTGATATCAGTGTGCTGGTATGGAAGGAGTTACTGGAGGCAATAGTAAATATGCTTACCAAGCAGAAAGTTTTGCTTGAATGGCGCATCAGCTGGGCATGTGTTAGCACTGTGCTCATGCACACTTGGAGATCAGGTGTGCATGAGAGATTTCACTGATCAGGCTGAAACAGCGCCAGAAAATCTGGAAGGAAATCTCGTCTGTCAAAGCCTTTGCTTCTTTAATCAGTCCCATCATGTTTTGGACAAATAGTTTTGAAAATATAACCTAGTGGCAAGAGACTGCATTTGGTTCTCAGCTTTGTCACGAATGCTCTGGGCTGTCTCTTGCAAGACAGCTCTGTGCCTGCATCTTTATATGGGGATTTTGCCTCTTGGGTTATAAACACTTTCTGGGGTGGAAGCTGCAAGATAATGTGATCTGCTCAAACCTTTCAGGACTTACATGGAAGGAGTGCTTCACAGAGGGTGAGGTTATTGGTAGTTATTAAAAATAGAGGTTCCAGATATAATCTGGCTGTTCTCCTATAGGGCTCAAAGCATCTGCTTCTGGCTGTGGTTAGTCTGAGGATACTTTTGGTCTGACTCAATAAAGCTAGTATTGTTGCAATAGTTATTCAAACAACCTCACATTCTTTTTATAGATGGAGGAATCTGGCTGTTTCTTAGTTGGAGGTACAAACCTGACAGCCTTGGAGAATTGGGAATGCAGGTTACCTGGAGGAGATTAATGGGGAGACCTACGAGATAAATTGTTGTGGGTCTCATTTATTTGCAGCAGCATGACTTGCAACACTTGTTACTTTTCTGCATTAATAGTGCTGAGTTTGCACAGCTTCTCTGGACATCTGTGGCAGCCACAAGGCATTGCCTATGGAGATGGTTTAGCAAAACAGCAGACTCGAGTGATGCCCACGTTTGCAGAGTGACTAAGTGGCAAAGTTGGGTCTGCCAGTTCACAGTCCCCAGCCATGCATTGAAGCATGAAGAGAAGACAACATGTGGGTGACAGAGCAGAAAGCACTTAGCTGGCTCTTATGTGGGACCTTTCCCTTTGAACAGATCTTGCCCTTACAGACATGCATGTGGTTCCTGTCAAGTCTTTCTACAGGGCTGAATTTGACTGAATCTCCTACAGCACACTTAAGGGGGAGGAACATATTCCACACAGCCCCAGTTTGCTCTGGCAAACAGTAGTGTGTGTTTCACTGGGCTTTCCACAAACCATTTCATGGCTTGTTTGGTCACAGAAGCTGCCCTGTGCTAGCACTGTCTGTCCTAACTGGCTCTGCAGGTCCCAGTGTGAAGAGGTTTGAGTGCTGCGCTGTCTTTAGCATGTTTTTTTCAAACAGGTGGTATAAATTCCTCTTCCCTTGATATGGAATACTGTTAGAGGGAAACACAGATTACGACTGCTATTTCTTAAAATATCGTGTATTCATTAGTTGCTGTTGTTAGTGGAATTAAGGTGTTATTAGTTAACTAAAAGCAGTTAACTATTCAGACAACACACCACTCATTCACATCAGCTCATTAGCGGGAGCGGCCATTAGAAGGCCAATCCCAATGTGCACACTTGGAAGCAGAAGGTCATCCTGACGCACCACTGCGTTCTGGGTAGGTCTTTCGAAATTCCTTCAGAGGGCACTTTGTTTCACCACCTATATACATAACTCTGTACTCTTAATCTGTGTAGAGCAGCCACTGCCCTCCTGGGTGCAATCCAAGTTATACAACCTGTTGCAGGTGCTGGCAGCCTTGTACAGTATTAAATGCTGGTGGTCTAAGTTTATAATTTCTTGCAAATTCATGAGGATCAGTTATCTCCAAAGCTTATCAGCCCTTGGGAAACTTTCACGTATCTTCTTAGCATGTATCTATCTTGACTTTGGTCTATGATATTTTCTAGTAACTATTTCTCCATCTGAATCTATAGAAACATAGAGATCTTAAACACATAAACTCATACAAAAGGGACTGTTACGATACCAGTAGGTAGTACTGAACTGGAGTGGTGGAAGATGTATGTCCTCTGCAGAATACATGATAATGTGGCATGAGATAGGCCTGAATTAATTGGGAATAAGCTGGATGGATACCAGTACTTGGGCACACTGATGCTCTCATCTTTACACGGATGGAGCTGACATTTACCTACTCCAGCTGGCTGTATACAACACGTAGAAAGGCTCCCTGCCACAGCTCCTCTTTGTGTTTTGCAAGGTGTTTGGGGTCCCCTGGTGATCCAGCTCTCTCACACATGGTGCAATGACCTCCTCTAACATCTGTGTTGTAATGCCCAGCCTGGCTGCTGGAGAAGAACAGAAGTTCCTTGCAGACCATAGAAGGGTAAGGAGGAACAGTGTAACTGCGTGGCACCCAGCAGATACCAACTTACATCTCTGCCCTATATGGGAACTTAGTAGAGCAGGATGGCCCAAGCTTTCAAACAAGGAGAGAGCTCTCTGCGATCTTAGCCATGTGGCATGCAGTGCTGGTTACTTGTGAATAGGTTTGCTTGGGGCTTTCCTGTACATGTGGTTAATGAGACAGTCTGCTCCTTTAGCAGGTCTCAATTAGGCTGGCTCCTTTTTGAGCAGCACTGGCTCAGACTGGTGGCTTTGCTGGTGCCTTTGGTTGGCTTTTCCTGGTCTCATCCAGATGAGCCTTGGTCTCCTGCTGCTAAAAGAGGAAACTCCACTGCTGGCTGCACAGCAAGCATCTGCAAAGAAGTCTGGGCTGTAGCTGGTGTGTAGCTGGCAAGCCTGAACATAAAGCCAGCCAGTAAGCCTGGAGAAAGGAGGCTTGGGTGCCCACTGTGGAGGACAGGGGTGAGTGCTCTGAAATTCTTCCTAAATCCAGCCTTGCCTTTTCTTCTCTATGGAGTTTGGCCGTCTGAAGAGGCTTCCACCCTGAGCAGTTGAAGTGGCTGGGAAAAAGGGTGGGGTTAAAGGGGCACTGAGATAGAGAAGTGTGAGGGCTCCTGATCTCCATTTCATGGGCCCTTCCCTACTGCAGGATCCCTCAGATCTTGTTCCTTGTCTTACCAGGAGGGCTGGCTTTCAGTGCAACTGCAGCAGACCCAGTGGATCTGATCTGCCAGCAGCCTGATGCTCTGATCCATGTTACAGCCAGTGGCAGGGGAGCCAGGATGCACAGGGGAATCTGACTAGTGTAACCAAGGAAACAGGAGAAGTGGGCTTTTTAGGAGAAACCAAAATGGAGAAACATTCTGAATTAGTAACTTCATTCACCACATAGCACAGTGGGGAGAAAACTGAGAGGGTGGTGCTGCTGTGTGTGACAGCTGACTGTGTAGCTACTACCTGTCATAGTGGAGGTGAGGTCGGCAGGTGGGTAGGTTAGCATATATCGCATGTCTTTACATTGCTGGCATTTTCTGTTAAGTTTCAACAGCATTCAGAAGCCCCCCACAGAACTTTAAATTTAAAATGTGGTAGTTCGTGGTTCATATGATAAAAAGTATAAACCAGCAGGAAAGTGTGAAAAGACCATGCTGACATGTCAGTGAAGAAGAGTCACGAGCTGTGGATTTAAGTGATAAGTGCTACAGGTTGTTTCACAAAACCAATTTTCTTATCCAGCTTACTACAGACCTGTCATTTGGGAAATCAGAGGCACGTGCAACCCTTATTGACATACCGTGCTCTGCACTGACTTTGCGGGGGGTTTGCAGTGCCAAGTGCTTCTCTCCTTTATTTGTTTGTCACTGTGATAGACACCCTGCCAGCCATGGCAACTAATGCAGTTGTTATCTGTCATGCCCTTCACTGGAATTAGCTCCCACCCACACTTCCCTGCCAGTTCAGTCAAACAGCTCTGCAGCAGCCAGGTTATTTCTCAGCCTCTGCTGCTGGTTTCTCAGAGATGGTACTCTCGTAGTCACTACTTTGCAGTAATAATATTTTTGTATCAGTGTCCCTATCTTCCCCAACAGCAAGAGCTGCCTAGCCCTATCCTCTCAGCCATGGAAAAGCTATGTGCAAATATATCAGGAAAGAGGCACTTTTTCAGTAGCTATAAGTCTGAGCTTTTACTGGGAGGTGCTTTATCTATGCCAGCTAATCTAGAGTGTCTCAGTACTTTTCACTGAGGATGAGGGTAATTATCTTTAAGCTAGCTCACTTTCTAAGTAAGCACTGCTCTATTTTACTGCTGCACTGTGGCCTCCTCATGACTAGGAATGGCTTCTTTCTCCCCAGCAGTCTTCTCCCAGAAGGGAATTGAGTGCATTTAATAAGCTAATGTGCTCTGAAGTGGGGTTTGTGTTAAAGATGCAATGCCTGATCCCAAACTGATCTTATAAATATTTACTATGCCTTGAGCAGTCCTATGCATTTAAACATTGGCAGTGAACAGCCAGCACATTTATAAGGATGTGTGTGGTACCACCCTTGTGCTAGATCTGGTGCCATGAGGCCAGGAAAGCTCTCTGCCCTATCTTTGGGGACCAGAGAAGGTCGGAAGCCATTGGCACTGACACCATATGCTGTGCCCAAAGAAACATTTGGGTTGGAAATGGCCATATGGGAAGGAGGTAAGGAGGTGGATCTTTAGGGTGCAACTAAAGGGCAGAGAGGCTGAGCTTAGGGTTCTCCTGTGCCCCAGCTCAGTGGCTGTGCTGCTGGGCACAACATGCAGAAGGGTTTCTCCAGCCAAACAGAGCTCTGTCACAGTACAGCACATACTGCAGCTGAATGACAGTAACTCACCAGCACAGGGGAAATTCAGCTGGAGGGGTTACTGGCAAAGATGTGTCAGGCAATTAGTGATCCTTGCAGTATGTCCTGTACCTGCTCAGACAGAAGAAAGAGCTGACAGTAAACATGCTGTTAAGAAATAAAATGTGTCCAGTTCTCATGGCAGAAGCATTTATTATCAGTCTGTGCTGTTCTATTAGCTCAAGACATCCAGGTAAGGACGAGGGCATAGAACAAGCTAGGACATCTGTGCCTCAACCCATCAATCCTTCAAAAGTATTATGAATTTAAATGTGCAATCAGAACTGATTTGAGTCTCTTGAGAGAAAGACCTGTGCATGCACCTTCTGGGAGAGGGTGCTTTAGTTTCAGTGCTTCAGTTTCTCTCACTGCTCAGGAGTTTGGTTATGACAAGGGTTTCTGCAGTAGCAAAGGATGGGACACTATGCTCTGGTTTTCCTCAAAGACTGAGGCATGGCCTGAGGATTTTCCTTGTGAACTTCACAGAAGTGGCTGAACTCTAAATAGAGCAGGTATGATGGAAGGTTTCTATGACAGCTCTTTTGTGTTATAACATCCCTAACTATGCTGTGGCTTGCCTGTGCTGGATGTGGAACATGAAGTCTTCTGTCCACAGAGCATAGCATAAACCCTGGGAAGGAGGAAAGCAGCATTTTCCCAATTCCTGGAGGATTAATAGGCCTGCACAGCATAATGTAAGAGTGGGAACCAAACAAATTCATTACTAGTGATTCAGACTCCAGGCTGGCCCAGCCCAAGGCATATAAAACTGCATCATCCTTCTGACTGGATAAATTCCACTGAGGGGCTACTTGCCAGCAGAAAATGTCGTCATCATAACTGAAACATTGTCTGAAACCAGAAATATCATCTTAGAGGAGAAAAAGGTGTTCTGGCCATTTTGAAATGTTCTGGTTTGGGTATTTTCAAAATTACATGCTTCTAGACGTCACTTGGAAAAGACTCTCCAGCTGTTTTTGTGTGCAAAGGTGGTGATCTTGTATACCATTATGTGGCATGGAAGGGGTCAAATCAAAGACAAAGGAAGGCAAACACTTCAGGCTGAAACTGCCTCATGAACAATCAACCACACAAAAAAGCTGGGAGATGACAGCTTTTTGTCTGTTTTCAGATAAATCCAAAAAGTTTGTAAAGTTTTTCCTTCAATTTTTCACCTGTCTGAATCCCAATGAAAGCTAGTTGTGAAACAAAAATTTCTCTTTTTGTTGCTTCTGTTTTACAACCCCTTATGCTCGGCCTGCATATGACTCAGCTTTACTGGCATTGGAGAATCTAGAAACAAAGAAAAATCTCATAAACACAGAAAATAAATCCCACACAAATATTAAAACAAAGCTACTTCATTGTTACTAGCAGTTCTAGAGACTTACTTCCTGAAAACTCTCATGTCTGCAGTATCTTTCACAACATTAATTCCAGTATGTTATGTGGTCCTTAGTCCAAAGAACATATTCATTTATGAGTCCAAGATGGGCTTGTTAGTCAGCAGTGGCAAACTCAGTAATGAGTTTCATTCCCAAAGATTCAATATTTATTATGTGCCATCAAACATCTTGATAATTTGATGGCTGGCCTTCTCAGAAGCTTGGAGTACTAAAAACAAAGCCTGGGGAAGAGAACTGGAAGATCTGGAAGGAGTGACATGGAGGAATAGGAGTGCTGCCTCCAAAGCTGGGTGGGATACCAAGGCTGTGATTCCAGCCCTCTGTGTCCCCATGCTGCAACAGAGGCCGTCATGAGACCACAATTTAGACCAGGGTAACTACTGGCAACTACTCCTGATCCCGCTGTACCTCTCTGACATGTCATATTTTCCATCAGTGGCAGCCAGAGAGGCTGTTTAGGGAGAGCCTGCAGGCTGTTTGAGGCTGTTCCAGGTCTGCTCCACTCAGACCTGTATCCAAAAACCTTTGGTGTGTATGTGTTAGAGGGCACGTCTCTGCTTTTACCACGTGGTTATGGACTTTGTTTGCTGTGAGTCTCCCTAAAGCCTTGGTGAACCTGTTGATGCTGTCTCCTGCCATGACATCCTATGCAAACAATTTCCACAAGTTGATCACCCCCAGTAGGAAAAAACAAAAGTATGTCAAGTGCATTTCAAATTTTCAGTAATTCTTGGGGCCTTTTAAACCTCCTCAGCTTCAAACAAGGAACCTAGCCATAGGCTAAAGCCACCAAGGTGCCTCACATGACATGTTTCTCACTCTCAGCACTCAGAACCCATGCTTAGAGTTGAGGGCTCTCCTCGTTAAAATCCAGATGTGGAACTCATTGCACCAAACTCGTGATCTAAAAGACAGGCATCCAAAAACTAATCCAGGTATCCGTATATAGAAGTTACAAATGCACCACCAGCAGATGATTCACCCTTTTCTAAAACAGGTATCTCAGATTGCTGCGGTGAATCACTGTGGGAACTGCCTCCCTGTCTCCCCTGACTGGAGAATGTTTATTTAACCAGAGTGGATTTCACACGTGTTTAAAATTGCTGAAGTTAATTGAAACCTGTCCCCAAGGTCTTTGCCCTGTGAAAAGAGGCACCTGAATTCTAAATCATCTTGAAAGACTTTTGGCTGAAGGGGGATTGTGGACAAATGAGTTCAGGGCAGCCTGATGATCCATCACCTGCTTGAGGTGAGAAAACATCTTGACCTCAGCCACAGTTGTAGTCTTTCAGGACATTTAAATTGATTATCTTGGTTTTCTAATGATGCACTTAGCATGGTCACCCAAGAACACTGTATCCAAGCATAATTTCTTTGGGATTCAGGATCAGGCCAAATCTATTTTAGGTAGTGGTAAAATATGTGATATTTGAATCACTAGTATTTAATTAGGCAACTCAGAAAGACAAGGAAGAAGAACAATATTATTGTTAGTCTGCTCTGTTTCTGAATGTTAAAAATCACGTGGCAGAGGTTACCAGAATTGTGTGATTAGCTTAGAAACATGTAATTTTATATTACTGTGTAAATGTGACAGAATGTTAGACCTCTCTGTAGATGAAGGAACAAGTATTTAGGATCATTTTGTCAAAATGACAATTTCACTTCGTCAGCATATAAAGTACCTGAAGGTCAAAGGCATTTTCAAAAGGGATAAGCATTTCTGCTGTTTGAGTGATAAAGACCAGAGTTTTGTAAAAAGCTATTTTAGGAGAACTGAAAAAAAAAAAAAAAAAGTAGAACAAGCAGCTGTGTTTGTTACAAAGCCAAAGTGGCATGTAAGAGCTGTTGTCACTGTGGTCTCTATTATGAAATAGTATTTGTTCTGCAAAGTGCTGTATCTTTCCATGCAGTTTAAAAAGAAACAAAAGACACAGTTTCACAGGTTGGTTTTTTTCAGTTAAGAAGTCCCAGTGAGGATTTGATTGTCTTCATGCAATGCCAACTTTCAATATACAGTCACAAAATGACCAGATTATAACACAGGTAACATTTATATGTATGAAAGCCATACTTTAAAACCTTCATCCCAAATCTAAGTATACTGCTTTATGAATGATACTTTTGTGTTGTTTATGTATGTATACGTATCCATGTTTGAGTGTGACTACATGAATCCACACGCATACTGAATTACCATTTTTTGCCTCCTAGATTTTTGTATAGTGTCTTTTTAAAGCTAAAAGCGGAGGTCATTTTTAAACACAAGTTAAAGTGCTCGCATTTCCCACGACTCCGACATGTGGTGCTTTGTTGAGAAAGTGCAGCGGCGGGGCTGGTGCAGGTGCAGGGCTGGGACAGGGGATGGGGACGGAGAAGGGGCAGGGCCGGGGCGGCAGGGCGGGATTGGCCCGGCGCGGTCAGGCGCCGTGGGCTGTTGCACACACGCGGCTCCGGTGACCGGCAGTAACCCCGGGGAAGCCCAGCCCACCGCGGGTGTTTCCCCCGATCCCTGCACCGTCAGCCGGCCGTGGCAGTGCCCGGCCTGCCCTGCAGCCCGAGGGCAGCGGCGGGCCGGAGCGGGGCTGGGCTGAGGCGGCTCGGCTGGGCATTCAGCACATGCCGCTCCGTCCATCCGCCTGCTCTGCAGGGCGGCTGTGGTGCCATCTCCTCCGCCCTCTCTCCTGGTTTTTTGTTCGCTCCTTCCGAAAGTCCCCACAGTGCCTGGAGCCCTAGCCCCTCAAGGAGGCTCAGCAGCAGCTGCTGCTTTCTCGCTGTGGTTGGAGCTGGTTCCCAGCCCTGCTCCTGGGTAACTCCCGGTGGGACTGCTCTCTCCCTAAGGCACTCTCCCTGTTCCCAGGGTCCTGGCCTGGACACATCGGGCTCCTCACAGCTGTGTACACTGCATCCAGCTCTGGCGAATGGATTGCAGCTGGAACCCAATCTCCCCTAAAGATCACACTGGCATCTTCTGCGTGTTGTGTTCAGAGTGAAAAGACGCAGCAAACTCTCCCCTGACAGCCTGCAGCCCTGCCGGCTCTCCCTCCCTTGGGTCTGAACAAGCAAGCACTTGTTTGCCTGTCCTCTCCTACCCAGCAGAGCTGGCTTGTACATTAACTCTTCCTGTGCCTCTCCTCTGGTGAGTGGGAGATTTTCAGAGGAGCAAAGTTGGGGTGCACTGGAATTGCAACCCACATGTGCAGATTACATAGGAAACCAGGAATGATCATACATGAAATACTTCCAGACAATGACCTAAAAATGCTGAGCTGGCACTGCTGAAGGGCTTGATAGTGTAGGAAACATATTTTGGGCAGGGGTTTTAATAACAGTCTTTAACAAAGAGGGAGAGGCCACGATTGGAGTTGCACTCATGAAATCCAGACAGAGGCATCATTAACTTTATTTTTAGGCTTAGCTGACTAATCAAGAGTTTTGAAGACTTGACTTGCCTTCTCTGTTTCACTTGTTTTAGGAGGGGCTCTACTGTCAGAGCTGGGATGAAAAGCACACCAGATTACCAAAAGCAGCACCTCTCTCTCACTTCCAGGGACATACTGCTATGACCAGCTGATGAGCAGGAACCTTTAGTTTGCTTTTTTCCACAACTCAGAGCAGCCACATGCCGGATTGGTTGGGCTGCTCACACACCTCCAGGTGGAAGAACACAGCTGCTGGAAGAGCCTCAGCCTTCAGTCTGCTCCAATTTGCAGTGCGCTGGCTCTGGCCTCCCAAAGGGCTTTCCGGCAGCAGTAGCTGCAGCTGGAAACCAAAGCGTGGGCCTGTTTTGCCGAGTGATTTAGCATGCCCAGCTGCAAGGGTCTGGCGGTGCCAACAAACATGGGCTGGATCAGGGGTCCCTGTGTGCTGCAGGTGGCAAAGATGCCACAAACGAGGCCATCCCCTCTGCCCGCTCATGCATGGAGCAAGCTGGTGCCATGCAAAGATGGACTTGGACTTATTCGCCACTACGATCAAAAGGCATTTGAGTGAGGGGAGCAGGAAAGCTACTATCAGTTAAAGCGAGATTTGGTCAGGGGATTTCCCCCTTTTCCTTTCACTTCCCTCCAGCTGCAAAAGGGGTGGGGAGAAGCTGGGACACTCTGCTCTTGCTTGAGGAAAATTCCCCTCGCTGAGGCTGATGAACCCGCCTGACAGGAGGCGGCTGCCGGTATTACGTGTTGTGCCGCATGTGTATCCGCCAGCCGCAAGGCCCTGGCAAGGGGCCCTGCCTGGAATTAACCTGCAGTAACCCCAAGTGCAGGGGCAGCCTTGGCGGGGTGTGCCTGCCTGGCCTGCGCTGGAGTATGAAAGCCATTATAATCCACTCATTCATGATGCTTAAAGAGCTGCAGGCTTTTTTCTCTTGGTTCTCCTGGAAGAGAGAAGGGTTTGGAAGCAGTAATGTGCAGCATTCCCCATCCTGATGGAGCATCATGTGCTTTACCAAGCCCTGCCCACCATGTCATCAGTCCAACAAGTTTTAAAGTAACATTTATCATTTTTATTATGAACAAATAAAATTTCAGATCAGCACAACCAGATGTCTATTTCCATATTAGTAGAAATTATTTCAAAAAGGTTTTTTTTTCTTTTCCAGTACACAAAACAGAGATACTACTACGCAGAAATCCCTAAGCTGTGAAAAATCGTATCCTACTCACATTTCAACAGTGACAGAGCTTAGACAATGTGCAGATTCAACTTTCCAATCCTTCCCTGAACACCCAACACTTGGACTTCTGCTCTTCACAATACCAGCAGGGCTGGGAACGGTTTTGGAAAACAAACCAGTCCATGCTTCTGCCAGCAGCGGTGTGTGTGGTACACAGGGCTCCTTCCTGTGCTCAGCTGGTGGGCAGTGAGCCTCACCACACCTCTGGGAGGCAGGGCATAACCCCCTGTTACAGATAGGGAAACTGAGGCACAGTGAGTTTTTAAGTGACTTTGTCCCAAATCACGCAGTGAGCGAGCTGCTAAGCTGGGAACAGGTCCCAGCTGCTTTAGCCATGAGGTCCCACTGCTGCTTTTTCTGCTTCCACCTTTCAGAGACTCATTTAAGCTAAACATACAGATGATGCGTCCAGGATACAAACATGCCACCAAAAATATATATATATATTTATAGGTATATATATATATATATCTCAAACAAAGTTCTACTTGAAGTGTTGTATCTGTCTCTTAATTTGACAAAAATTCTAACTCAAATACATTCAAAATCACCTGCACCCACAATTCAATGTAGGTAATTAAATAATTAAGAAACCCCTTGAATGTTCATAACTCAGGAAAAAACCGGCAAATAGCTGTCAATACTTCTATGTATATTAAAGAAAGATTTAAGGCACCCAGAGATATTTGCCAATCTACCTGTAAAGTGACTGGACAAACACCAGGACTGTTTGGTTACTGCTCCTCAACTTCCACTCTCATTCCAGATTCTGGACCCGAACCAGCACTTGAAATTTGAAAGGAACCCTTGACATAAAGCCCTGCTTTGCTGAGAGGATGTGAAATATTGCTGCATTTCACAGCACGCATCTCTGCTGTAGGGTATGTCACACTACACCTTAAGGACACCAGGAGCAAGGAAAGCAGTCTTTCCTTCTCCCCACCCCACACTCTGTTCCAATTACTGGCTGGAGCAAATTCATCCTCTCTGGGGATTTCCACAAGTTCAGAGGGGTTTAGACTAGAGCTAAGTCAGCCTGTAATTACAGTGTTTCTCTTTTTTTGGAGGGCTTTTTCTTTTTTTTTTTTTCCAAATGGTAGGATACAGCTCTAGCCACAACTCCCTTAGCTTCAGCCAGCACCCAGGCAGTCAAGAGCCTCAGAGCAGTAAGGACGCTGTCTCCTGAATCTAGGAGCTGAAGGACTCTCTTCTCCATTCATCCTTGTTCCTCTTGGCTGGAGACCACATCACTCCTTAAGGCTCAAAACCTCGAAGGGTCCAGTTGCTGAGAAACAACAAGGTCATGGTGGTGGCAGGGAGGGGAAGGTGAGGAGATGGACTCATTTTCTGAATAACAAACGTGTTCTTGTTAAGGAGAACATCACAGAGCTATCCTGGCTCCTGGCGAGTTTCGCTGAGCAGGAGGAAGCAAAGCTGCAGAGACTCGCTCCCATGAAGCTTCCCTGGCTGTGACGTGGCAGAGCTGAGGCGAGGAAGTTGGCATCTGCTCTGTCTCTACCTTCCCTGGCCTGCCTGTAAAAGGGAGATGCTACAAACCCCACTCCAATATCACTTTGTTCTGGCTATCTCTTGTGCTTTCCTCCAGCCCCGATTGATGCATTGAAGCAACAAAAACAATACTATTGCTACAACTAATAATAATAATAGAAATTAATAATAACTAGGAGAGTTAGGGGGAAAAAAGCACATTCAGCCCAGTAAGGGGAGTGAGGCCCTGACATCCAGAATGTAACCGACCGCCTGAACTCAAGCTGGTCTCTGTAACTTGTAGGAAACAACACCCACATGGACTTTTTTCCCCAGCACACCCTCCAGCTGCGTGCCCGCATCAGCTCAGTGATGTAACTGACCTTTCTGCAGGCTCAGCCGCCCTCGCTGCCTGTCTCACTGGCAAAGGAGCGAGGTGGTGAGATGGCTGGCTGAGGGGGCTGGGAGGCAAGCTAAGGGACTAACAAGGAGCTGTTTTTGCCTTTCCTTCCCACTCCCTCTGAGCAGCCGGGAATGGCAAACCAACACAGTGGACCCTGGGCAAGAAAGCCCAGAGGTAGCTCACACTGGCGGCAGTGTCTCACCTTGAGCTCTCAACTTCCTCGAGCCCCCTGTGCCTCCTGGCCCCACGCTGGTGTTTCTCAGGCACTTGTTGAGTGGAGCCCCCAAGGATGAAAAGACCTGCTCCTGCAGACACCCTCACTCATCCCTACACCTGCAGGTGCTCCCTTGTCCTGTTCCTGCGCTCAGCACAGGATGTGGATCTGCAGGGCAGGCACATCTGCCTGCCATGCAGCAGGGACCCTGTTTTTTGAGCACATAAAGCAGCTTAACTCAGAGGTGGAGCTTTGGTTTACATCTTTCTCCTCCTCTCCATTTTGGCAAAGTCCCATTTGCCGGCAAAAATCTCAGCAGTGGAGGTGAACAAAACTCACTATGGGCTGGTGCTGCCCCTTGGCAGCCAGTGGCACACCCCTCCATCTGTCCTCCTCCTCCTCCCTGTGGCTCTCCAAAACAGCTGTGGAGCCCAGAGCTGTGCTCTGCCTTCAATCCCTCATGGTGCAGTGGGCAGTGCAGGGAGGGAGGCTGTGACACCAGAGGGAGTAGGAATTAAGGCCACCAGCACTCCCCCTCCAGTGCCCACTGCTGCTACCACATGCCTCAGCCACTGGTGGACATGGCTGGAGATCTGAGAGATCTGGAGATCTGAGGGCACTCTCCTCTCCCCAGCCAGAGTGGCTAGGTGGTGGGAGGCAGAGGAGAACACTTCCCAAGACATGTCTTGGAAAGAGACAACTCTTCTTTCTGATGGCAAGAGAAAGGGATGGGGCTACTTTTCCCACGGAGAGCAGTTTAGCCATGTCATGTCTATCAGCAGCCCTTGAGAAAAGAGGAGGGACAGAGGCGGAAACTTTGAGGGGAAGGTGGTGGGGAGAGGATCACCGACTTTGGCTCAACTCTTCATCTGGCTGATACAGGCTTCCCTTAACTAAATGGTACATAGCCAGCTGCAATGGGCCTCCCCGCACCACTTCCTACCAGCTTCTCTTCCAGGGAGAGACTGGAACAATGTAAAGCAGGAGACAGGTTAGAGAGGCTGGAGAGGAGAAACAGAAAGGAAAAGGAGAGGAGGGAAAGGGTGGCCTTGTGTTATAAAGGCAGAGTCCTAGATCTTAAATACATCACGCAAAATACAGCGTGGGAGGGGGGCATTAAAACTCATTATCATTATCTTAAGCAAACTGGTAGCATTATTCAGTAGTTAGTAAACAGAACATTAAACCTTTGTCCAGCGTGTTTGGAGGGGTCAGGAAGGGAGAAAGGGAGAAAAAAGGAGGAAGGAGAGGTGTGGATGTGTGTGTGAAAGGGAGCAGGAACTCAGCCACTCTTGTGACTTCCATCTCCAGTCCGCATTTTCCGAGCCAGGATGACCTCCTTGGAGACCTTCTTGCGATCGCTGGCCAGCCCCAGGAGGCACATGAGGTCGATGAAGGCTGTGGTTATGTTGAAGCGCCAGCCAAACTCACTGGTGGAGTAGTCATAGGGGAAGGTGTGGTGGTAGTTGTGGAAGCCTTCTCCTGAAAAACACAACCAGGGAGATGATGTTGTAGAGCTCTAGGTGATAGACCCTTTATCTTGACCCAGAGCACCACATTCCTGTAACAGGCTCTGGACTGAGTCCAGTCTCCTCTCTCCTCTCAGCCCAATTTCACCCTTCTACTATCTACTCCATCTCATTTGGGCATGATGCAGCATGCAAGGGCTGGCCCAAATGAGGCAATGACAATCACAAAGGACTTTTGGTGCTTTAGAGGGAAACAAGCATGCGGCAAGGAATGGAGAAAAGTCCCTGGCTTCTCAGCTGCACCAAAACACCAGGGGATTCCTAATAGTTTTACCCCTGCCACCACAAGAGGTCTTCTAGTATTAGTTCAGCTACCAGCTAGACCAGCAGCAAGTCCCCAACAAACCAAGCCAATCAATACTCCTACAACACTGGCAATCCTAATGGTAATCCAAAGGACATTTCCAGATGGAAAAAAAGCAGGCACACTTCTAGTAAGCAATCTATGCTGGTCAGCCACCATCTGCTCTGGACACTGTCAACATTGGCTTCAGCACTCACCCCTTCAAAGATACTACTTCAACTCCTGCTCCTTCCCCTGAATCTCTGCAGTTCAACTCCCTTCCTACTAAAAATCCACAAGCAGATCCTTCGGAGGTAGAAATCAGTGCAGCCCCAGTGACATACAGTTATGCAAAATAGATAGGATTTAGGCTTGGGAGAACATAAAAGGGCAAATGCTGATTCTCGGATGTACTTTTCTAGATTCCCCAAAATTTCAGTAAAATACGTGAAAGCAAGTCTTATCCTCAAGTACCCCCAAAATCACCAGCTGTCCCGAGAACATGGCAAAATGTGCATCTGCTGGTTTTCAAGTTGACAAATCTCAGACAGATATGCAGTGACAGCAACGCACGTTTTTCAGTCTGGTGAACGTGGCAGAGAGACCTCTGAGTAAATCAAATATTGCTGTTGAGATAAGAAGGTGCTAAGTGTAGCAGAGTCCTTTCCAGCCTGGATAGAGTCTGGTGGGAGCTGATAACTGCACTGGCCTTATGTACTCACTGGCCAGTGTGGGAAACACCCCCAGATGCAAAGGCTGGAAGGGAAGGGTGCAGGGGAAATAGGGACACCTGAATGCACAGAAATTCCTAGAAGCAATTACAGCCTCAAGGAGTAGTCCCTGCTCTACAGTCCTTCTGCAGCAAAGACACAGATGCTGAACGTACCTAGAGCCCCCAGGCTGACCAGGGGGTTCTCCCGTGGGTTGATGTTCTGGTCATACGGCCGGTTGCCAAACATGTGAGCAGCACTGTTCACTAGCCAAGTGGCATTGAGCCCTATGGTGTAGCGCAGGATAGCTGGAATGAAGAAGCTGATGACGATGGATTCATCCCAGAAGTACCAGGGCACTACAGCTGGCAGTGTGAAGCACAGCAACACCACTGAGGGCTTGTAGTATCTGGAAAGGAAGGGACCAGGAGGAAGGTGTTCAGTGTCAGCGGCAGGACAGGAAGGACTGATTCAGTCCTCCATTTGGAGGATTCACGTTCAGCTATACAGGGAAAATCAGGTGTAGAAATGCCTCACTCCTGAGCCTTGTATCTTTTGCACTGGATGCACAGAAACCATGCCTGGAGACTCCCAAATCCTGTCGCCAGGCAAGAGACCGACTAAATCTTGCTCTCCTCACACACACACAAAACAATGTCCCCATCACCATGAGTCCAGGCACCAGCTGCTGTTTTTTACCTCATACGTTATTCACTTCTCAGCCATGTTGGTCCCCATAAAGGCAACCCCAAGCTTCCAGAGTCCCACAGATGGTCCCTTCTCTGGCTTTGGCCCAGTGCTGCAACTCCTCCTTGCAGACTTGGCTCTGCCTACCAGTTAACCCCATAAAAAAAGGCAAGCAAGTGGCACTTGCACTATCAAACAGATGAGCATGTGGGCTGTCTCACACTTGAAGAATGGGACTAGAGGAAGGTGAACTACTCTGATGATCCACAAGAAAAATCAGCCTGGGACTGAACTGGGGACTTCCTGACTTAGGTTGGTTAATATATGGGTTCAGTCCCCAGTCCTTGGAGCCCTAGTGACAGGCTTGCTTACCTCCTCTGGGGATCAGTCCCAATATAGCCCTAGACAGCTGAGAGATACCTCATCCAAGAGGCACCAGTGAATCAAGATGGTCCTTCCCACTTACTGCCCCTCTTACATCACCATTTTCAACCCTTCTTTCACTATACTGTTTCCAGAAGACTGAGGAAGAGGGGCACAGACACAGCCTGGAAGGTGTACCACATCATCTCTGAGGACGGTTCACAGGAACCTGTGCATGGGCTCTGGGCCAGCCAAAGCAGCAGCTGGGCTGTGCGCAAGCAGACGTGGGGGAGCTTTGGGGTGAGAAGCTCAGGCTGCTGCTGGCAAGATGCAGCAGGGTGGGTGGGCAAGAGAGGGGTGTGGGAGGGCTGGAGGTAGCACTAGATTCTAAATACTTCTGTAGCAGAGGCACAGCTCATTTCTCAGACTTCACACCACAACAAAGCCTTGGGCACACTGAAGAGTGACATTTCTTACACGATGCCCCCAATGCCCTCATGTTCCATCAAAAGCACTTGCAGTGCCCTGCTCCATCCCCCATGGCTCCACACTGGGGCTGACCCCAGCACTCACCTGCGCTGGAACATCACCACTTTGTCAGCCTTTATGTCACTCAGGTCCAGCTTCTGGCCCTTCTCTATGACATCCGGGTGCTTGCGCACAAGCAGCCAGCCGATGTGGGAGAAGAAGAAGCCCCGCATGGCGTTGTGTGGGTCTGCGTCCGTTTCGGAGAACTTATGATGGACACGGTGGTCCCGGACCCACTCGTAGATGTCATTCTGCAAGTCAACAGGAGTGACAACTTAGGGTCAGGGCTGGAGACGTTCCCTTCAAATTACAAAATGGTCTGAAACATTTAGATGCCTAAATCCCATTGAATTAGTATCAATGATGTTATATCTCACTAGGGTTTGGGGTTTCTGGCCTTTAAAACAAAGCTTGGGTCTTTGCTGCACCGCTCCAGTTTTTTGGGAATCAGCTCTGGGGATGCCTCAGATCTGCTCTTTGATTGGCCAACTCTGGGCTGGGGTTTGCACCACACCCGCTGCACTGTGGGGTCTGACTGGTCAGCCTGAGCCCCACCCCTGCAGCAGCCATCCTCATTGGCTGGCTGGTGCCCCACCCTCACACACAGCTTCTGTCCCATCCCCATCGCCATTCCCATCCCCATCCCTGTGCAGTGCCAGCTGGGGCTGACTGACCTAGCACCTGACACTTCCCATAGGTCATCCTGCCTCGCTTGTCCTGGGATTGCCAAATCAGATGTTTAACTTGAGGGGAGGAAGGCTTTTTTTAACCTGTTTTTTTTTTTTTTTTCCATTGGAAGTCAAACAGTTTTAAATTTAAGGCCCCTCTTTAGACAGAACAAATACACCATTTCAATGACATTTCTCAAAAATACCCCCTTCAGCCCCATAACTGTTCTATTTCAGCAGTAAAATCAATACTATTTGGAAAATGTCAACGCTTTTATCATTTGTATTACGAAATGATTGCTTTGGCCAGTTTTAAGAATAGATTTTAGTAAGTCTGTGATCATTCCTTTTTATCAGGATTTCAGTGAGCTTAAAGCCATGTATTACACCATCCTAGAAAACATGAAAGAGAGATCCAAGCATGGCTCTATTACCTGTATTACATAAGAGGCTCCTTAATCTCCTAAGCACACAGCACTTTCCTAAAAACACTTTGAAGTTAGAGAAATGGCATAACCATCCCTATTTCTTGCCTTGAAAGACTAAGGGACTTCTCCACACAGGAAGCCTGTAGCAGACACAACTCCTCAAGCCCCTGTCAAGTAACCACTCTTCCTTCAACAGAGATAAAATGATTTATCTGTAGACCGTTCAAGAAAGCAATGATAGACATGGGCCAGGATTAAACCCTCACTTGTTTCCAAGTATTGGGAACTGCTGCCTTCCTTCCAGCAAAATATCTCCAAGTATCAGCAGCCCTTGCTGATGTTGTCCAGAGCTTGGTCATTCAGTATTCCCCCAGAAGAGCATGGTCCAGCTGCCCTCCCTATCTAGTAAGCAGAGAAGCTCAACCAGTACCTATGCTGGAAAAGTTTCACCTGTAACCCAAAGTCTCTTTCACATTCCAGACCCTACACAGTATCATGTAACATGAGAAAGCCCAGTCTGAAAGTTGACAGACAATTTAGGCTTGTACATATGGGAAGGCTTTCCCCATCTTGCTGGAGGCAGGAGGCACACATTTGGAAAGAGACCATGTAAGGCAGCTGGATCATGGTATCACCTCATCCACCACACCCTGTCTACAAACAGAACTCAGGAGTCTCAAACCTGAAAAATCAGTATCTTGACCCAAACTTTAGCTCATTGTCTTTTCTACAGATCTTATTTTGGGACTACCTCTAACTGCAACCCTGACTGAAAATTATGACTTTCTGAGAACAGCAAGCAAAGCCAAGGAGAATGTCTTCTTCTTTTGGAGTTTCCAGCTACAGGCTATAACCAGGAGAGCTTCTGCTGTGCTGCAGCTGCCAGGTCTTGCAAGTGGAAAAGCCAACTAGAGGCAGAATTCCCAAATTCTCTGAAATTACAAGTCACAGGTCTCTAAGCAGCCAACAGGGATTTTCTGGAGGACCTAAGATAAGACAATCTATAAACTTCTCTGACCTTAAAAGTTACTGATCTCCTCTGCTGCCACTAATAGGAATGAGATAAATTCAACATAAATCTTCTCTTGATCTCATTGAAAGTAACTATTAAAAAAAATCCATGGGGAATGGTACCGAATTTTCAGTAAAACTTTGGATTAGTTCCTATTGAAGCTGAAATATCTGTCTGCCTCTCATCTTTGTCTATTCCTATCCCCTACAGCAATAGCTCAGCAAATTCTTTCCCCCTCTGCCCTATAACCCTGTGAAAGATGGTCTTTGTACAGGACTAACCAATACACAGCAACCCATCATGTTGCCTTGCTGAGTGTTAGACCACTGGCTGGAATCAGCAGCTTAGTCCTTCCTCTTCCTCATGAAAGACTTCTGTTTGGTACTAACAGAGAAGAAGTTCAATGGTGTTGTAGAAAGTTTTTCCAAGGCTTAAAAAAACTTATCCCCACTTTGTTCCAATTATATGTAAACAAAGTGATATCCCCTGGAGAATTACTTAAGGGCATAGCACTGACAAGTTTCTGTTCACCTTCTTCTAGCACAAAGTGCTGCATTCTGCCACCCTCCTGAGTACTTCCCACAGACAAGAAACCCTTCAATACAGTTGGAGGATGGCGTGTTGTTAGGGCTGCCTTACAGCAGCAAACCTGAGAGACCACCAGGATTTTTCTGTGCCATGCCAGTCTGGGTTTTCACTCTGACTTCTACAGATTTACAGTTTTGTTTGTTTTGGGGACTGTGAAGTGCTCTCACAGTAGTTAGGCAATATCCTGAGGTTAGTGCTCTTTGGAAGGTGAAGCAATCTCCTGAGGTGCTTAACAGTGCCTGCAGTCACTTGTGCCACTCTGAATGGGCCCAACCCTTCTCTCCTTAAAATACCACTGACCTGGGACGACTCTCTGGAAGCCCATGGTGTGACTTGTAACATGATTATTCCTAAATATCACTCTTCTGAACCAGAGAAACATCCCCCTAACTGCATAATCTCAACAAGTTCTTGGTCTTTATGCAGCAGCAAATTCTACATCCTGTTTTCCCTGGGCTTTACAGATGTCTTCCCCTTTATCAGCCACACAGCAAAAGGAGAGTGAGGTAACACCAGGAGAACACTTAACACTTCCACACCTCTTTCATGGGACCTGGTGCATGCACAGGGAGACCACACCTTGAGGGAAGCGTACATTCCTGCTTTGGAGAGCTTTCCTACCCCTGGTCTTGGCCAGTTGTCCTCTCCCCACTGGGTTTGTCTCAGAGTCAGCCTCTGGTGGTACCAGGTAAAGACAATGGGACAGATTCTAGCACTGCAGTGTTAGATGCAAAGGGCAGTCTTTTTCCTAACAAGAAGTAGTAGGAGAGAGGAACCTCTTCATCAGATTGTGTCCCATATCTGAGAGGGGGGTTCATGGGAGCACTTCCTTCGAGCGCCATTGGCACATTGAGGAAGTGCTTACCTGGAAGGCCATGGAGTTTGCAATAGTCAGGAAGATGCGCAGGGGCAGGGTGGCTTTGTAGGACCGATGACTCCAGAGGCGGTGAGATCCAGCTGTGATCCCCAGAGCACTCACCAGGAAACACAGAACAGCTATAAAGGAACAGAAAGTGTTTGAGCAGTTGAAGCAAATCACCCTTCAGCAAAGCTTCAGGCAGAGCAACACAAAGGCAGGCCTTCCCCCAGAGCTGTATAAGCAAGAGAGGAATCCATGGAGAGCACAGATTAGGGCAATAAAACTCCATGTGAGAGTGCCCAAGCTACCACAGGCCTCCTAATCAATGTGGGGCAAATCACTACAGCTCTTCATCTCTGACAAGGAAGAAGGCTCCCCATTAGAAGACTTTCACAAAGGCTGGTTCTTCAGCATAGTGCCATCTGTCACGGTGCAGAATAGTCAAAATTGTATAAAGTGGCTGCTCCCATAAAAGCACTGTGATAAAAGCACTGCAGTCCACCGGGGAACAGCTTCTCTCTTTCCTCCCACCCTGAATAATCCAGGCCCTTGCTTTCCTATCTCACCACTCCTCAGTAAATCTCTTTTGCATTATTTTCACCTAGAAATGGTAGATGATCTTACCATTCTTCAGGGGGACAGCTCAAGCCAAGGGTTAAGCTTCTCTTCTGCTCCCTTTCTGAGCAGAAGCTGGCTAGAAAAAGATTGAACCTACCCTCCCACTGAAGCCTGGGCTTCACCTTCAGCTCCACCACTGGCTTAAAATCTGCCCAGAGGCTACCATTCCTAGGGTCTTTTAGATCCCCCCTCTGCTCAACTCCTACACCTTTTGCAGAAGGAAATGCCATGGCCAACAACTCATTGCAAGTTATGCCTGTGGCAGAGGCAGATGTTGCTGGGCCCAGTTGAGCTTTGAGGCTGCTTCATGCGTTCCCTTTCCACACAGGCAGAAGGAATTCTTTGCCCCTCTGGCAGCTCATAAAAAACCACATCCCTCTCCCAATACATTATGTGTTCATATATGCCCTGTTCTGTGTGTTCCCATTTGTCCTCTTGAGACCTCTGGAAGTGTCAGCTCCAGCATCTGATCCTAGAGCTAAAATGGAGAAAAGACCCCGAGAGGTTCATAGCAACATTACACTGGGAAGCTAGGGTAAGAAGAAAATAGGTTCTGCAAATTACCTCTTCCTCTAGGAAGGAAGGGACAGGAAGTTTGGCAGAAAGACTGAAAGCATTCAACAGCTGGCTTGCTCTGCAAGCTCAGACAAAAAGAGGGAAGGGCACACATCTGTGAACAGGTCAACTGATCCACCTTCAATCCCATGGGGGAAGTGATGCCTTGCTACCAGTCCCCCATGGAAACTCCTTCCTGGTATAAATTTGCATGTTTCAGCCAATTGCATGGATCATGAAAAGAGTTCCTTATTCTTACATGTAAGACCATAGATAGGAAATGCTGGTATGTTTGACATTCAGCCATTCAGTCCATCCAAATGTCTCCAATCAAGCTTATCTTGAATGCAGAAAACTAAATACTCTGCCAGAAACTTGTCTGGAATCAGAGATCTGAGACGTGGGCCAGGCACTGCCCAGTTCTTTAATTCAAAATAATACAGGCTTTACTTCCTATCATCTCCTGCTCCCTCTTCCTTCTGTCACCTCCTTTTTGTTTTTCTACATTTCCAACCTAATCTCGTATCCGCTAAAAGCCTGTCTTGGCTGATTTAACACCCTCTTCTGGCCCCTTAAACTTGCATGAACCCTGCTCACTCCCATCCCACTGCACAAGAGTGACCTTCCCTGTCTGCTGATCAGACTGTGACTCCCCATCTTCATCTTCTCCCTTGGTTCCCCTGCCTGCTGCTGAATGCAGCACAAGCTTTGGACCAGCACAGCTCTGCCTCATGTCTCCCAGCACCTCAGCAGACTCTCAAAAGAGCCAGGCAGTCACTGGTCATAGCTGATTTATAGGGCACAAAGAGGGATGAAAATGCATGCAAATACAGCAGGATCCAGCCTTTGCAAGAGACAACAAAGCTCACAAAGCTGTCCAAGCCTGGGGGAGGAGAAGGGAAAGATGCTGGAACAGGGTATTCTGTACAGGTCTCCCTTTGGCCTTACTGGTGCTGGAAACCTTGGACGTCTTACTCAGTTCCATGATGCTGATTTGAAAGTTACCTGTTATTTTTAGATTTTAAGACACATTTTAAATCAGTCGCTACTCCCACAGAAAACACCAGACAGAAAGTCTGATGATAAACAACAGAAATTTGCAATGGATGTGTGGGGAAACTTGCCAGGGAAAGAGCCCATCTGTAGGGCAAGCAGGCTCTATGGATTAATGGTGCACTGGGGACAGAAATTAACTATGTGATCTATGTGAAGGTCATGATCTTCAATAGCACAAAAAAAGTAAACGCCGGGTTAGGTGAGTAGAGGCCCTATTCATAGCCCTGATTTTTCAGTTTTCCTTGTCTGGTGAATCCTCGCATGCTGACTGAGAATATTTTGGTAAAAGAGGCCTCTAGGAAGATGACTCTGGCTGAGAACTGTTGTATTTAAGCTTTGCAGGAAGGGAAGCTCATCTGTGTCTCTTTATAAAGGCAGTTCTCAGAATCTGCCTGTGGATATCCCTGCTGGGAAAAGATGACACCAGCAACAAAGACATCAGCAAGCACAGGGAATCACAAAAGAGATGTGGTGGGGACACCAACAGACTCAAAACCCAGACAATCCAGCACTTGCTTTTGGGTAGCCTTACCTGGATGCTTTTGTAAAAAATTTGAAAGCATACCCACTGCTTTTGGGTGTCCCAGCCTTCATCCACAGCCCACAAACTTCAGCAGCTCGTGTTGACTTTGGAGCTGCATCCAAGGTCACTACAACGGCTATAACTCTCCAATTATAATCCTGTGCTGCCTGGCCTCTTGCCCATATACAGAAGCTGTAGTTTATCTAAGGGGCAGACACTTTCTGTGGGAAAGGAGCTGATTCTCAGTCTATGCATACATGGCACCAGTCCCACAGAAAGCCAAACACTACCTGGAGACAAGTAGTTCCATCAGCCATACCTCAGAGTTGTTGTGACAGTGACAGGATATAGACAATGATTGAAAAGCCTTGTGGAATACAGAAGAATCCAGCACCCAAATGATTCAGAGTTCACCCCCACAAACAGGTGCAGTGATGATCATTGCATAGTCAGGGAATCAGCATCTCACAGGGAAGAAGAAAAACTCCTCCAAGATCATCAACTAAGAATTCAATTGGAGAGTAGAGAGCGTGAAATAAAGTAGCACAGATTTTCACATCTGCCCTGTGATGCTGCTCCAGACTGAAGGACACAGGGACTCCATCAGCTGAGGATTCAAAGTCATCTTCCACACCATGCTTTGAATTATACAAGATCCAAAAGATTATCAACTCACAGGTGATATTCCCAGTGACCCATTCAACTGGAATACAAAGAATTATGGCCACTGGCAGTAATAAGCACTCAATGCTCCAAAAATTAAACACAAAACATTCCAGATTCAGTCATGTCTATGACTCACTAGGCTTTACCTCTTTAGGGCCCAGATTCAGACCCCAAGTTATGATGAGAAACCAGGAATGTGTTAAAAGCATTGTCACCTGCAGTGAACACCAAGGATGTTTACATGAAGAGGTGTTCCTGCTCCAGTAGGTGTCCTTGGGCATTTGCTCACTGCAAGACAATTCCCTCCTTGCTGCCCAGTCCCTCTTAGCCAGGTGAGTCCTGCTACTCTCAGGAGAAAGGTACCAGGAGCAATGAAACATGCAGGTTGCATAAGGGGAACGGTGTTTAGGAGGAGCAATAGGAGCTGCTGTCACTGAAACCTACCTTCCCTGCCACACTCAGAGAAGCACACCACCTGCTAGCTAAGCCTGGAGGGAACACCAAGTGGGAAGGTGTTGCCAGCTGTAGTCTTGATGGAAAAGTAAAAAAAACCACTGTAAACACTTTGCTGGACCTACCTTTGGGGGTAGTATGGGGTGAGATTTTCAGGCTGTCATAATTGCCTGTATTATCCAGCAAAATTCACCTTGGTCCAAAGATAGTACAGCAACAACAAAAAATGGCATCAACCCACGCTTCTAGAACCTCTGGCACTGCAAGGAACTGAGGTGTTGACAGAGCACCATGTCGAGAGGAACCATCACTGTTTACAGACACTGTTGTCCAGGCCAACAGGAGTTAACACAATTATTGTCAGTCTGCTGCATGTGAGGGCTAAGAAGACTACCACAAATCATGTTTCCAGGGAGGATCTGAGCAATTAGAGAAGAAACTGTCAATCACTTTCACATCCTGCCCTTCCAGACTCAGTTTCTGTGCCATTTGGCAAATGACGTAAAATCTGCCCATGATCCTTGAAAAGACTGCACAAGACTTTGACAAGTGCAGTGGAGGAGACAATAAATAAAAGGGGAGCTAGCTAGAAAGCCAGTGATAGAAGGGCTCGGAGAGCTCTTGTGATGGTGAGCTCTCACCTGATCAACAATCCGAGCTCATTCTGGGAAGCTCTGTACCAGAAACAGATCAGGGGATACAATGCACACAGCAACACAGAACAGCAAACAATGATGAAGGCAGGGCTGGAGAGCTTGAGAGACAAAGAGGAATTAGCACATAGAGAAATGAAAACAAAAGAGGACAGTCATCAATATAGCTGCTTTCAAAGGGACAGGAACATCAAGGAGATGGTGGCCTGGATTAAGTGGGTATAAGCAAGGGATTTCTCCTTATAATAAAATACAGAAGGTAGATGAGCTGCCAGGCACCACAACTGTCTGTTGCACCACAACAGAGAACATGAGACCATGCTAATTTTGTCTTATATGTACACAACCTAAGGAAGGAATGATCTGAAAAACAATCAAAAACTCCAGCAGTTCCAGAACTACCACTGCTACAGCTGCTCTGCCATGAGCCCGTAGTGTACTTCCAGGAGCAACCTAAGTCTCTGCTGCACTATCCTTGTGTGTAAAATGGGAACTGTCATCCTCTCCTTGCTACCAGAGGGTGCTGGGAAAATAACAGCAAGTCACTGACATGACAGCCACAGATGCCTTATATATGCTAAAGAAAGGAATGAGCTGAGAAAAAGGAAATGCAAGGAGCAAGGAACCTTGCTGAGAGGGTAGACCTGTGGAAGATCAGAATATTCCAATTCCAGTCAGCACTGGAGGAAGATGGGAACTCTGACTTCGCTGCAAAGAACATGAATGGTGGTCCTTTCCCAGAAATATGAGTGCAGGACAGGGAGCTTGGTGGAGCTACTCCAGCTTTGGTAAGGCAGAATGGATCTTCAGCCAGTCCAGAACAGTGCAGTGCCCCCAAACACCGCATGCTTCTCCCATTCGCAGAACATGTCACTCCAGAAGCCACCAAGGAATCTTGCAGTGCCTCACAGTGGCAGGACAGCAACTGGCATTTCACATGAGAGTTGACTGAGCAAAGAGAGCAGGAAGGATTGACATCAGATGAAAAGTGAAGCAGATTCCAGGAAGTGCCATGAGATGCCATACAGACATCCCAAACAGACATGCAGTGGCAAAGACACTGCCTCAGAGACCATTTTGGGGTAGGGTGGGGTTCAGTAAAATGCAAACCAGCATTAACCTTCTACATAAAGATGCTCAAGCCCTCTTAAGTACCTCAAGGGAACTCAAGGGAGAACAGTTGGATGGATCATGGTGCGTATCAGCAGCTTGAAATTAAATCAGTAAATCTGACTCACTTTTCCCCTTCTTCTTCCCCCAACACCCCTAGGATATTTCACTGGGGTTGGAGGACCCAGGCTGTCAACTCAGTGAGTGAGAGAAGCCAGCAATCTTTGCTTAGCCTCCAGCCCAGGGATGGGACACACAGAACAGGACCAAGAGACCTGAAACGCTACTCCAAGATCATGCTGAGGCTGCATGTTCTGCCCAGCCCTGCCAGGCCAGGGAAAAGTGCAGCCTGTCAGGTTTTCACAAGGGAAAGGCCCAGCAAAGTCTTCTTTCATAATGCCCCCCCGAAAGGCCATGCTGGCTGCACAGGGAACACATCCGTGCCTCTGCTTTTGCTGATGCTGCAGCCAGACTCTGACTGTGGCCTCCGGTGAAGTTTATCCTCCAGACCTCTGCCTGTAAGAGGCTGATGTGGTCCAAGTGGAAGAGTCAGCCTGGCTATACAGAAAGCCATCTCCTCCCCAGGTCAGCTGTAATGCTTGTTGCACACAGGCATCAGGAGGACAGACTTTGAAAGCGTGACGGACCAGGTGGATCACCCCAGGGCCCATCTGCAGCCGGGCTGATCAGGAAGCAGGAGCACCACTGAAGCCAAAAGCCACACCAGCAGGTCTCAGATTAGACTGTTGCTTTTTATTTCAGGATGTTCTGTTTCACAGGGAGGCAGGGGCTGGATGCAATCTCTCAGCCTCCCCACTGGGAGCCATTTGGCTTCTGGACTGCTCCAGGGGTGCACACAAAGGCTTGTGGAAAGTGAGGCTCTCCCGCAGAGCAGGCCCTGGGCCCAGCTGTCTTTCAAGCAGTCAGAGGAGAAGTTTGGTTCCTACCCAGGCCAAGGTCTCTGAGGAAGCGGAGTTTTGCCTAGCTACCTTCTGCTGGGTTGTGCTTGCCACTGGAATTTGCTGCCTGGAGAGCCGCTTATGTATTTTTTGAAAGTTGTCAGGCTTAGTTCCGGGATGATGGTGGCTAATCTGTGCTTTTTTAAGAATGATAAAAGACCTGACCTTCGGACTCCATTCTTGACTTTTATCTTCAGCACAACTGTATTTTGTTTCTTTTCCCTGATACACACATGGAGGCTCTGCAGGATTTACCCTTCCCTGATAAGGACAGAAATGATTCTCATCTCTGGGGAGCAGTCTCAGGCCAAATAGTGCTCTGTACCTTGCCTCCCTAGCCATCCCTGAAAGTACTCCTCCTAGCATCTTTCTTCCTAACTTTCTGGGACTGTCACAGTACTCTATCAAACATTTTTTGTGCTTCACCCCAGAAGCAGGTGCACATTCAGGTGTGGGCAATTTCCAAGGCTAACGTCTGTGAATCAAGTTTGTTCTTTGAGCAGGCAAGCCAAATCTGTGCCAAATCTTTCCCTCTCATGTATGATCTTACAAGAGACACTAGCAAGCCCTTCCACAACTTGCTACAAAGCCAATTGAATAGGTTCTTCTAAGAGAAGCCCCCTACTTCTTCTTTCTCATCTCCAAGTCTGTGGACCTGGAGGGGAAAAAAATACCACCCAACAGATTTGGGATTTGCAGATGCCAAGAAACAGATAGAGGAATGTGCTTACCCCATGCCAGTGTCTGGATCTTTGCAGCAGGTATCAGTGTCAATGCGAATACGGCCCCTAGGTGCAGCAGGCTCATGAGGATGATATTCCTCCAGACATATCGCAGTGGGGGCTTGGGGCCCTCTTTCTCCCGGTAGGTCTCATCAAAGATATCGTCCACCATGCCCCGGTCTCCTGCCAAGTCCTCATGGTTGAGTAAGTCCTTCTGCATGATGGCATTTCCATTCCTGGTCACCCGGGAGGTGACTGTGCCAACAGTAGTGGTGCTGGAAGTGGAGGAGAACTCCTTGGAGAGGTGGCAATAGATAGTTTCAAGAAAGAAAAAAAGGGAAAACAAAACAAGAAGTTGGTGTTTATCAATTCGAGAAATAGAAACACAAGCATCTAGGCTGGCAGTGTGAAGACTCAGAGCATGTAGTTTCCCTGGAAGGCTCCATTCTTTCAGCTGAGCCCTTGACACCAAGAAGAGCCTGCTCTGGCCACATGAAGTTATGGTCTGAGAGGATGAGAGCCTGAACTTTCTGGGGGGAGGAGTTAGACAGGGTGCTGAAAGTAAAGAAAAATACTTGAAAGCTGGTCTCTTTTCCATTGATGGCTTTGGTGAGATCATTTGCAGATTGCAAGGATTTTTATTTTTCTTCAGTTTGATTAGTGGGCGTTTTTAGGTGGGTTTGTGGTCTGGGCTTGTGCATGA
The DNA here is from genome assembly GCA_013398175.1 of Climacteris rufus. Classification (NCBI taxonomy): domain Eukaryota; kingdom Metazoa; phylum Chordata; class Aves; order Passeriformes; family Climacteridae; genus Climacteris; species Climacteris rufus. The sequence goes on along the minus strand of VZRZ01002431.1, from coordinate 2,063,327 downwards.
GCAGACAACAATAAAGGAAATCATGTGAATGAACAAAGAGGTGGGAGAGAAACATGGTCTGAAACACAGTTTTATAATAAATCAATGGGCTGCTCCTGATATACTGCTTCTTTGTGTCACCCCACCAGGGATCACAGGGAGAACAAAAGGAAGATCCACAGGGGGATTCCTCTGGGGTGCCTCCTTATCTCCCCTGCCTCACCTTCTAGGATGGGATGTGGCAAGACCAACATGCTTGAAGATCAGTGGATGGAAGCAATCAGGTGAGGTGCTTCTAGTTAGAACTACAGCTACTTATCCCATACCTGCTGCTAAGACTCTTATCCATCTCTCATTTCCCACCCACAGGCAAAATGAGGCAAGGGAAGACAATCCTCTGAGCTATGGCCACCAGCATGCAGAGAGGAAGTTTTAAGCAGTAAAGTTGGCTCAGCTTGGCTCCTGGCTCCCTTCTGTAACTGTGACACAACATTCCCTCTGCACATGCTTGTTTGCCCTGGCTGAGTGACAGCCTACCCAATCAGGCATGCATGACGGAAGGAGCAGGCAGGACTGACCCTAATGAGACAGGTCACTGAACCCTGAATCACCAATTTCCATTTCCATCCTGACAGCCGCGTGCTTGCTGGTACTCGCAGCCCTTTGTCAGCCCCGAGCCCAAGTGCCCGACACAGCTCAGCCCCAGGAGTGCCAAGCACATGGGACACAAGTGGTGTGTCCCCCACACACTGCCCCCAATCTGTGCCTCCCAGGAACCTGCCCGAGGGACACATCCCTCTGCTGCCTGCACTGCTGCCTGCACCGCTGCCTCCACGTGTGAAGGGGCACTAAAGGTCAGCCAGCAGGGACAGAGGAGCTGAGACCGCGGGAGGGAGCATGGTCAAGCTGGGAAAGCTCCTTTGCCAATAGAAATCTCTCGTGAATTAACAGCAGATTCCCACCCAGGTATTCAGGGTTCGTAAAAGACCACCATGCTGCCATGGCCTACTTTCCTGAGGGAGGCATTAAAATCAGGCCAGGCAGCTTACGTGGCCACCCCAACTCCTCCCTTTCCCAAGGGTAGAAACTAGAGGGTTACAGACATACCTTCCGATGGGGAGGAGCTGGCAAGGCTGACAGATTCCGCACATTTGGGAAGTAAAATGATCTCTAAAGAAGGAGTGCTTCAGCTTTTTCCTTGGGGAATCAAAGTTTAGAAAGGAAAAAAACTGGACACAAAGTATCCTGCTGCTTTCCTGAACCCAGGCAAGCTGCTGAGCTCTTGCTCAGCAGGAGCGGCTCTTCTGTATGCTGGCTATAGGCTGTCTCTGCCTGCTTTCCTAATTAATGTTTTGAGGGTATGATACTCTCAGCTGCAGGAGAATTTAGAGGTAATCCCCACGCCAAAAGAGCCATGAGAAATGGTTTCTAATCCAGAGATTAGGCAAGGAAAAGTCCTGCCCTTTCCCAAGTGTTAGATATTCTCATCTGGCATTTTGGAAGAAAGGTACAATTTTCTTTCTTGGCTGCCAGACAATCTACCAAAAAGACCTAAGACTTGTCTATGCAGGAAAAATTCCCAACGGTGATTGGTGGTATAATTAGACAGGTAACACACCCCATATGGACATGCTGCTTCCAGAGTAAGAATGTGGGGTTGGAGTTGCATTTTTCTGCTCCACAATAGCTTGTGTCACCGTCAGAGTTACACAGGGGCAGAGGAGGAGGAGGGAGAGTGCAAAGAAAACAGCAGAGAGGAAAAAGAATCTCTTCTTCCAGAGTTGCAGTAGCCACATGCGGAATTTTACCAGCATACCTATGCTGCTGGAATTATACTGATATAATCAGACTGGTCACTTCTCACATGTAAACTAACCTTGAAACAAAAGGGCTATAAATGAGCTGTGAAACAGCTCCACCGTTACAGTTTTGGTGGGAGGAACATGGGGTAAGAGGGAGGGAGAGAGGGCAGCTATTTAGGTAGAAACGGGGAAAATGAGGAAAGAAAGAGGATTTTTATCTCCTTACAACCATAGTGGCTCCTACTGAGGAAAATGAGAAGATTGATCTGGGGTCTAGGGCTGAGAGAGGGAGGAGGCCAGCTAAATCATTTTCATTAGCTTTCCTTCATTTCTGAATGACTTTGCAGCTCTCATCTGCAGAACAGATGTGTTTCCCCATCTACATCCCCACCTCCCCAGCACTGAATACGCCATAGGTGCTTCTGGCACCCAGCCAGCTTATACAACCAACTGCAGCTCAAAGGCTCCTGTGCTGGGTACAGTGTAGGGGCCCCAGGGCACTGAATCTCGGGTCCAGTATATTTGAATATGCTGGGCATGACCCAGGGACAGGATTCTTTCCAGCTTCCAGGATATGACCCAAAATACATGCCAAAACCATGAAACATGGTTTGAGCACACTGCCCTTGACATCCATTTTGGGAGGGGAGAAAAGTAAAGTAATTTACATCACAGCATCCCTGGAAGGTCATGACACTTGCACAAAAGGACATGGGGAGACCCTGTGTGCTCGTGGCAGGAGAAGAGCAGGGCTATGATTTACATCCACTCCTAGGCATTGGCAGAGGGGGGAAGGATGAGAACGTGAGAGCACAAACACCGGAATCAAGCCCCTGCCTCCCCTTGGGCAAAGGGTGGCTGCCAGAAGGGTCAAAAATAAAAATGAAAATCTTTAAAAACCCAACAGCTCCACGCATCTTCCTGTCAGGTTGTTATTCAGACCTTCTTATGCCAAAGAGGGGCAGTCTCCCTATTGTATGCTTGCTTGGCTCAAGCAATGCAGACACAGTCATTCATTTCATCTGGGCAGCCAGCTTTCACCTTGCGCCTGTCCTAGAGACACTCCTGCTGCAATATTTGGCTTAAAAACACTGCAAGTGAAACTCCTTTCTTATTAAAAAGAAAATTAATTAGAAAATTTAAAAAAAATCACAGTCTGAGTGTTATCAAAAAACCGATGACCTCTTGGCACAGAAGATCTTGAATAGCCCTCTGTGCTATTCAAGCACCCAGCGTGCTTTGAAGGCTGTTTTCAAGATAAACCTGTATTTTATGCCCAGTCTACCTGCGGGCACAGGATCCAGGAAGATCACCTCAGAGGCGGATGTCTCTGCTTCTTCCATGGGCTCCCCACCAGGCTTGGGTGATGTCTCGGTTACCACTGAACACCTTGGCCCCACGGCCGCGAAGCGGTGCGGATGGGACACAGGCACACACGTGTGAATACGTGTGTGTGAGCACGCACGGACACGCGTGGATGCTCACACCTTTTTTTTCCCAAGACAGCAGCGGCGCAGCGCTGCCGGAGCCGCGGAGATGAAGGAAGAAGGGGCGAGAGAAGACAAAGCACCCGCACGCCGGGGCCCCGCTTACCTCCTCCTGCAGCAAGTGCGCAGGCATGGGGCGGCTGTCTCTGCTCCGGGCGGCGGTACGCGAGCGCGCAGGTCCCCGGCGCTGGCGGGAGGCTGGCTCTGGTCGGCTGCTCGCCCGGCGAGCTGTGCGGCTCGCAGAGGCGGGTGCGGAGGTATTTAAGGGGGGCTGCTTGCTTGGCGGCTGGCGGGGTCGGCTCTGCGCGCCCCGGCCTCCCGGTGACCCCCTGCCCGCGGCTGGGATGCGCGGGGTCAGCGCGGAGGGCGGCGAGTCGCGGCGGGGGCCCGGCTCTCGGCGTAGCCGGGGG
>VZRZ01002431.1:2018525-2049456 GCA_013398175.1 Climacteris rufus | reverse complement strand
CCCCAGAAAAAGTTTTCCCAGGCGGAATAAATTGCACTCCCTTCATCCCAAACACTCGTCCTCAGGCGGGATTGATTGATAGCTGAGTGCTCTGCTGAGCATTTAAAGAGGCCTGGCTGCCTCTCACTTGGCTGATGGATGTCTCTGCTGGTGAGGGCAGGATGGGTCTTGTTGAGGCTGTGCTGGCTCTGCCCATATTGTCCTTGTTAACTGGGGTGACAGGCAGTAATTGAGTTTGATAAAGGGCAAGCCCAACCTGGTATGGAAGGTGAGTGCTGGTGGGATTGGGATTTCCAGAGCTTGTGGCTGCTGGGGAATGTGGTTCCAGCCAGAAAAGCCACCTGAGGAGGGGCTGTGCAGGCAGGAAGGGCACAAGGGGGGGTGCCCTGGGGCTGTGCTGCGCCGCCTGGCCCGGGGGCCTTGAGCAGCTGCAGCCAGAGCCAGGCTGGCAGTGCCGGGGCCCTCGGGGAGGGAGCAAGCCTGGGGACACGGGAGCAGGGAGCGAGGACAGCAGGCGCGGAGCCAGGTGCCCCGGCGGGACAGCGAAGGGACGCTGGGGCGGAGCGCGGCTGCCGCCTGCAGGCCGGGCCCGGGCGGCGCAGGCCGAGCCACTCGCGCCGGGCCCGGCCCTTTGGCTGGCGGGGCTGCCGGAGTCCAGCGGGGAATGGGAGGCTGCGATTGCAGCCCGAGGTCTCAGCTGAAGAATGTCACCCCGGCTGGGTGGGATGAAAGCGTCTGAGGTTGGCTGGGCTGCCATCGCTGAGCAGTTTGAACACCCTCCTCGTGGGATTCCTCCAGAAAGCCAGAAAAGGTCAATGATGCTCTGTGTGAGCTTTCCCGAACAGGACAACCTTGTGTCAGTTTGTAGTCCAGAGTCATGTGCTATAAAATTCCCAGAGAGCTGCCCTGCAAGCCTAGGTGGTCACAATAAGGGCTTTACTAAACTCATAAGCATGTAATTGGGGAGTAGATGAAAGCACTGAAGCATGAATAATAGCTAATGAAACCACACAATATTTCAATGCAAGGTTTGCTGTGAATAAACTGAAGAGAGCATAGGCCTTACCTATGCTGCAGAGATTAAATGCTTTAAAAAGTGCTGGTGCATCTAAAAGTGGGAACACCAGCAGCAACACAAGTTCAGGAGGAGGAAAACAATTCCGCAAAGGAGACCTTCTTGGACTAGTCTCCCATTTTATGAATTATGGTGTTGCATCAGAAAGCTGGCTATAGCACTGCAATTCTCCATTGTGCCTGCTTCTGTCAACAACGCTGATTGAAACTCCAACTGCATCTCTCATATCTGATGCTTCCTGCTATTTTTAACCTACGTGATAGCTTATGTATTAATGTAAGGTTGCCCAAAAATCAGGTGATCAACATTCCTTCCTCTCATCGCGCTTATTCAACACAAGCTTGCAACCTGCTGTGTTCTCAGAGGTATTGTACAGAGACTCTCTTGCATCTGGCAGATAGCTGGATTGGGGAAGAAGTCTTTGGTCTGAGTCCTGGTTTGTCTTTGCAGGGAGAGTGGCATATGCTTACTGGTGATATACCATGGGACACAGACTGTGTGTGTCCCTCTTCTTGCTGGCTGTGCTAAATCTGGGTCAAAGGAGCAGCCTGTATCCAAACACCCTGGAACTGACAGCAGCCCAGCCTATGAGAAGCGACTCCTTGAGCACCTTGAAGGAAGCTGCCTGATTTGTGACAAGTGTGGGCCACCTGTGGGAATAAACTGTGGGTTGGTTGCCACCTCAGAGCTGGTTGCATTGCATTGCATAGGAGGAAACAGCTTTTGTTTTGAAGCTGGTCCTCCTCAGGCACTTGTGCTTTTTTAGGTGTGGTGCTCCCCTGGGCATTCATCACTGCCCACAGTGTGTCAAAGGCAGACTTTGTCCCAGTAGTGCCAGTTGGCCCAGACAGTTCCTGGGAGCACAGAGCATGCTTGCTACATGTGTGTGTGTGTGGTAATGTGCCCACACATGCATAGGCACATCTGCATATATTGCAAAGGGGACTTAAGAAAACAACACCCTGCAGAATGACCATAAAGGTTATTCATAATGAAAATTGCATTAACAGATCAAGAAAATTTAGTTCTATATCCTAAAAATAGGAAGAATCACCATTATCTTGTAAAGGACCTGATAACTTCATCCTATACCTGCTTCTTTCTGCGCAGCTGGAGTTGCACATGCATATTCCCAGAGAGTTTGCAGACAGCCAGGGAAGTCCCCACTGAGGGGGACTGCACAGGTATATGAATGTAAGAGAGCTCTGTGATATTTTAGGAAATATGTGTTAGTAAATATGTTTTTGTACAAATGTTCGTAGAAACTTATTGCTAAGTTGTACAATATGGTAACCAGTTTCTATAGCTCAGTTTCAATCTTTGCTTGGCTAAGATATCCTTCACTCTCTCTTCACCTTCTCGTCCTCAGACAGATTTATCTTGATGGACTGGAGACACATAGGGTTGCTTACTGACACAGTTGTTACATCTTTGTCTGCAGATAGCAGCTTTCACCTTTTGTGCTGGTTCCTCAACGAGCCTCTCATGAGATGGTTGGATTCCTTAGCCTCTGAACATTCCTAGAATAAGAACAGTATTAATCAAATGTAGATAAAATCCACCTGTTTGATACAAAAAAAAAAAAAAAAAAAGTAAAGATAGGCAGAGAAGGCTTCATTTAAACGAAAATTAATGAAAACACATGCATGTGAATACACTGTGCTGGGAAAATTTTTAAAATGTATCATAAACAGCTTACTCAGCACCAAGATACTCTGCTTAGAAGTCTGTTTTTTAATTTCTGATGTTTAACGGTTGATTAGTGCTGTCATCACCACTTTCCCATTCTCTATTTCTGACGCAATTCACAGGGATAACCACCATCTTTAGCTCAGTTCATGTTGCCTGGAAGTGGGAACCAAATGCTTGTGTTGATGAGAACCTGCTGAAAATGGTTTATTGCCAAAAGAATGAACATAGCACCCTAAGTAAGAAAACTTGGATATAGAATTATTTATCCATGTCTGTTTTTTGTTTTGGTTTTTGTTTGTTTTTCATTTTGTTTTACATGCAGAGAGGAGTGACTATGGTATACTGTGTACTGCTAAACTTATATACAAGGTTTCTCAAAAATGAGACATCTGTAAAATGTCTGATGATAATCTGATGATTAAGCTCCTGAAAGAAAACTAAAAGGATTGTTCAAAATCTGTGCAGGAGCTGATTCCGTAATAGAGCTGGGCACTTCTGTCCTGGTCCTCCAACTGCTCTTCTCAGAAGAGACTTAGTAACTGGTGTCCCAGCATCACCTCTAGCTGGTGAAAATGTTCCCCTTAGGGCCGCTTCAGCAAGGGCTGGTGAGCTCCTGAAGAGCCTGTTCTCTTGGGTCTGGTGAGCAGGCTTGCCTTCAATCTCAACAAGTGACTGCTCTTTATTAACTGATAGGACTTTTTTTCTAACCATAAAATCTAAATGCTTTGTAGTTCTATTTCAGTATTTGATAATGCTTTTTAAGGGGAATTTATGAACTCTTTGGTACTCTCTTCTCTTTATGCAAAGGACTTAAGTGTGGGATATTTTCTAAAGGTGTGTACTTGGCACATTGACAGCAAAACTTCGGTGGTTGTGCTCCTTTGTCTTATCCCAACATGCTGAATCCCATTGTGATAGTGGTTTCTGGTTTCAGAAATAGTTTTCCCTGGGTACCTCTGAAAGATTTCTTCTAGACCTGCTGAAAAATGGATCTCAGCAAAGAGGAATGGAGAAGAGAAATTCTGTTGGCTGGCTTTCCCAAAAATGAAAGTTTGGAGAATAAGGCCCAAGGCACTGTAAGGAAACAAGATGTGAGGTAAGTGCTGAAAGGTACTATCAGACATGCATTGTTCCTTTGCCAGCAAATATTGGTGCTCCACAGGGGTTTGCATCAAACACCATAGAGGGCACAGCATAATGATCTGTGAAGTCCTAAAATCGGGATCATATTCTCCCCCAGCCATCACTCAAGATTACAGACTGAAAAGGAGCTTTCCAGACCCACATAAATTAATGAGTCAACCCATGCTGCCTGCAAAGCATTGTGTGTGTTCCCTAATTATGGGGTGCTCTTGGTTCTGGCTTTTATTAGGTTCTTCAAAATCAGGTGACACAGATGTGACCTGTCTTCTGGGCTGGTGGGTGACTTGGTCTTTCAATACAGAAGGTCAGTGTCCCCCCTCTCACCACCTGCTCTGTGCCCAGCCAGTGAGAAGGCAGATCTGCACTATATCTGGTCCTGAAGGGTGGGATGGGATATGCAGTGGTGCTGTGCCACAGGCAGCAAGAGCTGTACTGTGAAAAAAATCCCCAGGTTACCCCAAAGCAGCAGCTCTGCACCATAAGCCATGCTACTTGTGCATGGGCAGGGATCTCTGCTGTGTGATTCCAGGAGTGCAGCTGGATGTCTGGCCCTGGCATGTGGCCTTTCACTAAGGTCTCATTCCTCAGCATTCCTGCTGCTTGGAAGCTCTGCAAATGCTTTCCATCCATTAAACCTGCTGATTTCATTCCACTGCTTTTGTTTTGCTAGGGAGTCATAAAACACAACAGGCCCTAATAATACCAAATTCAGTCAACCCAGACCTCCAGTGCCCTTCTGACCAACTGCTGCCCTCTTACTGCCCTCTGCCAAGTTAAGGCTTGTCTCACTGTTGTTCAAGCAGCTGCTTAGTACCATTATCAAGTAAGGGACATCTCTGCACATCCCAGCTGGCCTGGCAACATCACCTGTATGAACATTAGAGTCCAGAGAATACATCCTTGCTTGTACCTTTGAGCCCTGTAGGCTTATAGGTGCAAGAGTCATGTTGCTTCCTTGGATAATGCCAGGAAACCTCAGTACCTCAGGAGAGGCACCTCTTCCGAATTATGTATTCAGACCTGAGGAAGGGCCAGGCTCAGGCTATGCATTCTTTTATAGTCTCTTTGCCAAGACAGGGTGTTATGCCAGGGTTAAGCCCTGGGACCCTCCAGGGTACAGTCACGGGCTGCAGCACCCGTGGTGCCTGGGATGACTATATGCTGCTGGCCAGTGGCAAGGTGAGTGCAGGCAACTCCCAGCTATTACTATTGCCAGTTTTGCTTGGTGTAATTCTGTTCGGTTTTCTTTTTTGAATCAGGCTTGCCTCAGGACCGGCAGGCACTGCAGGGCTTATGGAAATACTTTGAAAGCCCCTGGTTTCCAAAACGACCACTACATCTGCTCCTGTGTTTCACTCCTGCTTTCACAATGAGATAACGATGAGGATGCTGTGCCACCTGCCCGGCTCCGCGCTGCCGCTCGTGAGGAGCTTCTGTTTTTTGGCCCTTCTCTGAAACTTTGGGAGTCCCCCGGCCCCGAGCAAAGGCTCCCGTCCGGCCCCTGTCCCCACGGCACCCGCACGGGGTCCCGCCGCGGCTCCCGGCCGGAGCTCCCCTGGAACTGAGGCGGGCTGCAGCAGCCGCAGGGGTCCAGCCACAACCCAGCCGCCTCCTCCCCCTTCCAGCCCCATCCGCAGGGGCCGGCTCCCTGCAGCCGCCTCTTCTCACCACGGCATCGAGGTCTGTCCTCACCCGTAAGAACCAGAGAGGGACTCCTGCGCTTGTCGGTGTTCTCATGGCTACTGGGATAATAGGGGCTGACGGTGGTTCCTAACAACGGGCAGTGCCACCCCTCTGATCGCTGTTACCAGCCGAGCTGATATAAAGGAAAGCGAGGATGCTTGCTCGCTGTGGGGAGCTGTTGGTGTGCCCTCTCCTGGCTGCTGAGGCAGACCAGCAGTTTGGCATTGACTAATTATCTTTCCGCTAACTTACAACTCCAGCCGGGGCAGGCAATCTTCACAATTCCAGTTAAAAAGTACTTCTGCTGGCAGTGAGTAGTCATGAATTTGTCTCACCTAAACAACAGAGCTGAGACCCACTTTAGAGCATCAGAGGAGCATGAACTGGAGACAGTGGGGAAGAAAGCTTGGGACAATCCTGCTTACAATGGCTCTCCCTCTACCTCCTTGAAAATTCAAACCATATACAACCCCAAGTCTATCCTGGAGAATCCCTGTGAGAACTTTGAAGAGGTCGGGGATCCACTGCCCTACCAGGAAGAGCAGAGCAAAGCTGTGAATGGGAAGACAAGTCCTTTCCTCAAGTGCTGCTTCTACATCTTCAGAGGCATCCGAGGTAAAGTTCTGATATAATTTTTCATTGCCTCTGCATTGCTGGCTTTCCCCCTTCCTTTCCATTTAATCACCTTGCTGTCTCGTGGAAAATAGAAGTAGTAAATACAAGTCAGTTAGACAATGAAAATTTATGATTTTTTTTTTGGTGGGGGGGGGTTTGCTTAAAAACGATTTATTGGGATTACATGTCCATAGCTCTTTGGGGCTAATGGTAATAGTTGGATTATTGAGTTTTTTTCTTGTCCTCATCAGCTCCTGGGCTGGATTAGCAATGACTAGCTGCTGCTCCTAGTGCCACTGCTCAGGACTGTTCCTCTCTAAACAGTGTCCAAGCAACTGTGTCCTGCCTCCTGCCACCTCAGCTGTTTCATGTCCAGCCTACAGACAGGCTTTGCTGGGTATCTGGGTGGCATGGTGGCTGATGAGGGACACCCAGCTTCCCCTTGCCTTTGGAAGAGGATTGACAGCTGTACCCGAGACTGTGAGCTAGTCACTCACCTGGGTCACAAGTCTGGTTTAAAAGCACACTCAGAAGATAATGTAGGTGTTGCCAGTAATTCTTATAAGTCACTTGTTACTTTCAGGAAGGCAAGACTTATAAACGAATTGCATTCATTGCCTATTTTCCAGATTCTGCTGGTTTTCCTTTGCTCAGCCTTGTGAGTGCTGAATGGTCATTCAAGGTGCCATAAGGAAGACTGGATGTCTTCTAGCCTTGAGTCCTTCTACTCCAAATGTCATGTCCAAAACAGCTGCATCCCCAAGGGGGTAGGTGGTGCCAAAGGAGACACAGATGGGGACATGCTTTGTGGATGAGGTGATACATTTCCCTGGCATGTTTCCAAAAGAAATAGCTGAAAATAAACCTCAGCTGCTATAGTATTAAAACTACTGAAAGGGTACTGGAGCAGTCTCATGGTCCTCCAGGTATAGTTTTGGGCAAGTCTCTGAACCAAGTTTTTACGGATATTTGAGTGTCCCTGAATTTGGGTGTTCCCGAGTACACTTCTGTTGTCAAAGTAAAGAAATTTTGTGCCTTTGCTCCAAACATATGAATAGTAGGGGTTCCCTGCTCATGAAAAAAAACCAAAACAAATTTGTTAAAAGATTGCAATGTCATATCTAAAGGTGAAGGTGGTAATTTAAAAGTGACGTGAAGAGATGGGCAAATTGTTTTTCCTTATTTTTCTCCATTGTGAGATTCCTATAGATACTTTCTCCTCCACAGGAGTTAATCGGGATCTTCTCCAGGCTGTCACTTCTGTTGCTGGTCTGGATCATCCAGAATAGACTACTGATTTGCCTGCAGAAGTGAGGGCAGATGCTGCAGCAGTCTCTGTGGCAGTTGATGGTGCAAAAAGCTCTCTAATCAGCTAAGATGCCAAAGGACTATCAAAATGACAGGATAAATGCACACAGACCACTACAACAATTTTGCTTACTCCAAAGAAAAAAACTTTGTCATCTTCCAGAGATTACTTCAAATGTGGGGCCTTTGATCAGATTGCAGGAAGGTGATTGTTGCATCCTACTGGGGATAGGAATCAGGGCTGAACTCTGTAGGAGCTGCAGAAAGCAGAAAGACTATGGGTATTATTGACATGGCTTTTATCACTAGGCTTTCAATTGGAAGTTCTTATGCCTTTCAACTTCAGGAGCATTCCAGAAATCACAACAGAAAGCCATTACAAAAAGAACAAACAAATTCACTAATGGTACCGGGCGGTTCATCAAACCCAAAATATCAAGTCTCCTTTTAAAGGAAGTGTATTGACAACCCTGGTGACATTGAATGAGTTGCTTTCATTGTGTGAAGAAATAGGACCTTTAGCTAGTGCAGCTGGAATAACTGTATTGGATTCAGCCAAGCTCCATTGTTAGATGCCCTGAAGATAATTTTGCTCTAAATGTTATGCTGAAAATATTGAGTTAGATTATTTGATTGAGTCTTATGACCAACAAGAAAACTGTGAGAGTTTTTAGGTAAGTAAGAGAAATGTTTGGGGCCTAATGGCTCAATATACACTAAAAGGAGTAGTAGTTGTAAAGCTAACACCAGATGCAGTTCTGCTATGGAAGTTCTAACAGAGCTGTTGGCACCTGGGTGACTGAGATGAAATGTTATGGTTTCAAGAACAGTTGTGACAAAGACTGAATATCTGCAAAGAGTAACCTGAAAAACAGTCAGGAAAAGATCAGCCTATAATGAACTCAAACAGAAAACTAAAGAGTGATCTAGCAAAATAAAAAGCCAATATATTTCAGTGTTGGTCAGCCCCAAATCTTTTATTCATGCTGGAATGGTTCTTCTTAGGGGTATTTCGCACATTTGTATAGGTCAAGCTTTGAAATGAAAAGTGGTTAGGCCTTGAAAAGTGACTAAACTTCAGTTCCCAACAGTGTTCTTTTGGAACAGGACTTCAGCTCCTCACATGGCCTTTGAGAATGGCCATCAAAACTCTACAGTCTCTTCTTTATACCCACCAGGTCTGTGGGGCACCACGCTGACTGAGAACACATCTGGAAACAGGGAGCTTTACGTGAAGACCACCCTCCGAGAGCTGCTGGTCTATGTTGTGTTCTTGGTGGACATCTGCCTACGTAAGTAGCTGTCATTTCTCATAGATGTCATTTCTGTGTGAGGGGAATTATGTGAGATTTTATTATTAGTTTTCCTTGCTCTGCTGTAAGTGTTAAATTTATTGTATGGGCACTTGCTGCAGCAAGAAGTTGTGTCATTAACCTACAGAATAGCTGCTGCACACAGAAGTAAAATTACTGACCAATGCTAATTGATGTTGGTTAGATTTAAGCAGTGTTTTCAGATTCCCATTATCAGTTCTAGCCATTGACCCCACAGTCCTGGGAGAATCTGCCCAGTGTTTTTTCTCAGTTTCACAGCAAATGTTCAAGACCCAGAGAGCAGCCCTAGAAACTTCCTGGTATCAGAGACACAGAATTCATGAAGATTTTCCTCTCTGAGACTGGATGGGTGGCTGAGGTGATAAGGCCGATTGCAGCTCGCACTGTTGTTCTTGGGTGAATGTAATGTGTCCCTGTACTGAATGCTAATGCTAATGGACTTTGTGTGGGTAGGACAATGGCTCTTTGGTTTTGGGAAGGTTCATTCATTATCACAAGTGAGCACCTGTGGCATGGGACAGTGAAGAGGATTATATTTCATGGATCCTATGGCAGGAGAGATAGACAGGCAATACCACCCTAAGTTACTATCATGCTGGCCCAGGGACGCAGTGCTTCAGTCACTCTTCCTAAAGAACCAAGCCATGCACACAGATGTCACACCCTGACTCATCCAGACGGTGTGGGGGGTTGTGTCTTGAATGTCAGCTGCTTTATTTTCCTGGTGTCTTTTCAAGAGTAGGACATGTTCTTAGAGATCACCATGATGGATGCTTTTCTGAAGTAAGGAGCGCTGGAGAGTTGAAACAACATGTTTGTGGAAGTTAGAGCCTGCTCCTCTTGAGGTTTCTTGGTAGATGAAAACTTATCTGGAGCTTTTCACTTGAGAAAACAGGGTGGTCTCTGTGTCTTCATGACTTCACATCAGAAATTCAAAATATGGATCATGGGCTTTATTCCTAGAAATAAAATTTCTGTCAGAAATTTTGTCTGAGAACAAAAACAGTTACCTAGGATGTTTAATTGTATCATCCAATGGTCTTTCCTCACTACTAATCTCTTACAGTCTGTCAATCTGACAGTTTAAATTCTGAACACACAGATAATTTTGTAAATCTCTAAGAAAGTGGAAAGTCCTAAGATTTCTTCTCCTGTGCCTTGTTCAGCTTACCTGTGAAAATATAAGGTACATAGAAAGTGAATATATAAATACCTTTATCTCAGGCTCCAATATTCAGATAAAGAAAGGATCCTCCTCTTGTTCTCTTAGTGACATATGGAATGACAAGTTCCAATGCCTATTACTACACCAAAGTGATGTCTGAGCTCTTCCTGCAGACCTCTACAGATGGCCGTGTCTCCTTCCAGTCCATTGGCAGCATGGCTGACTTCTGGGTGGTGAGTACAAACCTGGCCTGGCATGGGGAACCCTGAAAATCTCAGCTAGACTGGGATATTCATTTCCATCTAAAGTACTATCTAGTTATTTCAGCAAGGCATTTTGCTGCCACAAGGTTTTGTCAGGTTCTAGCAATAGTTACAATAACATTTGCATGCAAAATATTTAGTGATCTAAAATATAATTTATCCAGCACTGTGTCCAGAATACTGGCTAGGCTAAGTGTTTCATGTACCCAGAAGAGTTCATTTCCCAATAGCTTGCCAACTGAACAGGCAGAACCTAACAAAAAAACTTATCTGTTTTGAGTGGCAACTCATTGCACAGATAGGAAGTACTGGTCCAGAGAGGCCAAGGAATTTACTTAAGGTTTCCTTGTGTTACAAGTGCCTTTGAATCCTACAGTTCAATATCTTCACGCTGGTGTCTTCATAATAGCCTATTTCCGTTTTCATGACATTTTGGGAACAGCATAATTACCTGCCTGTAATTCATGCCTGGGCTTGTCTAATCTATAGATTCTTTATGAAGAAGCTGGGTCAAAATTTGCACTGACTTTTATCAAAGAGAATAAAAAGGGGAAAATTGTCTGGGGTCGAACATATTTCTGTCAATGGGTGAAGAAATAATAAGAGCCACAGTGAAGGCCATTGAGTTATTGCAACCACTTATCTCTGACAGCCAGAAATTATTTGTCAATTTGACTTGTCTTTTTCTGTCATATTAAAACACTCCAGCAAACAATGGCAATTTTGTTTCTCCCCCACTGTTTCCAGGACACTGGCACATGCACTTTTCATCATTCACAACTGGTGCCAAGGCAATTCCTTGAGACTCGTGCTGATTGAAATAGAAGAGACAAAGACTCATAGGGCTCTTATCTCTTCATTAGCCGTAGAAGGTGCAGCAAACATATTACAGGCCTGTGAGAAAGCAGCAATGACCCTGCTGCCCAGCATCCCTCCTCTACCACCAGCCCTGGTCTTTTGCCTAGCTTTCCAGCACAAGCTTCTACTACTTTCTGTCTTGGGGAGCAGAGAGGGGTGGGTCAGGCCTTACTATCGCAATCCCAGGCTAAGAACATTCCTCTGATGTGTGAGCTGTGAAGTTTTCTCCTCTCCTTCCCTTGCAGTATGCACAAGGTCCCCTGCTGGACAATCTGTACTGGACAAAGTGGTACAACAACGAGTCCCTGGCAGCGCGCAGCACCCAGTCATACATCTACTACGAGAACCTGCTGCTGGGTGTGCCACGCATGAGACAGCTGAAGGTGAAGAACAACTCCTGTGTGGTCCATGATGACTTCAAGGAGGAAATTTCAGGCTGCTATGATGTATACTCCGAAGACAAGGAAGAAAGAGTCTCCTTTGGGCTCATCAATGGAACGGCGTAAGTACATCCAATCCAAATCAGCATCTTCTAGTTAAAATAAGAACTGCTGAACTCCAGGATCCTGGGGGTGAGCTTCTCACAAAAGGCTGGAGTTCCCCTTGCAGTCAGAGGCAGCAGGTCGTTTTTGTCTATCAATAAGGTTGAGTGGTTCTTTGTGGAGAAGTACAACAGAATGAGTGGCACAGTAGGACCTGTTGGGAAAACCATGAAAAATCCAGTGGAAAATTAAAAAGAAATTGTTTCCTATTTTTAAGAGAGCGTGAGGATAAATAAAGACCTTTGGGATCTGATCCATCAAACGGACGATGGTATTTGCTTTCCTCTGGGACTTCAGGAGCCAAAGAAAAGGAAGTGCATCCTTTTTGTCTTGACAACCTGTAACAATGTAAGGTAGCTGCAGTTTAATAACTCTGCTCACTGCACGAGTCTTGATCCATGAATTAGAAGCTATTGTTCATTAGGAAATGAGTACAAGCGTGTTCTAAGCAGATGGTTGTGTGTGATGTGGTAAATGCCATAGAGCAGATCCTGAGAGTAACCTCCACGAAAGCAAGACTGATATAGCCAACAAACCTCAATTTTCCCTCCATAGTATTGCAAGTAATTTTGTCTGACTGCTGGGAAGTACTAAAAAAGAAAACTAACAATAATGGAGAAACAATGTAGGGTCAGATCTGGAATAGGAATTAAAAGGACATTCTTTAATTAAAAACTGTTCTGCTCCTTGAAGATATAGTCTAATTTCTCCTGGCTACAAGGCCATATGCAAGCCTGGGCAGGTGAAGCCTTTGCTTATGGCTTGTCTGTTGCAGATGGAGGTACCATTCTGAGGAGGAGCTGGGTGGTTCATCTCACTGGGGAAGACTAACCAGTTACAGTGGGGGAGGATACTACATAGACCTCAAGATGACCAGAGAAGAGAGTGCTGAAGCCCTGCAACTCTTGAAGGAGAAGTTGTGGCTGGATCGGGGAACACGAGTTGTCTTCATAGATTTCTCTGTGTATAATGCAAATATCAACTTGTTCTGTGTTCTGAGGTAAGCTGAGTCCTGACAAAAATTCTTCAGCCTCTTGTGTCTTCCTCAATTCCATGGTTTCTTAAAATGCAAACATTTTATTATGGTCCACCAGTGGGGTAGGTCTGAATGATGTCAGCAGAAAGTGTATGGATTAGTGAAAAGTCTTGGTCTTCCTGAAATAGCCAGTCACACTTCTCTTCACCGTTCACCCTTTTCTATCATGGGCAGGGAAGCAGCAGAAATATGGCTGCATAAACACATGCACAACTCTTCCACTCCTGGGCTGGTGGATAGCTCATGCTCAAGTTTGATGCCTCTCAGAATTATCTCTGAGCATCCATCCACTAGTTTGTAATTATCAGAGTTTTCTTGTCCCCTTCAAGGTTAGTGGTTGAGTTTCCAGCCACAGGTGGTGCCATTCCTTCCTGGCAAATCCGGACAGTCAAGCTTATACGATATGTCAGCGCGTGGGACTTCTTCATCGTCGCCTGTGAAATTGTATTCTGTGTCTTTATCTTCTACTACGTGGTGGAGGAGGCTTTGGAGCTGCGTATCCACAAGCTTCAGTACTTCACCAGCATCTGGAATATCCTGGATGTGGTTGTCATTCTGGTGAGGATCCTTGCACACTTTTTTCAGGGAGCAATAGCAGAGAGGTATAAGAGCCAAAATAAATGAAGGAACGTGGAAGTTAGTCTAGATAAGACAAGAGCTGGCACGTGTTCTGCTGTAATAGTAAAATGAACTAGCAGAATAAAAGGACACATCTTCTTCTGTCTGGAAAAACTGCTAGGAGAAAATTCTTCCTTTAGAGATGCCCAAGAATCTGTGAAGTCAGGGCATCATTCAGTACATCAAGACCACATTTCCTTAGCCCACCACTAGACTGCAGCTGTGAAGTGGGATACCAACAAGTTCTGTGGCACTTCAATTTCTGTGGAAAGCATAGGTACAGCGGTCACTGCAGATTGTTCCTCCTCCTCTTTGCAGCTCTCCATCGTCGCTATTGGGTTTCACATCTTTCGCACCACTGAGGTGAACAGGCTGCTGGGAGAATTGCTGAAACACCCCAACACCTACGCAGACTTTGAGTTCCTGGCATTCTGGCAGACACAGTACAACAATATGAATGCAGTTAACTTATTCTTTGCCTGGATCAAGGTACTGTAGGGGGTCTGGGAGGTGCTAGGTCACAAATCACACGTCTTCCTCTAGACAACTTGGGGGTTGTCTCTGCCATTCCTCTGAATAAATGAGTGTAACAGCTATAGAATAGAGAATTTTCTTCAAAGTCATATGCTCTGTTTTTCAATAAATGTGGGCAACTTTTCACCTTGCATCCCTAGCCCAGTTATTTGGAGATGAGCTCAGACACTGTGGTATAAGTGATTGTAGAAAATGCTGAATACTATGTAACTTTGCCCATCTTGTATTATTTTAGTATTCTGCAGGATAATCTTGCAAATAATGCTTTCCTGTCATGATGGTCACTCAAGAACTGGAAATGACTCATCTGTTGGCATAGACTTTGCATTTCAACTGAAGCATCTTAGCATGGTGGAAAGCCACCAAGGGGCTCCTCATTAGCCTTAAGACGTTTGTCCTTCTAGCAGACCCTGCTTATCTTTTCCTTTGACAAAGGGAATGAAGTGATACATTTATGAAACCCACAGGGTGTTGGCACACCTAGGACAAATATCCTGACAACTAAGCCACCATTCCCTAACCCAACTTTCTCCTCATTACTTTGGTACTATAGTGAACCTCTTGTTTCAGTAAGTATGCACACACGAGAGAGACTGACCTTCTGATGGTTTGGCCTAACTTTGTCCCCATTCTTCCATCCTGCAGATATTCAAGTATATTAGCTTTAACAAAACAATGACCCAGCTCTCCTCCACACTGGCACGTTGTGCCAAGGACATCCTGGGCTTTGCCATCATGTTCTTCATTGTCTTCTTTGCCTATGCCCAGCTGGGTTACCTTCTTTTTGGGACGCAAGTGGAAAACTTCAGTACCTTTGTTAAATGCATGTAAGTGTATAAGTTAGTACCATGTTTCCATAATTTTATCAAAATAATTTTAACTGCTTTCCACTCTCCCCCCACAGTTGCAAATCTCAAGGTCAATCAGACACCTATTGTATCTCATAGCAACAAAGCCTCAGTGGTTAATAAGTCACTCACAGCCTTCTGGCTAGGACACCTTCGTGGACAAAAGAACACAATGAGAAAATTGAGGGTTACAGATAGATTTCTGTTAGTCTGGTGCATATGGGTAAGGATATGAGATATGGTAGAAATCAGTAAAGATATTGATTTCCAGAGAGGTCCCACAGATAATGATCAATCTATCTGAGATGGAGGATGACCAGGGGGTGGATGAGCACATACAGCAGGGAATGCTGGGGAATGCTGAGTTAAAATCCAGTCTCAGACAATCCCTCAGTCCATGGGCCTGCTCAGGCAATGTGTGATGTTAATGGAGGTATCTGCTACAGCAATGGTTTTCAGCTTGTATTCCACAGACCTCTGGGCATCCAGGTCCTGCCTTTGAGGGGTCTACAAGAGACAACTCAGAAAAGGAAACTTAGGATCAATAGACTTAAGCTTTCTTCATTATAGGGGCTATGAACTGCAAAAGGTTGAAGAGCACTGTCCAGTTCTAACATCCTCTCCACGGTCTCATGAACTGTCTTGCAAGAGATGGCTTTGTAAAATGCCTTTAATAAGGAATACTTCAGGTTGTTTTGGTTTTGCTTTTGACTCCTGTTTTTACCAAGACACATTTTGGATAATCTGAATTTGTGTGGAAACTCTACTTTAGTTTTCTCTTGCTCTAACCAGATCAGGTTGCTTCACCCCTGAAATACTATGGATACATTTAACTTGCCACTCTGGAGTGACTTAGACCCTGCTCTGGCTTCTGCCTGTGCTTATCTGGGCTGCAGGCAGGTTCAGGTTCACCTCAGGACTCTTCAAGGATGTAGGATAAATGCATGTGCCTTTGTGTAACCTTGTGTTCTTTCTTTCCTCCAGTTTCACCCAGTTTCGGATCATTCTTGGTGATTTTGACTACAATTCCATTGACAATGCTAATAGGGTTCTTGGACCGATTTACTTTGTCACCTATGTGTTCTTTGTTTTCTTTGTTCTGCTGGTAAGGAACAAAGTCCTCCTTGTCCCTGTACTGAGAGCAGTGTTTGAGAGACCCCTCCTGACAATCCCTGAGTTAGGTGCAGTGCAAATGCTTAGAGAGAAAAGGAGTTTCTGTTACAATAGTTTTGCAGTGCAAATGGACCACAGAAGGCAAGGAGTGTGTTATTACAATTGGGGATTTGATTATTATGGTGATCAAGTGCCATACTCACATTAAGGTGAAGACTGAAACTGACTGGCTTCCTAGGCAATGCATGCAGAGGGGATGCTCATAATAACCAGATTGAACACCCAGTGTCAGGGGTCTGAATGTGACCTAAGGTGTTGCAAGAGAAGCTACCAAAGGTAGTATTTGAGGTGGGAACAAATTACTTTCAGACACTGATTTAACTGCAAAAGCACGAGAAAACAGTGTGGCTGAAGTGGGCCTGCTCGTCAACCTCTTTAGTTTGCCCAAGACACCCCACAGGGAAATAGCTCCTTGTTTAACTAAATCCTGCACATCTGTGCCTGTCTCTTGCTGCTTCATCTGCTGGAGCAGGCAAGATGTCTCATGCATATTAATCTCTCTTCTTTCCCTTTTTCTAGAACATGTTTCTGGCCATCATCAATGACACCTACTCAGAAGTCAAGGAGGAGCTTTCGAGCCAGAAGGATGAGCTTCAGCTCTCTGACATCTTGAAGCAGGTGATGAATAGTGAAAGCAGTGATACTTTCTAGCTAAATCATTAAGCATTTTTTGGAAGTCCCTGACTTAACTAGAGTTTACTAGAGAGAAACAGTGGTTGTCAACTCCAGACCTACCTTCTTTGTGTGCACAAGAGTCACAGTTCCTTTCTGGGAAATTAAGCTCCCAGATCCTTTGGCAATGAAGATGAGAAAGCAGGATCTGGGGGAATCGTATTACTTGATGCAGTGTTTCTAATAGATGTTTCTTCCCAGGATGGTCTCTAGACAGAGCTCTTTCAGTCCTTCATAAAATGCACTTTGATCAATAACAGAGCAGGTCCTACTTTGCTAAGCTGAGCATGTTACAGTAGTGCAAATCCAGTGGGTTACATCTAGATTTCCCATGGACAAATTCCAGAAAAGTTCCTGGAAGGTCACAAGTCTGCTATGGGGCCAATATTCTGGAAAGAATAGTATTTGAGACATTATCTTAAACAGTTGAGGTACTGGGAAATCAGATAAAGGGAGATTGGGATGAGAAAAGCAGAGAGTTAACATGTTGGTATCACTTCAAAGGCGTGATCCTAGTTCAGAGACAAGGTTCATTCAGCAGTGTTTTATTTTGCTTGTGGAAAGCTTAAAAACTCTTGGAATTACTTAGCACATGCTCACCTGTATTGCCTTGCCTGCTCTGCTCTACTGTTCTATGTGCATGAGTCTGTGTCTGTTTGCATCTTTGGAAACAGAGCTACAACCGGACACTCATGAAGCTGAAGCTGAAGAAGGAGCAGATTTCTGATGTGCAGAAAGCCCTGCAGCATGGAACAAAACAACTAGACTTTGAAGACTTCAAGAACAGCTTGAAGGAGTGAGTCACTTTGAAGGATGCCCACTTAGTACCTTCTCTAAGTAACACAGATAATTTAAATTCTCTGGTTTTCAAGACAGAGAAAGCAGTTAGCTCAGATATAGGTAATGTAAGACTCAAAAAAAAGTTGTCTTTCCTCACGTGTTTACTTTCCTGTTCTAAATAGGTGTTTGTTACTATCTCTTGCCCATTTGAGGTGTTTAGGTTTGTCACTGGCAGGAGGAAACAATACACTGATTTCAAAAGTGGTGTTCCCCCACTCTTAGAGCTCAACAGTGTAATTCTGTGCTTTGAGCTTTCCCTTTCTATTCTTTTGCAGACTGGGCCATGCAGACCATGAGATCACAGCAGCTTTCTCCAGATTTGACAAAGATGGCAACCATATCCTTGATGAAGAGGAGCAACAGCAGATGAAACATGACCTAGAGGCAAAAAGAGTAAGAAAAAATAAGGACAAGGAAAAAAAATCTTCTCGGTAGAGATCACTCCAAAGTGGCTTCAGGAATCTGTGTTTGTGGTATAAACTAATCATGCAACTCAAATATAGTTCCAACTGTGCCTGGATGCAGCTGAGTATATTGCTGCCTGTGATGCTCTGTTATTAACAGTAAAGCTGACATAGAGTTAGTATCCAACTTTGCAGGAGTTTCTTTATCTTCCAGGTTGCTCTGAATACAGAGATTGAAAATTTGGGGAAATCCTATGGTGACAACAACATGGATGAGAATCTCACCTACATGGAAGCAAGGAATAACCACACCAATAAGGCCATCTGGGTCTCCAAAGAAGAATTCCAAGTGTATGTTTGTGCTGTCAGTAGTTTAACCCCCCTGCAAATGAGGGGTCTGATTTCCTGCTGTTTCCTTCCCTGAGAAACTCTTTACAGTGGTGCTGAGCAGTTTCAGTAAGATCTTGTCCCTTTTATCTTACACATGTGTAAATAAGCAAGTCAGGAGATAACTGGTACAGTTCTAGTAATGTAGTTGGCTTGTTCCTATAAAAGACTGAGTTAAGAAATTTTGCCGTCTGCCTCCTGAATAACCTCTGCAGCTGCCACCTGGCCACAGGCAATATGCTGTCATGTTTCAGGTCAGAAGGCAGCCCAGGTAACTGGGCCAGGAGAAGTTGATACCTTTACAGAAGGTCCTGTGGGAACAAATATTCTTGATTTATAGCCTCATTGGCCTTTATTCTCCAGGTCCAAGTTGGCTGTTTCTTTCACAGGAGGAGCACAAAGAATCAGGACATTATGATTCTGCTACTGAGAAACACTGAACAAACCACATAGGGCATATAAAAGGAGAGGCAGGTGCAATATTTAATAATGGAATTATATTGTGTCTAGACTGTGATCCAAAGTAGCTGGGATCCATCCTAGGCAGAACCACTGATTACAGATGAAAACAGCGTAGCAGGGAGTTATGTCTTCAGTGGGTATGAATCAGTTATCTGATGGGGAGCTTTCACTTCTGTTTGAGGTCTCTGGGAGATGTCTGCTGCAAATCCTGCTATTCATCACAAGAAATAACCTTAAAATGCTCTCCATGCCTCTCTCAGCCTCCTGCAACGTGTGCTGCAGCTGGAGCAGTCCATAAACAGCATTGGCTCCAAGATTGATGCAGTGGTGAGCAAGCTCAATGTGCCAGAAAGAAACAAGCTGAAGAGGAAGGCTTTGTTGGGCAAACCACTGGATGATGTTAGCAAGGTTGGTAGCCCTCCACCATGCATTTGAACCAGCTTCAGATCAGGTGACCAGCCCTGCTGGGTGAAAGGGCCTGGTATCATCTTTGCTTTTCCAATCCCTATTGACTTAAGATAAAATGGGTTGGGCAGGGTCAGCATTTTGTATGATCAAGCCTTCTCTGTTCAAGCAAAATGGCACAAAACCTCTTGCTTTCATGTCCCCTCAGTTAGCCATGGTACCTTTAAACACACCTTCTGGCTCCTTTGAGACTAACCTCCATCCTGTGGCAGTGGATAAAATTCACCTGTCTTCAGTTGCTTTGTAACTTTTTATCTTCAGACATTTAAAAATAATTATTAAACTGACCTTTCCAGCAAGAGCAGCTCATGGCTGTCATGGACTGTGATCTTAACATCTTGCCTGTGGATTACTGATCACACATGTGGTGGAAGGTTGTCAGCTGTATGCTTATAGCATCTCATAGCACAGTTTTGCCAAAGACTGCCCATATTGAATCAACCAGTGTATTTTGGGTCTTCAGCTTTAAAGTCAAAGGCAGCAAGGCATGTGGGAGACATGTCATTACTTCATGCTTTTGTGGCTTCAATGAGAATAGCTGAACAGCAAAAATTGACCTAGCAGCGTCAGAAAGAAGCCTTCCTTTTGCAGAGTAGTCCTGTGATCCTTTCCCATCTGAAAGGGTGTTTCTCATGTGAACATGCCCAAGAGCTTATCCAAGTGTTTGTTTGCAGATTTGCTTGGCCACATATTTCTGTTAATGTTCTTGTAAAGGGTTCTTTCTCCTTTTTTGTCTAATGCTTGAATGTGCATTCATCAGTGTATTGCAGCAAACAGTGCATTGGATCTTCAGTAGAGAGGCAGGCCTGTTCTAATATCTTATATGGGAAGATATTTGAGTACCGTGCACACCTCGTCTCTCTCCTGGAGTGTTGTTAGATTTCTTGGTAGCTTGCTGAAATTGCAGGTAATTCTTCTTATTCACAGGAGGAAGAAGCCAGTCAGGAAGAGCTGCACCTCCAGAGCCTAGACCAGCTGGGGAAAGAAGAAGCAGAAAGTTGGGGGATGGAACATATGCAGAGAAACAACCTGACTGGCAACTCTTCCCAAAGTGGGCTCATCTTGCCCAAGTCAAGTGTGCTGGGGTCTCAGGTGCCCAAGAATCTTTAGCCACAGTCTAACATGCACTTCTACAGCAGTGCTCAATAGCCCAATACTCCCAGTCTGGCTCCCACAGTACTAAGTCAGTTGTTCCCCCACTGCTAGGATAGTCCAGACAGCTGGACACAGACACCAACTGTTGCCAGGAACTGCTAATGTGAAAAATCAGGGATGCTTTTCTCCAGTGTAATGATGTTTAATGTCACAGAGCTAGAACTTTTGCCCCTTCACTTTCTCCTCTGCCCCTGTATCTAGGGAATAGGTGAAATTTGGGACCAGGTTATGTATTAGGTTTCTGCCTCTGAACAGGCTGACACAGTCTTTTATCTAGCCTTTCCTCAAAAGTAGGGACCCCAGAACTCTGTGAAGGCTTGTGTCCAGAGTGACATATTGCAACTTGTTCCCAACAAACATGATGGTCTGTAGGAAAAAGATGGGGTTGTCATGTAAAGAAAGTAGAATATAATCACTAGTGTGAAATGGAAAGAAGAACATAGTTGTTTCTACCTGGTTACAGCCAGTTTTGTTCTGTTGTAGTTTGTTTCCAGATCACCTTGGTAACCCTCTCTGTACCTTAGAGTCAGACATTGGGGAAGGAGGCTACTAGCACTTAAGTCTGGATAGCTACCATGAGAGGTGACTGCCAGTGTAATGGGGAAGAGGTCTGAAAGATTCTAAACTGAGAAGCAGTTGGTACTGGTGGAGTTCAAGGTCTCAGCGTCAGGGAACAAACTTCTGGTTATATGGCTTTTAACACAGCTGCTGACACTAAGAATCTCTTTATTTTCACACTTTTAAAATTGCATCTCAAGGTTCTTCAAAAAACTAGCAGCATATTTATGAAGATGTGATGCTATTTGGAAACAATTTACAGTTTTGGGTGCTGACACCACTTCAGTTGAAGAATATTGTGAAAATGAGATGAGTATCAGTTTTTCAACTACATGCAAAACACTTCTTTTCCAAGCATTTTTCCTTTGCTGAGACTTCTCTTTCCTTGTAATTGGTGCAGACTATTTCTGCTATTACAGGGCCGCTGTAAATCTATTTCAAGATCACTGATATTCCACAATAGTTAACCTCAAATAGGCTCTGCAGGCTTAAAGCCAATAAAAATGTGAGTTGTATCAGACCATTGCTAACAGCTCGTGTTAGTACTATGTTGTTTAGTGTGCTGTGCAGTGATAGGTTTAGTGGGGACCTTGTCGGGGCATTTTGTATTGCCACCTTTTTTAAGATGGATGTGTCACCGTGTTCTGGGGGAAGCCTCCCTGGCAAAGTCTGAAGGAGCTCAGGATGAGCCCTGTGCTCAGATGGCCCAGGTTCCAGGGCTGTCACAGTCACAAGATATTCTTAGTAAATTGAAGCAGGGGGTCATTCAGCTACAAGGCCCCAGCAGGAGCTGTGAGAAGGAGCTTGTTGCTCAGCCCACAGAGAGCTTAGATTTCAGACAGGAGCTGTGGAGGCAGGAACTGCAGGGCCTCGTGACTCACTTCCCATCATCAGCTGGTCCTGCTGTTGGGGACAAGACTTATCTGTGAGATATCACCACGGTTCTTGACTCCCAGCTCCACTGAATTCAGAATGGAGCAAGACTTCTTACCTTTAGCTTTTCTAGCTGAAAACAGAACAACGTTGTTGCTTGCTCACTCCTACTTTCTGCACCAAAGCTATTATCTTATTCAGAAGAAAACAGCCTATGTCAGGAGAACTTCCTGAAATAGGCTGCTTTTTTTTTTTCCTCCAAATTTTAATTAAACAGGAAATTATATGCTAAATTGTAATTGAACAGAGGAGCTATGTGCTCTGTAAAGGACTCGAAGAGCCCTTTGCAGTTAACTCATCAGGTCTTCTGTGTGTAGAAAGGCACAGAGGAAGGTTTTTCTTTAAATTAATTTGTAAGACCTTGTTTTAGATCCTGGCTCAAGAGCAGACTATGATTACCAAGGCATAATTACAAAGTAAAAGAAAAAAATATTGCTCTTTTGACATCTCTGAAAGAGTGCCTGCCTTTTCCATGGACTTAAATTACTGGATGAGGTTCTGAATCTGTGTTACTGCACAGGTATCAAATACTTGGGATGCTGACCTGTGAAGAACAAATTCTGGCACCGTGGGAGAGATCCAAGCAGCAACTGTCTGCTTCAGGTGGTTGAACCTGTGCTAGTAGAGTCAGTGGAAGATATGTTGCTGGCTGAGGCTCAGCTCCTTAACACAGCTATAACTACTGCAAGGGTACCAGCATCCTGAAATCAGGTTCTGCCAAGAAAATGAAAGTAAAAGTTATTATCTGTAAAGCTTGGCTTTATAAAGCCTCAGATTTCTCACAAGGGAGAGTGTTGTTTGGCTGTTGTGCTCAACAGAGAAGGTGGCACAGGACCTCCCTTTTTGCATTGCCCAGTGATTCTGTTCCTCTCCTGAGCTGTGCCAAACCCCGCCCAGACCAGTCCCACAGATAACCTGCCCACAAATGCTGCAGCCACAGCAGCACAGTGCAAGAGGCCTGTCACTAAGCACCAGAAGGTAACCTCCACCCTCTGCTCCTTTCTGCACAGGGACCCCCATAAGTGTCAGGGAAGGCAGGTAAAGCCCAGAGGTGTGACAGCTGAACTCAGATCCACGGGACAATAGCCTCAGGCAACCAGCTCCCAGGGACTGAGTCTGCTCTTCAGGGTAGCAGGAGGAACACATGTAATGTTCACATGCAGTGTTTGTTCATGCCTGAAACTTGTGAAGCCAATTTTCCCCTATAAAGGGAGAGAATGGGAGTCTCCACAGGGCCATTGCAGCTGGGACAGATGTCTGCCTTTCACTCTGCCTGTCTGGTAAATGCAGGAGGCTCTAGCCCAGCTTGCCAGGGCTCTCCATTTCTCTCTGGCAAGAACAGCCTGGCAGCTTCCTCTCCCTTGGACTTGGGTGACAGCAGTCAGCCTGCCATGGTGAGGAGCCCTAAACCAGCTTTGTGTGGGATCAGACAAGAACTGCAGGCTGCAGTGGACTCCCAGGTCAGCTCCTTTCCCCCTTCCTGGCAGAAAGACCACTTCCTTCACCCTGTGCTGTGATTTTGGTACCACTAGTGTTTCTCAGTGTAGAACTTCTGTCACTGGCATGTGCCTGTGCCTGCATTATTCTCTTCTCTCTTACTTGTACATCTCCATGCAACTGTGCCTTGTCTGTTCTGTGTCCATGCTGTCATGTATATGATGTGTCCTAGAGTGGGGCAAGGAAATTACTTCTCCCCAGCAGGCACTTGTGTGTAATTGTTAATTGTGTTTTCAGGATGGTTGACAAATAACATAAATACACTGAATGGTAAGTTCATACAGCTTCTCTTTTCAGATATGTGTTGTCAGGCCTCCTATCAGGAGCTGATATTACTTAGAAGATATATGTCTGATGGGGAAATTAAAGTATTTTTTCCTCAAAAAGAAGGTGTATGGATGTGTTTTGTTTCAATCTGCAGAGGGCAGCCTTCCAAACTGCACTGTCCCAGCTGTGCTTTTAGGTGGTTAAAGTCTTTGGGAGGAGGTTTGAAAAAGTATAAAGTTCTTTGAAGTGATATCAGTTATCACCATTATTTATGTTGGCAGGCACAGTGGATGGGGTCTGAGGCTCACTCTGGTCGGTGCTGTGTGTGCTCCTGACTTAGAGACAAAGGGGAAGGATGCAGTATCCTAACCATGATTTCAAAGCACAAGTGAGCCAGGGCGAGACTCATGGATGTGTGCAGGTAGGGGCATGGCAGACACGTCTGAAAGCAGGCTCAGGCATCTGGCAAGGGGCAGTCCCAACCAGCTGTGGCCATGAGCATGGAAAGCTCCTGGTAGTGTCTCTTTGCTGTGTCTCTCCAAGAAAACGTTGTCCTTGTCTTAACAATGAGCAAGCCTAACTTTTCATGTTTAAAAGGAACAAATAAATCCCCAGACCCCCCACAAATACAGCCAAGCTTCTAGTTATCTTATCAGCCTGTTCTGGCTTACCAGCAGATGTCAGTCAGCTAGCACTACTCACAACCCTGTGTACCTACAGCCCCTTTTCTGTTCCATTTTCAAAGGAGGCCAGAAACAAATCTCTGATTTGTTTTAATGAGAGAAACAGATACAGAAAAATTCCCTTTGTGCTGGCAAAGACAGAAGCAGAATCCATGGTTTCCAACACATACTTTATGATAGTAGACCCTCACACTTTATTATTTGTTGCAAGCTTTATCCATCTCAGGCAGGTTATAATTCTCCATACAACCCATAAAAAGGGCTTGTACGGGTTTTGCTCATTTTTTTCAGTCTTGTGAAAAGTTCTTAAGAAGTGCTATTATTAGCCTGGAGCTGCTGCTACCTGGTCAGTCTTTAGCACAGGAGGTTTTTGGCTGGAGACTGCTCTGCCCCTGTCTCTTTTACAAACACACCCTAGCAGGGTCACGTATAAAGAAAAGAGCAACATAAGGGAACAACTATCAGTATTCATAGAGTATATCAGTAATGAGTGAAAAAGAGAGGGGAGAATCCAGCCGCACCTGATGATCCAGCTGATTATAAGCCCAGATGATCCACCATCCTTTTGCTGGTCACAGAAACCCTAATTCCAGGTCTCCAAACATGAAAGCAAGGAGGCTGGAAGGGCAAGAGCAGTAGAAGTAGGAGGAATTTCAGTGAGGGCCGGGTCCAGCCCCCATCCTGCGCTCAGAGGCTAAGGAATAGCATAACATGAATGTGCTAGGTTTTGGAGAGAGATCAGAGGCTAAGGAATAGCATAACATGAATGTGCTAGGTTTTGGCGAGAGATGAGGCAGAATTCAGTAGCCCTGCTCATGGCCCATTTTCAGAAGTGGCAAATGCCAGGCGTAGCTTGTTTCCAGCCAGCCATGCTGCACACATGCCAGGCACCCAGGCGGGTGGCAAAAGGGTGCCAGCCCTGTGGGGTGCGGTGAGCTAAAGCCCAGCCCTGGCTGAGGAGTGCTGAAGGTGGAGTGCAAAAGTTCAGCTGACAAAACAATGGCTGTTCAGTGATGGGGCTCCAGCCTGAAGTCAGCCAGGCTTTGCTGAGGCGTGCCACAGCACGTTATCAAGAGAGCCCGTGTGCCTGGCAGCGGCAGGGCTCTACAGCACAGGATGTCCCAAACAGCTCTGGATGGTGCTGTTTCCTGGCCACTGCCATCCCTAGAAGATACCAATGAGTTACTCTGCTGGTACACTCACCTCTAGGTGCCAGCAGGCACAGCAGCCTCAGAAACAGCCCCTCAGAGCAGCATGCAAAGCAGGAGCTTGAAGTTGGCTTTGCTTGTGCTGCCTGAGAAGGGCCTGGGAAGCCATCCCAAGTGATAATTTCTGTTGGCTGTGACTACCTGCAGGGTCCCCTTCTGCAAAAAGTGTCAGAAATAACAGCAAAGGGTGAGCTCAGAGAGAAAAACTCCATATACGTGCACACACAGACATTACTGTAATGTGTCAAACCACCCAGGTTGTTCAGACATGTCTGGAGTTCACAAAGTGAGCCAGCTTTGAAAGCACATACAAGGACTTCTGGGACAGACAGAAGGGCAGAGCTTCTTCTCAGTTTCCTACATAATAGGCAACTGTTACAGCAACAAGAGAAGGTAGGTTTTCTGCATCCTTTCAGGAATGCAGCCTCTTACATATCAAAGAGTTTTATCCTACTCAGGCCCAGAAGAGACCATGCCACCAGCCCACATTCTCTACCACATAGAGAATAGGGTAACCGTATTTTAAAACAAAACAGATTGCACTTGCTTCTGTGAGCAAGGAGAGACGTGTCCAAATGCCCAATGCTCAGCATTTGGGCACCAGGACCTATGTCCAGGTGCTATGGTCAGGGTCCTAGTCATGACACAGAACAAGGAAAACCAGCTACAGAGCTCTTAGCCTGGTGAACATGGGTTGTTTCTGAATGTGTCTTTTCACACCCGTTAGGAGATGAGAGTGTTTCGTTTCTTGCCCTGTCCCTCCTCTGTGAGTCATTAAGATTTACTCATTGTCTTTCTCTCCTACTCTGAGTGTCTGGAGGAGCTACCCCTAG
Organism: Climacteris rufus; assembly: GCA_013398175.1. Lineage (NCBI taxonomy): Eukaryota > Metazoa > Chordata > Aves > Passeriformes > Climacteridae > Climacteris > Climacteris rufus. Next base: position 2,023,205 of record VZRZ01002431.1, on the reverse strand, counting down.
ATGTGCTGCTGTCCTTGTGAGAAGCTAAGCTCAGTGTCATCAACACTTGCCACTCCTGGTGTTCCACACCCAGACTCTCATTTACTCTCCATTCAGACCTATCTTAGCTTTTTTATTGTGATTTTCTACTCCCCTTGCCTCTCCTGATTACTGCCAACTACCTCCAGCCCTTCAGGATCTCTTGCTGCCCTTCAGTAGTTCCTGGTGTCTCTGGGTTCCCTCTTCCCCTTTCTCATGCACTTGTCATCTCCACTTGCACAGCTGTTTCCAATGTAGGAGAGAAAAAATAATTCGGGAGAGGAGCAGAGCAACGCAGTCAAAAAACTGAGATGCCCTGGCCAAGACAAACACTAGGCAGTGGCTTCACCGAAAAGACAGCCAAATATTGAGACTGGGCTATCTAAATATTGGGACTTAGTGGAACATAACCAGTGAGGCCAGATGGACGGTGAGTACAAAGAACTCTGGCATAAGGTCTTCTGCTTTTTCCTGTGGCATTACTGGGTGAGTTGTGCAACCAAGTGCTTCCTTCTCTTTGCTCTCCTCTTTGTTACTGCCTTCATCTTCAAGACAAAATTCCAAACATTTAGTCTGGCTTACTGTTTTGGGTTATCTTTGATAACACTTGCTACCTGGTGATTCCTTGCTTTTCTTCCTCAGTTTCCTTGTTGATAAATGTGATTTTCCTGCAGTCTGCATCAGAGTAGGGGACAGCTGAGATTTCTGAGCCCTTGCACTTTTTCTTTCACTTAATGTGATGCTCTGCCCTGTGTCATGGCACAGTAGTTCTCTGTCAAGGTCACAGCACTTGGGTCTCAAGCAAGGCACAAAAGAAGGGGGGAGTTACAGATGAGACAGGTAGTTTCTTCTCTCTCCTTCTCCAAAATGCAAGCTGTTTGCTATAATGGTATCTCACTTTCTTGCTGTTGTGTCGGGTCCCCTGTGGGAAGAACACTCTGCAATTCTGGGTGTACAGCACCTATTGCAAAAAAAAGTCTGAATCTGTTCACGGCTGCCACAACAAATCCTAATGGCAGAAGCTCAGGCCTTGGGAGTGGATAAAAGTTAAGCAGTTTTTAGGAATGGCTGGTGGGGCAGCCTGGACTTTGCTCCTGAGGAAGGAGGTGAAATGTCTACGTAACAATGTGTATGTCAACATTCATGTCTAGGGAGGGAACTGACCTCTGCAGAGCTGAGTTGGGACAGATAAAACACACTTTAATCCTGTTAACCTCCTGCAGGCACTGAGGCCCTCAAAAGGGAAGCAAAAGGATGGAGTGCCCATTCCTGACTCACAAATAGCAATGCAAACCGTACTTGAAGGAGTTCTGCCCAGGAGCTTGGGTTGAGTGTGGGAGAATCTTGTACTGAGGACTGTGTTGCAGCCCCAGCTTAGCTTGGTGCACTTCCAGATCTGAAGTCCAGGCTTTGTCCTAAAGGCATGAGAACACTTTAGGGGCAGTCACAACTGGTGTCTCTCCCACAACTGCTTTGCTAAAGAGGACATGGGAGCTTTCTTTCTCCTTAGCAGGCTTCCAAACACATTACTAACAGCAGCAAGTCACAGCAATAAAAATCTGAGCACATTTATGATGTCATCTCTAACTCCTGAAGAACTGCCATGGTGGATGCACTAGACACTTCAGAGTATATATATTATATCCTTGGCTGATTACTTGTTTTAGCCAGATAATACCTGTGTGTAATTCTCTTGATTCTATAGTTCAACTATTTATGATTTCTGTCAGAATGAAACCCATGATATCTCAGTGTTGTGCACTAGTTAAACATTGATTTCCTTAACTCTTAGATTTGCTTGAATCCTTTCTTATCTTTAACCAATTAAGGATTTAGTGCTACTATGCATTCAGATAATGGACTAAATTATTAACAAAACTTGACAGAGTCAGATTTCTTCTACATAATCTGCAAGTGTTGCAAAAGCCAACTTCCCCAAGGCAAGCAGCACTTTAACCATGTAAGGAAGGCCAGTCAGCACTAGCCTTGATGTGATGAGCAGTCTGGGTGGAAAACGCACTATGAGATTTTTTTGTGCCTAGGGCGGTGAATTTGTAGATGCAGCAGATTCAACACATGTACACATCTGTACAGGGTGTGTCTTTTGGAATGGTTTACTGGAGCTTTTGGAAAAGAAAAGCCTAAGAAGTATCACTCAAGCACCATGTCTGATACTGCCATCTTCTGCATTGATCTCAGAAATGCTTTTGTACAGTGAGTATTGGGATCTGCTTATTGATGCACTCAGTGGCAAAGGCGATAGCCCGATCATCACACAGTTCCTCCTTGACATATTTCTCATGCACGCTTGCTGGTTCAAGTCCCTGAAATTCTTGATGAGCTTTATGAAATTTAGCATTAGGTAGGATTAAAAAACAGTCTGAATCCTCAGGTCAATGAGAGCAGCATCCTAAAGAAAGCAGTGCAGAAACAACAGGACTCCTCAAAGCCTCAGTTTCTGCTTGTTCCCTTCCTCCATGCCCAGGGTGGTATCATGGTCCCTCCTGCTTTGCAACCCTGTGGTGGCAGTCAGATCAGAGGCTGAAGGCAGCAGGGGCTAAGGAGCAAGAGCAGAGATCTCAAACCTGTGCTAAAACCTGCATGTCATCTGAAACATGACCCAGGCTGTTCTTTCCTTGCTATCACAACATATCAGTTTGAAGCCTGTAGCATTACTTGTTTAATGTCACTCAGCAAAAGCACTAGAGCTGTGTGGCTTGGTGCTTTCTACAGCTTTACACTGGGCTAATGCCTTTGCTGTCTTTCTGTGAAGACCACATCCTTTAATCTGCAGTAAAGCCTGACAGTTTACAGGGCAAATGCCCCTCTCTGTGGATGAGGAGCACAAAACAGTGCTGGCACCCACCAGCCTATAGAGTGGTGGGTGAAAGAACAGTACAGTGTGTAACATCAGGCTGTCATCAGGCTTGTTGTATTTGTCTTAAATAACTACAGCTTTGGCCACTCTCTTCTGTCCCTGTACTGTCAGAAACCTCCCTCAGCAACAGTATGAACTAGATTAACTGGATTAGTAGAATGATCCAGTTGAAAAATACTCCTAATTGGGGTGGGAGATGAAACAGGCTGACCTTGAAGAAGCCTAGAAAACTGCTGCTTGAAGAATGGGCTAGAGAAAAGCCAGAGCCTCCAGCCAGATCCTGTATTTGGCAGATTTGGCTCCTCCCCATATCTGGGGTCTCTGCTTATTTCTTTGTCATTGGGATGAGCTTAGACACAGGGGACAGAGAAGTGAATTTTCCATTCCATGAAGTGTGGGGGGAGCAGTAGTGTTTCCCAAAACTACTGGCATGAAGGCATCTATCACCTTTATCTGAGGAGCTGCTGTGCAACTGAAGCTGTCAAGAGTAACCCGAACTCTTAATTGTGCTCCTTGAGCGAGTTGTTCTCCCGCACCACTGTGCAGGCACTATGAGGAGCGGCAAGTTCATGACTCAGAAAACACTTTTGCTCCTAAGCACACAGGCTCTGTTTTTCTCACTGTTCCAGGCACATGACAAGGGAAAATTGACTCTGCAGCTTGTTGAGGGGTAGTGAGTATTTAGGATTGAAATACTTTTGAAGACAGAGATGTGATTGCTTGGTGAAACACTAGGGCAAAAGTCTTCCATGTAGGCAGATTTTCCTCGAAAGAGGAAGTTAAAATACCAAGGAAATATGAACTCAAGTCCAGTTCCAACCCACAGAGTGACTGAAGATAACATTCAGCAAGCCTGATCCTTGGGTGTACCTATGGCAAAACTGGCTCTTCTGACAGCTCTCTAGGGCTATTTCAATACTCCCATGAACTCACCTGCTGACTCCTGTCAGCCCTGTAGAGCAATGCAGCTTCATAGGACTTGGGTGTCTTCTGCCTAATGCATCAACAGCATTGAGTACATCAACATACCCGGAAAGAGGCAGGGGTTGGAAAAGGGAGAGGTGAGCCTTTGAAGTTTTGAAGAGGTATGTTTCTGCCTAGCTGAGCCTTACATTGATCCAGCAAAAGGTGTAGTTAGAAAAAAAGCAATGCTGTACAGAACTGCAGACGGTAGTAAAACCAGAGACAATTAATATAATGACTTGACAGCTTTGCCATAAATCATATTTATAAACTGTAAAAGTGGGCTTTTCCTGTGTTCACAACATCAAGGAAGCTGGGGAGATAGAGCTTATTTATAGACAATAGTACTTGGGAATGGGAAGACAAGGAGAAGGCTTGACCACAATCTGAAGGAAATCCAATATTCCTGCTTTCACACGTTCTCCTGGGAACACATGGCAGCATAGAGACCGGTGGGTGTCGGTTCATCCCAGCAGGCTGCCCTGACCCCCCCGGGCCCACCGGGGGGCACACTGCCTCTGAAGGGGTGAGATCAGAGTGGCAGCGCCACTCGGGAAGGGCTGCCAGGGCTGCCTACGGCCCCAGCTGACCCTGCCGGACTGGACCCGTGCCCTGGGTGCGATGACCTTTCCGGGAGGTGGGAGGGCGGGAGGGAGAGTGGGCGCTGCCTCCCAGAGCCCGGCCGCCCCCCCTGTGCCGGGCTGCGCAGGGGCCGCGGGCAGTTCCCGGGGCACCTCGTGTCCAGCGCGCTGCCCGCGCCGGGGGTCCCCAGCGAGCGACACCGCCGCTCTCCCCGCCCCGGGAAGGCGGGCTGACAGCGC
>VZRZ01002431.1:2000337-2018175 GCA_013398175.1 Climacteris rufus | reverse complement strand
GGGGAGGAAAGCGGAGCGTGGTCGGCCGGGTCGGGTCGCGGCTCCGGCTCAGTAGCGAAACCGGCCCGTGGGGCGTGGGTGGGAGGTGGAGGGGCGCTGCTGGTGAGGCGCTGCTGCCGCCCGAGCCTACCTGTAGCCTCTGCTAAGCTTTTCTTGTCCTCCTGCCGGCCGTGCACACACCCGCAGCAGTGGTTTAGCTTGCCAGGGCTAATCGGTAGCTTTGCAAAAACCTGCATAAAAGGGTGAACTAAACCACAGAACCTATCCAGGAAAAATATTAAACAAATGTTCTAGAGTTTAACGAGGTCTTTGTCCTTGATGTCACTGTCATCCGTTTGGGTTTTTTTCTCATCTGTTGTGCAACCTTTCAAGTGTATAAGCCATGTCTTGCTGATGTAACCAGCATATCCTATATTGTCTCCCATAAACAAGGCTTTCCCAGGGGTGACCAGCCTTTGAGTTCAGTATGGGTCCAAACTAAACAACCTTTCCTTTTTCCCACCACTTTTGTTTTACTTATACATGAGAAAACTCCTACAACTTGTTGAGCTTTCAATGTTTTACTTATACATGACAAAACTCCTACAACTTGTTGAGCTTTCAATGATAGGAAGAGGCAGAGAGGAAAGGACAATTCCCGTTTCTTTAAACCTGGCTTTTGTAGCTCGTTTCCTAAAAAGATGACCGTCTCTCTCTCCCTGAGAAATCTGCTGCTGCTGCAGTTGTGGCCCTACTGGCTATCACCCTCTGAGTCCTGGAACGAAAGAAGTGCAGCTGGTGGGAAAGGGTTGATTGGTGGGTACTTCTATCTTCACACAAAATTCAAGGAACTAGCAATGGATGTCTTTGTGGACAGATCTTTCTTCTTGCTCTTTTAACCTGGTGAGCACCTTGGCTTTCTGCAGCATCTGCAGTAAATATTTAGCATGTGTAATTGTTATTTTAACCACATTGATATCTCTGAAACAAACTTGTGCATGTGACTGGCCTTCATGTTTATAAACACAACAATTTTTCTTCCAATAGTTCTTCATACAGATTTAGTAATAGGCTTTCTCTGCTGGCTTTTTTGGGGGCCAGGGGGGTAACCATGTTATCACTGAAGAAGGGGAGCTTGAGTCTCTTTAGCTTGAGTGGTAACAGCTTCCATGTGTAGTCCCCACTGTGCTGCAAAAGACAGTGACTGTCCCAGGTGGGCTTGTTTTTGCCTCCTTAAGATGCCCTTTGAGCAAGCATCATTTACTTCAAGAACGTATTTCTTGTTCTTAAAGGTTAGTTCTAAATCTGTGGCTGCCTTTGGGGACAACTGGATGTTTTCCGGTGCGGATGTCCATCCTTTTGGAAATTTGGCACGTGTAAGGATTGGTGTGGTGTGCATGAACTTGCTTTTTCAAGACACTTTCTGGAGAAATCTTTGTTCACAGGCCTCCTTCCCTGTGTGTTTCTGTGTTCTTTGTCTCAACAGATGGGAACTGTTCAAAACAACAGTGACCTCAAAAATCTCCATGCAGTGGAGCTTGACCTGTGTAACAAGGACATGATGTCAGACACATTTGATCACAGCATTATTTCAGTTGGGGAAGAGGAAGGAGAAGGCAATTTCCAACGCTCTGTTCCAACACAAGAGTCCCTCCGATCCCCCCGGGGCTCTGTTGTGAGTTTCCATAACATCCAGTACTCCGTTAAGCAGTCCAGTGGATTCCTTTGTAAACGTAAAACTGTGGAAAAGAAGATCCTTCATAATGTTAAGTAAGTGTTTGCTTAAGTTGAATACTAGAGGGTAGAAATTAATCTGCTGCTGTGAATCAGTGACCTCATGTCACCTTGGAGATCCAGCTGTGCTGGTACAGAAATGAGTACTCTCCTGCCAGTCAGCAGTGCATGTGAGCACTTTGATTTGCTTTTAGGCAAAATAGCTGGGATATAGCTGAAGCAGTTTCAGTTATTGATCTGAGCAAATTAAACTTGTTGTGAACTCTTCTGCCAGAAGATCTGAGGGTTCCCTTAACTATGGTTCAAGCTGCATTCAGAGGAAATAAGTAATAGAGAGAAATTATTCCTTCTTTTCAAGACCCAACTTGGCAGACAATTTCTGTCTTTTGTAGATTGCTTTTTATGTCCAGTTCTGATTCTGTTCTGACTGGCAGTCTGGGACAGAAAAGAAAAATGTCTATTGATTTCAGATTTAAGAAGTTTTTAATCTCTAAGTTTTCCTTTCAACAGCACTTTGTTCACACCTCACCTCTACTAAAAGCTGCATATGGATGGGCCTTATAAAAGTCCTTATTTGTAACAACTTTTTCCTTCTTCCAGTGGCATTATGAAGCCAGGCTTGAATGCTATCCTGGGGCCAACAGGGAGTGGGAAATCTTCGTGAGTAACTTCTGCTCCTTTAAATGGACAGTCAGCTGTTCAAAGTATATTTGGGGTTCTGAGGGTTAGGGGAGATACGAGGGATCTGCAGGCTTAGACCTTTGCATGCCTGTGAGAAATCTGGTGATGCAGTTTGACCTCCTGCCTCTCTGTGAGCTTTGCTGAAGTTCTTGCGCTGACAGTGTCACACCCCTCTGCTCCAGTTGGTGCTCTATATAACTGCAGTGACCTTTAGTGGTGGCCTGAGTTCAGATACCAGGCGGAACTGGGGTGACTGGAGTTCAGATGTAAGCTCTGTCCTGACTGGTAGTGGGGTGGGGATTGGGTGCAAGCTCCCCTGGGGCATGGAAGATGTCACCCTCTCTGAATCCACTGCAACAAGACTTCCTTGAAGCTGCTAGGCCAGGCCCCTCTCTGACAACTGGAATACAGAGTAATGCAGTCTGTAGCATGCTCTGGATCCTTACCCCAACTTGGTTGTGGCCTGCTGGTGGGGGCGCACCCACGCTTGAGGTGTTTGGATGAAGGCACAGAGAAATACCATGCAGACTATCTCCATCCAGTGCTAATGCTATTTTCTGTCCCATGGTAAGAGAGCTCTTTGTCACTCTCTGCATTTGAGAATGTCAGACACTGGCAAATATGGCCAGGGTTCACACAGGTGTGTCTTCGTGGTGACTCTTGATCTTCATTTCTAAGGAGACTGTTGGTTAATCAGGATGCTTTCAAGAGCAGCACATCATCAGGGAAGTTTACTTAGCTCGCAGTCAGGCTGGCCTCTGCATTGGCAGTAAGGAGAAATCAGTGATATGTGTAAAAAAAAATACTTTCTAGAATTAATCTTAACTCCAGTCTTGTTTATACCCATATGGATTAATTTCCATGAGATCAAAGGAGTTAGTTATGTGCTCTCCTGGCTGGAGAGCAGCCTGCAGCGACTCAGCAGGGTGCTTTTGTCTCTGTGCATTTGAGGTTATCTGTACATATACAGACCAAGTTTATGTCTGTAGGGGGTTGACTGCTGTGAATTGTGAATGTCTGTACACTGCCATACTGCTGTGGCACACCGTGTGCTGGAAAATCTTGGATGTGCCCCAGACTTTCTGTACAAAGAGCTAAAGCCTGCAGAGTAGGGGAAGCCCCTTCCTGTGCTGGTTTGCAGCATGCTGTGAGCAGGCTGTAACTCAGTCCTGGCTGCTGGTGCTTACCCAGTCAAGGGTAAAAGCAGCAGCTATTGCAAAACCTAATGCCTGGTGTTTGTCTGAAGTCTTCTAGATGTGCTGGCTGCCAGAAAGGACCCAGCAGGTCTGTCTGGAGAAGTGCTTATAGATGGCATCCCACAACCTCCAAATTTCAAGTGCATCTCAGGATATGTTGTGCAGGTGAGTAACTGCCTTCTGTGAAGCCTGGGAGACCTTGGAATGGAAGACTTCATAGGATGAGCAAACACGAACTACTAGGTTAGGTAATTTTCAATGATCCTTACATAGCCTAATTTGATAACTCAGATGTTACACTATTTAGTTTTTATCTGGGATATGGAAGACAAGAAGATCAAACTGTTACTCCAGCCTATTCAAGCACAGAGGTCTTTGTCTTCCCAAAGCTACTTGAATGACCAAACCACTGGGCTACTGTGACTTGTTCTTTGGACTATGCCCTAAAGTGCTAGCAAAAATTTAGATAAAAAGGTGAAAAAAAATATGACACCCAAAATCTCTTGTTAAATTCAGAAGCAGTTTTAGCTGGCCAGAAGTACCTTCAAACTATCAGACAATAATTCTAGGAAATAAATAGATCCCTGCTGTTCTTCCTCTGATTCTAGCTGGCTGTGACAGAGGTTCGTTCCACTCAGAGACAGGAAAAGCCAGCTGAATCTGCGGAAGTGGGTGGAGGCCTGAACCAATAATAGACCCTCAAAGCCCTGGGGGACCTGGGGAGAAGGGGATTCTTGGCAGCCATATGAGCAGCCAAATCTGGAAACCATCCAGGGTTCTGACTGCAGGCAGATGTGACATAGGCAGCTGAGAGCTGCCAGCTGGGGGGCTCTGGGAGGATCCATATGACGAGACTGGTGTTGAATCTTGATCCTGCAGGTCAAAGATCCCCAAATCCTCAGTGTTTGATGAATAGCCGGGAAGTTTCTTGAAAGTGGTCCCAGTTTGAGACATTTGTCTCTCAAATATCCAAAGCAATCAAACATAATCTTAAAATGGTGAGACATTAAACAATCTCTCCCCCTTCCCACTCCAGGCAGTACTCCCTGGATCGATAAAGATATCCCAAAAACTACAAACAACACTGAAGTCCTAAATACAATTACAGAATCATTTTTATGCAGATAGGCATATAGACATGCTAAGTCATGTGTTAACCCTATAAAACTGCTGGTGGTCCCTCTGTTCATGCTGTGAAGGGAGTGTGAAGGTGTCATGCCACAGTTTTTTATGTTTGGTATTAAGCTTAAATTAATAGTTTAGTTTTCAGTGTAGTGGCCCAACAGTTGAATTGGTGGATCTGAGCCTGGGGTCAGAGACTAGAGAGTTGTGGGAAAGGAGGGGAAGGGATGGTATGAGATGCCTAAACCATCCTTGGCAGCAACGCAGCACATTCTGTCTTCCTGTGTTAACTCCAGTGCCAAACATGGTTGACTGGCATTTCATTTGTGCTACTGTTGAACTACATCTGATGTGGGAAGAGTCCCAAAGCAGGCAAGAATCTCTGGCCCTGCAGCTTAGGGGATGTGTCTTCCAAAGATGCCTGATGTAAGAGGCATGTTTCTCAGCAGCTGCCCAGTGTTGCAGCCCTTTTCTCATCATACAGTGGGATGCAGAATTGGTACAAATATCAAAGTGGGGATGATGGAGGAGCATGGAGCTCTGGATGGACGTGATGGCAAGTCTCTGGTTCATGGTTGTTGCAGGCTGGTGTAGGCTGCCCAGATGTCTGTCAACTGGATGGATTTGATTCTCCCTCAAAGCACACGTGACTGTTGAAGCTTTTGTAAAGGGGTAACCCTTAGAATAAAGTCTTATGTCCAAAAGTTATACATAGTTGAGACATGGAAAAAATCAGGAGCATCTTAGTGCAATATTATTGCTTCTCTGAGAAGCTGCTGCCAGCAAAGACCTAGGGAAAGCTCCCTGTTGGCAGCTGAACTCAGCAGGTGCTCTGGACTATGACAAGGGATGGCTTGTAACGGGGAACAGAGTTGACCTGGGTGACTCCCTGAGTGTCTCTACCTTGAACACTAAGCACTAGCAATGTCTCTTGGCTCCAGCTGAACTGACAGAAGCTTAGCTCTATAAAATCACTGCCTGCTCTGCCTCACTTTGGCAGCTGAGGAGTCTTTCCAACTGTCCATTTGTACTTTCAGGATGATGTTGTCATGGGTACAATGACGGTGAGGGAGAACCTGCAATTCTCTGCTGCACTGCGACTCCCCAGCTCCATCAGCATTAAAGAGAAGGAAGAGCGAGTCACCCAGATAATCAATGAGCTGGGATTAAGCAAAGTGGCTGATGCTAAGGTGAGCAGTGAGAACACCTTTCCCAGAAATCTTACTACCTCTGGAAACTGAACTGCTTGTCTCTGGGCAGTGTGGTGTATGTAGTACAGTTACACAAAGCTAAACAGGAACCTGACTAAACCGTATTGCATGCAAGAAATCAGCTCAGGAGGGAGCTTGGAGAGAGGTTATGTGTATTTGCTGCTAAAAGGGGAAGATTTTGGACCATGTCCAGCATGTTGTATAAATTCAGAGGGGAAAGAGTTGCTTAATCATTGCATCTTGGAAAGTTGTTCAGTCACTTCCTGGCTTTGTCGGACAAGACAAGGAAATTCTTTACTCATTTCTGAAAGCTCTGAGGGATGGAAAACTGGTCTGTGATGGAAAACTTCTGTTCAGAGCTTGCAGTAGCAGGCAAGCTACCAACAAAAGGCATCCCCAAACACCAGAGATTCCTGTGAATGCTGCAGCCTTAATCTGTCTCTTCCTTGTCAGCATCATCCTTGTTCCCTGAAGTCATAAGGTACCTGGTACCTCTGAAAATCAGGCTCAGCTTACTGCTACACAGTCCCTCACACTGAGTCAAACTCATATGCTGCTGGCCCTAGAGTTCCTGAAAGGGACTCTGAAAATGAAAATGGCTGCTGGGTGTGGAGAGTCCACAACTCCAGAGCATGCACTGACTACATCTTGTTGCAAGTATTGGATTTCTTCTGCTTGCAGGTGGGAACTGAATTGATCCGGGGAGTGTCTGGAGGGGAACGGAAGAGAACCAACATTGGAATGGAGCTCATCACAGAGCCACCAGTCCTTTTCCTGGATGAACCAACAACTGGTCTTGATGCCAGCACAGCCAATGCAGTCCTCATCCTTCTGAAGAAGTAAGAGTCAGTTCTTCAGGGCTGTGTTGCAATTTGATCGTCAACTCATTAGTAAAAAAAGGAATGTTCATATGACTGAATAGCTATGGTGTTCCTTTCTAAAAAAAAAAAAACAAAAAAAGCTAGACAGATAGACTCAGAAGTGGTACTAAATTATTTGTTTGGGTCTTTTCCAAAGCATTTTTAAGCTTATGGGAATCTTTCCGCAGCAAGTATTGGATTGGAGCCCAAAAAGCAGATGTAGCTTGGACAGCTTCCCTTTGCCACAACGAGGGGTGGATGGGGAGGTCAGGCCTTGTAATCATAATTTCTTGGCCTTCCATCTGAGTCTATTACAGTCTCTTCCCCCCCAGCTCTGCAACAGTCTTGAACTCAGGTAAGACTTCACCTGCAGTGTTTACCTTCATTTCCTATGTTTTGGAGATGAACTGTCTTCTGACAATTAGAACAAAGTAACATGCAAGAAGGATGAAAAAGGCTTATTTAATCAATTTACTTTCTAATCCTCCTCCTGGCTTTGTGGCATGTTGTCTGGTTTTGCTTGCAGGGGTCACTATGCTCTGCTGTCTCTGGATGTAGGTCTTTGATCGTCAAGGTTACTTGTTTGGCATCAGTGCTAAAGCACCTGATAGAGCATCTGACAAACCTCGAGGAAAACTTGTTACGAATTTTCTTTAGAGTAAATTTTCAGCAGAAGAGCTAAGAGAAATCTCAGCTGGCCAGACTTCCACAGCCTGCTAAGTAAAGCCTGGTACTACTGTTGAGCGCAGGATTGTTCCAGTTAGTCAGGTTGACATCTGGTATAAAAAACACATAAGGGGGGTTTATACACAGCTGTGGCCTCAGGCTTTGCTAGCTACAGACAACATCATACTTTGTCTACCTGGACTGCAGTGATGGTCTCCTGTAATGATGGGTGCTGTCTTGAAGGTCTTGCAGGCAGCATCTGACACAGCAACAGAGAAGGGGGAACTACAGTTTTTCTGGCTCAAGACCCTGAGAAGTTGATGATTATTTGTCTTGGATTTGGATATTTGGGTTTTGCCTTTTTGAAATTCAAAGTGTGGTGTACTTAAGAGATGTTTTGTTTCTATTTCAGGCTCTCAAGAAGAGGGCGAACCATCATATTTTCCATCCACCAGCCCCGCTATTCCATATTCAAACTGTTTGACAGTCTGACATTACTGGCTTCAGGAAAGGTGCTGTACCATGGGCCTGCAAAGCATGCCCTGGAGTACTTCAGTTCCATTGGTAAGTCTTCCATGCCAACAGAAGAGGCAACTGGCTAATGAGTTAAATCTGGGATAAGTCCCATGCTGTTCTATCACTAGGATGTTAGAGACTGTACACATATGGTCTGAGCAGTGTTCTGTTAGAACAGGAAAAATGTAATGCTTATGAAAAGCAGTGAAGTTTTCTGGTAACAGGTTTATGGAAAAGTGATACAGTATTAGACCTGACCTTCTAAGGTATGTTCTGTGAAATACAAACGCATTGTATGTTGGTTTGGTTTTTTTAAGGATACGAATGTGAACCCTTCAACAATCCAGCTGACTTCTTCCTTGATATCATAAATGGTGATTCAACTGCTGTGGCAGCAAGCAAGGAAGATCACATACCTGTGGACACAGGAAAAGGTAAATTGTGAAGGAGAAATCCACTGCTAGCTAGTGTAGAAGGGAAGTTGTATGTGGTGATGGCAAGCTTCAATTCTCTGGGTTTCCTCTAGTTTAAGGGCATTTCATTATCTATTTATTTTTCCTGCTAATAGATATACTTTGCTTTGGGCTTCTTTAAAGAGCTCAGAAGACTTTTAAAAGGGATTTTTTTTTTCCTTCTATAGTATAAGAGAGCAATGGCAAATATCAGAAATTAAAAAAACCTCTGTGGAAAAGACTGGAAAAACTAGAACTGCTTAGTCTCAAGAGGCAACTGACAGAAGACAGAAGTTTTCAGTCACATAAGAGGTTGCTGCAGAGAAGAGAGGGTAGATAGGCTAAGGAGTGGTGGATTTACAGGAGAGTGAAAAAGATTGGAACTATTAGAGAACAAATTCTCTACCAATATAGTGAGTGAAATGTTTGGAAGTACTTGTTTGGGGATGCAGTAGCACTTAGTTGACCAAAGGACTATAAGGGAACAGTTTTTGTAAAGCACTTTTTGGGAATGGGGAAGTTAATCAGAGCAAGCATTGATTTTGGCTAAATTCAGTGAAACAAAGGTTTCCTGGTGCCTTGTTTTAAGAACATGACCATTTTGTGCCAGAAAGAATGGGCAGATTAGCTAGGTTTGATTAGGAAAAACTCCTCACTCCAGCTAACCTCTTAAGCTCAGACAGAGCTAAGGCTTGATTGAACAACTCAAATTCTCTGGGCATTTATGCTTTCTTGTTCAGCCTCCAGATTTGCAGAGCATATTGATGGGCCATGTCTTAAGGTCAAGTTCATAGGGAATCAAAAGCCATATCTTGTTTTTCTCACTCAGAAGTGAGCAGTGAAAATGGAATGGCAGAAGATAATGTGGACAGCAGTGTGGTAGATGTGCTGCACCAGAAATATCTCAGCTCCAGCCTGTATCAGAGCACAAAGGAAGCACTGGCAAAAGTGGAGTTTGGACGGGGAGGCAAACAGAGACAATCCAAGCAGGAGCATGAGATTACCTATGCAAATGGATTCCTTACTCAGCTCTACTGGGTGTCCAAGCGTTCCCTGAAAAATCTCATCAGGAACCCACAGGCCTCCATTGCACAAGTAGGTAACAATTGCTAAAAATCCCACTACTCTCAGTCCCATAATCTGCAGTTTGTAGGACAGAATTTTGTTTTCAAAGGCAGATAGGGAAACAGAAAAGCGCTGCTCCACTGCCATGTAAGTGGAGTGGGATGCTCAGTTACCTTCATGGCCTTTGGAAAAAATCCAGTTTAGTTTAGCACAAGGACTACTGCACTACTGTGTTGGGGAAGGTGCTCCATTCTCTGGTTCACATGGGGATCTTCTAGGGTGATGTTAATTTTGTGCCTCACTTTAAATTTTAAATTTGGTTATTCTATAAGTGTGTTTCTACTAAACTCTTCTAGCCAAAGAACAAAGTAGAAAAGTGAAGAGGATAAAATCTGAAAAACTGTCATAAGGACATAATTGCGTGTGTCACAGGTATACATTGCCTCACAACAGCAAGCCTTTAGGCACATGTGAAATCTTAAACCCTGCATATGACTTAATAGTGTTAGTTACTCTTATCTGCAGGACTTCCTTTTTCCTTTCTTCTTTCCACTTCCAGATTGCAGTGACTGTCATTCTAGCCTTGGTTGTGGGTGCTATCTTTTTTGGTGTAAAATTGGACCGAAGTGGCATTCAGAATCGGTAAGATGAAAAGCAATGGCTTTGCTCATTTTTCTCTCTGTAACAGTCAGATTTCAGGCACAGACAAGGAAGGCCTTGGGATCCACTTGGAGTACAGAGGAGGGTTGGGTTGACAAGCCTCAGTGCACTGCAGCATGGAATTGCCAGAGGCTCTAAAGGGGCCTCAGTTCTATCGGGCTTGCACGTACGTACAAAGGGGATGTAAAAGGGAAGATAAAGGATACAGCTAAGATTTACAGTAGCACAATTAAATGTCTCCACTCTATGGACAGGGACAGAAAAGAACTGAGTTTATGGTATGATGATATCTGAGGCTGCCAGTGTTTGATCTAGCTTGTTTCCTCATTTTTCAGCTGTTCTGTTTTGCCTTCTAGGGTTGGATCCTTGTTTTTTGTCACCACAAACCAGTGTTTTTCCAGTGTCTCTGCAATTGAGCTGTTCATCAGAGACAAGAAACTATTTGTGTAAGTAGTAAGGCACTTGGACTGTCTCATATTCTGGAATGAGAGGGGGGGAGTATCTGACACACTAAACAAAATTATTTCTACCAAAGACTTGATTGCTCCCTTGCAACATCAGATTGTAATAGTAATGCTAAATTAGTCTGTAGAGCAGGGAGCTGAAATGCTAAGAGCTGGGGGAAGGAGGAGATGCTTTTGCTTGCTGTGTCACAGTTTACTGGAAGTGCTTTTCCTATGTACTTTTGTTAACAGCTGATTTTGAAGTCTGCATGTGAATCCTGCAGGCTGTGAACCCTTCCTGCCCTCTTGCTCACAGGGCTTGAAACACTGTCTTGCAATGGTCCTAAAGTGGCAAGACTGTGCAAAGATGAAGGGAGAGTTCCTGGAAAAGCTTTGCAAGGGATGCTCAGATGAAGGGAGCTGCTGGCTTACAAGAGCTCCCTAATAATCAAATGTATCTTTCTATTTAGAGAGATGAGCTGGATTATTACATTATTATTATATTTGTTATACATAATTATATTTATATATAGTTATTATATTTAATTATTACTTTTATTTATTTATTGTTTTATGTATAATTATTCTTTATATATTGTTATATATATATACATATATATGTATATATATGTGTTTGTATGTGTGTATATGTATGTATATATACTATACACACATGTATATATACATATATATTGAAAATGTTTGGAAGAGCCTCCACCTCATGGGATGGAAGGGCAAGAGACAGATGCTGTGCAGTAAAGAGGAAATTGGAGATTTATGCCTGGAATGTACATGTCCACCCACAGGCTGCTCAGAGCAGCTTAATATTTTCCCTCACAGCTGCTTCGGAGTGAAATTCCCCCACGCTGCCATTTCTTGCCAGTCTGCCCTGCTTGCCAGAGCAGTTTACCAGCTGTGTCAATGGGGATTTAGGCACCTCACCAGTTAAAGCATCTTTTCATGACCTCCATTAAGCAGCAAAACAATCACAATGACATTTAATTGTCCTGTGAACTGGAGGTCAGTTGATGTCCTAAAGGTGTTTTCCCATTGTTGGGAAACATTGTTGAAAACATTCATTCCCATTGAATGAAGTGTTCCTCCAGTTTATAGCAGTCTAATACTTCCCTGTGCTCTTGTGTTAAGGATCTTTTTGTTTTAAATGAGATTTAGGAGTTTTTTTACAATATTTTACTCAGCAGTCACGCAGCCTTTCATTCACTTTCCTTGGAGAGCTGTCAGTTTGACTGCAGGGTCTGTGAGACAGATCAGCCCTTACTTTACAGAGTGGGCAGCGATAGCACAGAGAGTATCAGCAATTTGCATATAGAGAAGAAGTCAGTGGTATAAAGAGCAGAAAACAAATCAGGATAAACCACACACTGAGCCTGCTTCCTACATAACCTCTAAACCTGTACAACTCCCCTCCTTCCTGTCCTCGCAGCCATCAGTACACCAGTGGATATTACCGTGTGTCTGCCTACTTCCTGGCCTTGATGATAGGAGATCTGCTGCCCATGAGAACTACTCCAGCCATCATATTCTCATGCATCAGTTACTGGATGATTGGTAAAGAATTGATGCTTTCATTGAACCTGTCATCTTCCAACACATTTGATTTCTGAGCTTAATTCCTATATCTATAACATAAAAGTACTTGAACCTTCAACTCATTTAAGTGCTTGGCATCATAACTTCGGAGGACTCTGGAGCAGGGGCAGAGACACCAGCAATCTAAGACAGGGACCTGCCTGACAACATCTGTTGGTAATGCCCTTTGGGCCTTTGAAGCATGCATAGTTCCTGCCAGCTCCAAAGTTGGTCTTTCTTCCTGCTTTGCCTGTCTTGAATAGGAGTCCAAGGGTACCTCTCTGGGATTCATAATGTGGTTGTTTACTGGACTCTCACCTTTCTGGTTCTTGGCAGGATACCAAGCTGTTGCAGGCCGGTTCTTCTTCTTCATGCTGACCCTGGTACTGGTGTCCTACACTGCCACAGCCATGTCCCTGGCTATCAGTGCTGGGATGGATGTGGTGGCGGTGGCCAACCTGCTTATCACTATTTGTTTTGTCCTGATGCTTGTAAGTATCTAAGGGTGTGTGTGCTCCTTTGGTGGAGGGGATGAAAGAGCTGAGACCAGCTGAGAGGAATGGGTTGAGCCAACTCTAGGCAGGCTAAAAAATCCATAGTCCAGTGGCATGTCAGCCCCATGCTTGTGATTTTATCGTCACTATAGTCAAAGATGTACTTCTGCCAGCTTGTAATCTAAGGGTCAGATCACTGCTCAGGTGCAATTCAGTAGTTGTGATGCCACCAGAGCTTTCCAATCAGTTTGCCCCAAAAAAGTGTTGTGTTTTTTTTTTTAGTTGTCATTACAAAAATTGATTTTAAAAGAATCTTGCATTTCCAGGATTAGAAATCTAAGTGATCAACTAGATAATTTAAAAGGAAAAAATCTTAAACTTTAGGTCTGTTGATTTTTTGCATTAATTTTTGTTGCCCAAGAGGGATTAGAAGGAGAAAACTCTATCTTTATTGTAATTTAGTATAGCTCTTCCCCAAGGATTTTTTAAGGAAGAGAATGAGAAAGAAATTTTGACTACTCATAGATGAGAGGTGTGAATTCTTTTTCAAAGAGGTGATGCTGGTGATGAAACTTCTTGACTGTGAGACCTACCAAGTTACATACTCCTTGTCAGGTGATTCCTGGTAACTTTCTGTGTACATACTCTGAGCCACAGTGCATCCCTTATTCTTTGATTTGTACCTTCATCTGCTTTTGCAATAAGCCAAGTGATGGTGTACTGCTTCAAATGCTTGTTGTGTGTGAGCAGTGTGCATGTGTAGTGAAGGGCAGCTGATGTTCATTGAGTTGTCCCAGTATATACGGAGTGGCACATGCATGTTCTGAAAGACAGTGGGGTAAGCACAAGATCACTTGTGATGAAGCAGAGGCTGAAGTGTCATGTTTAGCTGTGAAGACTGCTTGTGCTAAGAGGTAAAAGCAAATCTTGTTCCAGACAAAGGAGAAAGCACGGATAAAAGATGTTGGCCAGAGGGGAAAACTGAAACAGTAACAGCCCTTAAGGCTCTCTCTTTTTCTCCTTCTTGATTCTCCACTTTCTCATCTACTGCTCATCCTTCTTTAGCCTCTGGCTGGCTCTACCACAGGACACAGTCCTCCTGAGTAAGTTGTGATGATGCTTCTTAGCTCACATGTGGATGTAGAAAACCTTTCTGACCTATTTGCAAGCAGTTCAGCTGAAGTGCTTGGGTGTGCTGTTGGGCCAGCAAGCTGGGAGTGTGCAAGGCCCCAGCCTCATGTCTGTAGGTACAGGCATGACAGCAGTAGTAGGTCCATCAATCCCAGTGCACCTCTGCTGGGCAACTGCAGCATCTGTGCAGGAATGGCATTATTTGCAGTAAACAGAGTTAGTGACTCATCAATCTCTTCTGTTCCATTTCAGATCTTTTCAGGCCTCTTAGTGAACCTCCCTTCAATAATGGGCTGGCTGAACTGGCTCAAGTACTTCAGCATCCCCCGATATGGCCTCACTGTAAGTAGAAAGTAGCGTTGGTCTCCTGTGAGTAATGTAGCCCCACTGTTGCTTCCTGGAGATGTTTTGAGTATAAAGTGATGTTCTCTTAAAAGTCAGATTTGGTTTGTCTTGTTTCATGAACGTGGTAAAAAAAAAAAAAAGAATAAACCAGCCCACTTCAAAAAGGAAGCAAAAGTTAAACTCAGTGTGAGAGCTGGAAGTCTCGAGACTGAACAAACACTTTATATTACAGAATTAGTGCTGCTTGGGTAGCAGCAGAGCGAGCTGTCCAGTGAGGCACTAACTCCTAGCCTGAACAGTTGATCCCTATGGTTTAGAATAAAATCAGATATTTTACAGCCTTTCCAGAGACTACTGTTTTGGTGGCCAGCCTGAGGCCAATGACTTTGCAGCTGGTTAAAGGATTTACCATAATGCTCAAGTGTCTCAGTCTTCAGTGTGGCTTCCTCTGAAGTGAAATTTGACTTTTCTGAATAATAAGGAGCTGGGGTACCAGAAATCTAAGGGTGCAGCTGCTCAAAACACAGTAACTAGATAGAGCAGGTCACAGGTGGGAGTTGTGTTTCCATCTCCTGTCTTCATCCTGGCCAAGCCTGTTTGGGAGGAACAGTGTCCTACCTTAGAGTGAAAATAGTGAAATGAATGCTGGAGCTGGTACAGGGTGGGAGATGTGTGAGACTTCACTCATGGGTATCACTGAGGTATTTTATCAGTGTTACTCGATGTGGAAGCGTCCCCTGAGATTGCAGTGGGTCACGGATGCCAGGGCTAGGGAACCCTGCACTTCTTGCCATGGCTGACTGTGCCGTGTCTTCAGTGTGCTGGTGCTGGGGCATCTACATGCAGCCCCATGGTTTTCTGGATCAGTAGATCAACCCAGGTGAAAGTGGGTGAACAGGAACTTGTAGCTGACAACAGAAAACCATAGCTAAGTAACTTTGAAGCCAAGGCCTTGGACACCAAACCACCCCACATGTAACACTTGCAGCAGTTCCTAAGAAAGGCTGTGATTAAGAGCTTGAAATAAAAAGGAATATAAACATACAATTCCAAGAATGGTGGGACATGTATTCTAGTAATCAAGTTCCTTTGAAGTGTTTCAGTTTTAATACCCTAAATCAATTCTACAAAAATTTGGTGTCTGCCTCTTTGCCTAGGCTCTTCAGGTGAATGAGTACAGAGATCTCTACTTCTGTGGTGAGAGGAATCCAAATGCTACAGTGTTTCTGGGAGATGCAGGCAGTTGTCCCCCGGGTATTTCAGAAGACATGTAAGCAACTCATGGTGGTTCTGGGCCTCAATTGTGATGACTTGCTTAAAGGGAAGTTTAACTGTGTCAAATTTTTGTACTATTCACAGAATAACCATTTACAAGCCAGTCTTAGTAACATGCCCCAAAATAATGTATTTGAGGATTATATAATAAAACTCCACAATTACCCAAGAGTGAAGTAGGGATGAAACTTTGATCATAAAAATAGGCAGATGAGCTAAATTAAGTTCTGTATTTGATAAACTAGCCCTGACTGACCGGTTTTCCTAAACTAATCCAGGGTCACTTAACAATGGAAATGCAATGTACGGACAGCTACAGAGCTGTTGGAAAGCAGTAGACTTGTGATCAGAAACATGCCTTCCCCACAGTGCTTGTTTGTAAATATTAACCTCCCTGCAGATACAGCAGAGAGCCAAGGAATTGATCTCTCAGTGCTCTGTTTTGCCAACCAAGGTATCTGTCTCTCAGTGCTCCATTTTCCCCATTTGAAATACTCTTGGCTATTGATACCTTAAGCTGTAGCAATGCAAGCATTTAATAACACATACTAGGGAGCTGTCAAACTGAGTTCTTTGCAGGGAACAGTGCTAGAGCACTGTTTCCAGAGCTTTTGGTATCCATCCCGCTGGTATGGACTTCCAGTGATCGTTGTGGGAAACTAATGCTTCTGTACTTGCCACGGTTCAAGGTGGTTTGAGGTTTCCTCATAAATTGCCAGCTATCTGTAAACAACAATTAGGTTACTACTGAAAAAATTATGAGAACTAGAGATCTAGATTTGTCCCTTAAGTTTTATTTGGTGTTGGTTTATGCAGTTTCTTTATTTCTGTCACCTGTTTTGCAGAGTTGAGGGTAGAAGGATCTTTGTGGAACAGGAATAAAATAATTACCTGAAGACTTGCACCACATAGTAATACAAACTTGTGCCCTGTGCTTTTCTGCAGGTGTTCTGGTGAAGCATACCTGTGCAGCCAAGGAATCGCCCCCACCAGCTGGGCAATGTGGGAAAACATAGTGGCTCTGTTCTGCATGACTGTTATCTTCCTTATCATTGCCTATGCCAAACTCCGGTTTATGAGGAAGTTCACATAGACTCCTGTGTTGCCTTGCCCTGCAGCTTCTCAGGTCTTAAAACTGCAAAGCTGGTTAGGGCTGACTGGAGATTGCCAAAATGTTTCAGCTGACTTTACTGGATGTCAGATGGGAATCCTGTCCCCCTGTTTCTAGAGCATGATCTCCACAGGATTGTGATTGTGGTTTTTAAGAAGAAATGCATTAATGTACATTGCCTAAGTGATTTTTTCTAAGAAAATGTAATTCTCATAATTCCTTAAGTACATATAAAACTTTATATTGTAAAGCATTGTTATTCTTTGGCCAACTTATACATGAAATATTCCTCTGAATATGTGAGCTTCTCCATCACAAAAGGTATAGGGTGATGGTGGTATTTATGCATTGGTATGTTGCTCCTTCTTAGTGTCTGTCACATCTGAGGAGAGACAGGGACTATTCACAGTGTGTTGGAGATGCACTGGAGTTTGAAGTCAGCAGAGAGCTCCAGCACTCCCTGCCAGGCAAGAACAGTTATACTTCTAGTAGCTTCTCACTGGAAGCTACTTCCAGAAACAACCTTTTGCTTCTTTAAAAACTAAACAGCAGTGGTGTAAGACATCTCACCTAAGAAGAAAAATATATACTGTTGTACTGTAAAAAAAAAAGGAAGAAAAAACCCAACAACTTCTCCCCCCCATACTTTGAACAGAAAAAAAAAAATCTATTTAAAAGCAGGCGAGGAAATGCCCTTTTTCTTTATTTTTTTCTAAATAAAAATTTGTATATTTACCACTGTCAGACTTTCTTAACAGCGGACTTATTTCTTAGCTGCACTATCTATATATAGATAGTGCTACTTACACTATGGACTGAAAAAAAACACATAGACGCTGCTGTGGCAACTACAGCACCCTGTACCGCAGTTCCCACGGGCCAGACTGGAGCATGCCGGCAGTTTTCTCCTCGCTCCATCATCAGGAACAGAAGAGATGCTTTTAAATTGCATTAAGAGCTACAGCTGTAAGCGGACCAGCTAAGCCAAAGGAAAACCTCCTCAAACGCAAGACTGAAGAGCTTGCCGGGGAGGGCGGGGCTGGCAGCAGCCCCTCCACCGGGCCTGCAGTATGAAGGTCCGGGTGCGGTGGTGAAGGGGAAGTGATCGCAGTGATGGCGCAGCCGCATCCAGCACAAACCAGGCGCTCTCGGTGCTGCTTCACTGCCTTGAACCGCTGGGGCAAAATAACCCCGTACCACGTTTTACACAGCGCTCTTTGTGTCGCTCCTGCCGCCTGTTCCCGCAGCGCGCACACCCCGCGGCCGCCCCTCGGGGGGCGGAGGCGCCGGGGGCTCCTCCCTGCGCC
>VZRZ01002431.1:1838870-2000257 GCA_013398175.1 Climacteris rufus | reverse complement strand
AGGCCGCGGTGCGGGGCCGGGCCTGGGTAGGCCGCGACGCGGACAGGAGCTCCGGGCGAGCCCAAGAACTCGCGTGTGCTGGGTCGGGCCAGCTGCTGGTGCTGCCCCGGGGTGCGGCCGGGTCCCACCCCCGCCTGCCGGGCAGCCTCGAGCCGCCGCTCCGGCCGCAGGGAGCTGCGGGCCTCGGGCAGCCTCGCAGACGCTGCGGACGGGGGAAGGAGCGGCCTGCCGGCTTTGGGAAGTGTTGCCGGACTGCTCCGGGAAAGGGCCGAACAAGGGCGCGTTGTGATAAAAACGGGTTTGGAGAAGAAAGGCGGCGATTGCCGCTTTCCGCAGGGCGGGGCGA
Organism: Climacteris rufus; assembly: GCA_013398175.1. Lineage (NCBI taxonomy): Eukaryota > Metazoa > Chordata > Aves > Passeriformes > Climacteridae > Climacteris > Climacteris rufus. The sequence goes on along the minus strand of VZRZ01002431.1, from coordinate 1,999,911 downwards.
GCTGTTGCAGCCCCCGTTAAGCGGATTGGGGAAGCTGTGCTCCTCTTCCGAGTTGGTGACTAGAAGTAAACAGCAGAACCGTGCACAGCCGCTCAGTTCTCCCCACATTCCGTTCCTGTCTAAGCACAGGAGGAGGCTGGTATTTGTCAGTGCGGTCAGGTCGCTTGCCTGTCTCTTGAATGCTCCCTAAATTTTTGTTTTGAAATAATTTTGATGCCGCTTCAAGGAAGTTGCCCCTCACTGTAAAGCAGGCAATTTACACGGAAAGTGGCTGTAGGCAATTTGAAGGGGAAAAAATGGGACTACTTGATCTTCGTGGTGTGTTCCTGCACCTGCTACAACTTTGCTTTAACCTTGTAATGTCTTTACCCTGAATAGAGGATCCTGCTGTTGAAACCGCGGAGGAAGCCAAGGAGCCAGCAGAGGCAGACATCAATGAACTCTGCAAAGACATGTTCAGCAAAATGGCCACTTACTTGACAGGTGAACTGACAGGTAAGGCACTGCAATACTGACCTGCAAGTAAGTTCTTCCTTCTTTTCACTTTCTTTCAAAGAATCTGTTCTGTAGTTTGTCTGAATTATAACTGTTTAGATCACATTTGGTAAGACTGGCAGTTCAAGTTTGGCGTGTTGCTAGGCTACTAACAACACTGAGATAAGTCATATTAACTAAGTCCCAGAATAGCACAAATATTTTTCAAAATAATTCAGTATGATATCAGCACCTTGAAAAAATAATTCTTTTTAGTCTTGAAGAAGTTTGTACATGGAAAAGCAGACAAAGGTGGTCTAGCTTAAGCAAGACTAGGAGGGAAGTACTACAGAGAGTGGAGTTACTTTGTTTCTGAGAGCAAGGATCATACATGTTTTCCAACATTTGTGCTTTAAAATAAACTGCTATGCAAAATTAACTGGACCAAACTACTCACCAATTTAGTCCTTCCATAGGCTCTAATTTTGAAAGCACTCCACAGCACTATGGGTTTGCATGGACTTGAAGGGTATATGGTACATGATCAGTATGGTATATGATCAGTCTGGATTTGTGCTATCAGTTATGTAAGTGTCTAACTGACAGAATAAGAGTAGAAATAAGAGGAATTAGTAAATTCTTCTCTCAAAAAAAGTTTATAAGTGAATTAATCAGTCCGGTTGATTTTTGCAATTCACAAAATGTCATCCCTCTTTTTGTGGAGTGTTATACTAATAACCTGTGTTGCTGTGTAAACTGTTCTGCTAGATTTGGCTGTTGGTTTGAAATGTCTTGTCCTCTTGAAGAGTCTGCACCCAATTCAAACCCCATCACCTTTAATTAAAATAAACTTTATTCTTTTTTAAGCCACCAGTGAAGACTACAAACTCTTGGAAAACATGAATAAGCTGACTAGCTTGAAGTACCTGGAAATGAAAGATATTGCTATAAACATCAGTAGAAATCTGAAGGACTTAAATCAAAAATGTAAGTACACCAAATAAGGTAGGGTAGTAAAGAGTGGTGCACTTGTTTGGGAAATGAAGCATCTCAGAGTCAGGAGCTTTACACTCCAATTAGGTGCTGAAGGAAAGAAAACTCATTAAAATAGATGTGTTGCTATACAATGCCAATCATGTATTTTTCTTTACAGCTTTAGACTATGTAGACTAGCATAAGAGAAAATACATCTGTATTTGTGTCCTGGTTTACCCCAGATTCTGGATCTGAAAGGAATAATACTTCTTTTGATTCATGTTTGTTTATTACTTGTGTTAGAGACTCACCACTGCTCTTAAACAATTCATATTTTCCTGGAACATGGCTGTCAGTGGGGCAGGGGAGGGAAGGAGCTTTAAAATTGTCCTATCTGAAGAATGTAATGAGAAATTCTTGTGTTTCAAGTGTGAATTGTTTTTTGGAAGTGCATTACTCAGAACTTACAGATAAAATTTTTATGCTTTTTTAAGATGCTGATCTTCAGCCATATCTGGAACAGATCAACCTCATTGAGGAACAGGTTGCAGCTCTGGAGCAGGCAGCTTATAAACTGGATGCATATTCAAAAAAACTTGGTAACTATTATCCTCCACTCTTAAGAACTAGCAGCATAGTGCTTTGCAAGGGGATTTAAAAAGATAGAAAGTAAACTCTCTAACAAATCTGCTTATGCTGTCTTTTTTTTTTTATTTGCCTAAATGCATTAGTAAAAAGGAATTCTGAATGATGCAGTAAATTAACTTGAATTTTAAGATGTATGCCAGCTTACAGGATGCAAAGCTCTTACCTACCCAGTACTGAAATATTATTTTTCCTTCTGCAGAAGCCAAGTACAAAAAACTGGAGAAACGATGAAATTACAACAGTCTGTAAGGTGGAGCTGGGCAGTGAGTCAGACTGATTTCTGGTTTTGCACGACGGTGATTCCATATATTGACAAGGATTTGGTTACAGCTCACATCGAGTCTGGGAACTTTTTCCAGCTGTTGAGTACAGTAGGCTGTATTCAGGCTTAAGGCTGAATGTGTTTTCCTCAAGGGGTTCTGTTGCCTCAGTTCTGCAGTGAAAAGTAGAAGCGTGTCCTTAACTCGTGTCGATATTGGCTCTATGTGTGTTATTCCTGTTTTCCTCATGAAATACTCGGTCTAGGAAAAGTCTTCCATAATCTGTGAAGACATTTTCCCTTAGTAGCAGCAGGACCTAAACCAGTTTTTATTTCGTTGAGCTCTGTGTTGGGAAGATAGCTGGACTTTCGGACTTAATGGGTGGGGTATTGAAAACACTTCCTTTTGGTATCCCCTTTTATCTGTTTGAAATAGAGAGACTAATTACTTTAAATTTACAATAAAATAACTTGCTGCATTTGTTTCTCTGGAATCTCAAATTCTGTTGGAAAGATTAGGTGCTTTTTTTTTAAATTTTTTCAAAGGGGTCTGTTAATAAAGACAAAACTTCCGCCATCTGGGGATGATAGAAAAGAACATGTTTTAAACTCTGCACCAAACTCTGCAGTTATATTTTTTGGCTGTCTGGACCTCAGGTGAAGTTTCAAGACATTGCTTTATCACATGCTTAGTTAACTTAGCAGATCCTTTCTCTACTTTACCAGTGACTTTTGAAACTTTTGAAATTGTCAGCTTTTGAAGCAGCATGCCTAGCACAAAAAGCTGCTTCTCTACTAGGTTAACAATGTTCCAAATTGCTGATTTGTCAGAGCCCTTCCTACTAGGTATTCCTCCTAGTCTAAGGATATTTTTTCTGTACCTGTTGACTTTAAGTAATTCAAGCTGGCTTTTGAGTGAGTTGCAGTTGAGGATATCACAAGTGCTGATATGTAGGAAAGTAGTTCAAACATCTTACATTCTGTTTAAAAGAATGGTCAGGTCCCAGTGTGGTAAAGATAATCATGCTGTCAGGCAGTGTACAGCCCCTGTAATTAGTCAGGATGGACACTTTTCCCTAGTGCTGGTTAAAAACTGAAGCAGGTGACTTTGAGAGCCCTCACCATGACTCTGAAAATCGTCTGTTTGAAATAGAAATAGCGTTTCTGTGCTCACGCTGTTACCTGGCAGGACTGGAGGGGGACACAAGGAGGCGCTGTGCCAGCAGGGAAAACTACAGATCCCACAGGAAAGGCACAGCACGGACCAAATCCTGTTCCTAGTGAAAAAGTTGCTTTTCTGCATATACAAGATACAGTGCCATTTTAAAACTACAAAGATGAAAACCTCCAGGGACTCTGAAGATGGAAATCCTTCTAGCCATGCATTGTCAGCATGCACTTAGTGTTTTCAGGTAAAAGAGGTAAGAAATAGTTCCTTTACAAACTCTTCAGTATCCCACCTCCAGGAAGCAAAAATGGGAGGAGAAGCTTATCCCCCCAGTGTCTTCTTACTGAGAGGAAATTTTAGAGACTCCGTTCCTGGCTGGCTGGAGGATTGTGTGACAGTGGCATCCCAGTTAGGCCAAGAGCTGACAGCTATGTTCCTACTTGAGTCTCTGAGTAACTGTTACCCTCCCTGTGTGAGTGCCCTGTGTGTTACTGGTAGACTCCAAATCACGTCAAGGATGGCTGGTCCTTGGAGAATAACACCACAGAAGAGACACAGCTAGGTGTGTGTGAACAGCATTGTACTGGGGAAATGTACGGTCAGTCCAAAAGCAAAGCCACGACTTGGTTACTGCTCACATTTCACCTGGAGAGTCCCTGGGAAATTCCAGAGCAGCTACAGAGGTACGAGATTAAATCTCACTGTTCTCTTTTGCAGCATTTTCTCATGGAAAATAGAATAATAAAGTAGTGGGTGCTCAGGGGTAGGAACAGGAAGAAAACAGAAAAAGGAGGGCTGACAGATGAAGGTCAAGGTGCAAATTGTGTCATCAGAGTGGTCCTGTACAACCACTTTGGAGAAGCAGTTCTTGAGGGCTCAGACTGCAGCTGCAGACCAGGGGGTGGAAATCAGCCTAGCAAATAGAGCTCTTTCAGCAGAAGCAGAAGAGTTCAGTTCCATAGGAAAATCTTTTTTTTTCCAGCATCTTAAGACAGTTCTGCCCAGCTACTCTAACAGGTTATTCTGAAGACAGCCAACTTTCAGAGCAGTACTTTGTGGAGATACCCACAGTCTTCAGAATCAGGACATGTGGCTTTAGCCTTCCCCTGATCTCAAAACCCACTTTATATCATGGTGGAGTCTCTGGCTGCTAAAGATGTTTTCTTGCTGATCTACATTGTCTACCTCCTTGTCATTTCAGCATGTAGGAAGACACTTGGAACAAGGAAGGTGCTTCCTCATTTATTTTGGCTTTTTTAGTCATGGCACAGCTTTCTTCTTTTTATCTGGTGAGAAGATTTATTTCTGTGATTCTGTGACATTTGTGGAGTTTTGCCTTTGCAATGCCATGCTTACCAACTCATGGTATATCTAGGTTATTAACCTTTGAAAGGAATCAAGTTCTGCGTGTTTCACATAAACAGTTAATGCCATAGTGGTAATATTATGGTTGCTGTCTTGTCTTTTCTTCCCATAGGACAGATTCAGCTCTCTGTCTTCACTGTATATTATACATTTATGGGAATATGATCAAGACAGGAAATGCCAGTCATGGATCTCTACATGTATGCCTAGCAATTCATGTCAACTCTGATTTTTTGCCTGATTGTAACATTGCTATAGTGATCTTTATGTACTTCATAAAATAATGGGAAGCTGCAAGCTGGCCTTCATCTGGATAATGGCACGGAATCCTGGTATTATTTATGTTGTCCTGTTTTTTCCATGATGAACAGCTCTGTAACCACAGTTGGGGTTCTGATACGTCTTGCGGGGTCAATGCATCTTTATCCCACACTGGGAATGGAAATTTATAGGTCATTAGCCAACCCATTCTTCAGGCTATAGTACACTTCATATAAATGAGTGAAATGAAAGTCAGACGCGTACAAGACTTGAAAGAGATTTTGGAATATTAGCTTTGTGGATGCAGGTTTTTCACGAAAAGATGTTCTGGGATTTCAGAAAAACAATTCAATATGATACTTCTTTATTTTGCAGTATACATTTTAATTTCACAAACTTTCATTATAATCACTCAGAAGATGACCCATCTTCCCAGTCATTGATAAACTCCATCCCCACCACAGAAGACAGTAAGTATTGGGGTAGGAATACAGTAGATGATCATCTAACATAAAAAAACTCAGTGTTTTATGCTTGCCTTTACAAATAGGTCACAAACAAACTGAAAGTACACAGGAGAGAGGTACCTCAAGCAGAGTCTGTAAAAACCGTGGAGTAAATACAAGCATCTGTTCATTCTGGAACCCTCAGGTGATAGGGACAGCAGCAGCAGGGCTCTCAGAGAACTAGTCCACACAGCCTGGCATGTCAGGAACCAGACAGGAACGAGAGCTGGGCGAGGTAGATGCAGAGGAGAGCATCTATAACTTTGCAGAGGGAGCTGTGTCCTTCCCTATGCAGTTGCCTACTCTGTTAAGGAGTGGCTGTGTGATTATAAAAGCACCATAAAATTTTCTTTTCTAAGCGCTTTTTTATCCGTAAAGTATCTACCAAATGATCTGAGTGTTTCAGTCTCAAGAGACTGGGAAATGACTGTCAGTCAGCCAGAGCACTCATGAGTTTGGGAGCTGGCAACTCTCTTCACTTGGCTAACGTGGAACAAAAGAGACCTCATAGTGTCGGGGCACACTTGCCAGAGTGGTCAGTACTGGGGTAATGTCAATGTCCTTGTGATCCACGACAGGCTTCAAATTGAAGTTCTGCAGGATGGATACTAAAAATATGAATAGCTCCATCCGGGCCAGACCTTCTCCTGCACAGATGCGTTTTCCTACAAGTGGGAAAAAAAAAATGGAGGTGACAGTGGAGTATTTTGCCGGTAGCTGATTTTAGCCACTGTTCCATGAATGTTCAGACATATCGGAATGCACAGGCAGCACTGCAGTATTTTGGGCAAGTGAATGAAAGTGGGACCTAAGGGCCCAATGAGAGGGCTCGGTGCGGGAAGGCAGTTTGAAGGCTCTGACTGCTCATGTTCTGCTGCTCTTTAGTGCTAAGTTTGAGAGGGAGAAGTTGCATGGCTGAGTACCACTTCATACATGTCTTGTAGAAGGCATTGGAGGAGCTTTTGTATTTGCTAAAAAAGGAAGTCGACTGAAACTGCAGAGCAGGAGTTCAAGCTGCCCAGAAGTGACTCCGGCAGATGTCACCAGACATCACTGTACAGACCATGGTGATGGAGCCACTGAAATCTTCATAGAGATTCCAGGAGAGGATAGTTTAGGATGTGAAATAGCAAGAGGTCTTACCTGTAGAAAATGGTATGAAGTAGTCACTCTTTTTAAAGGTACCATTTGCATTCAAGAAATGTCCTGGGTCAAATTTTTCTGCATTTGGAAATTCCTTGCTATCATGTAGGACAGAACTCAGCATAGGGAATATCAGAGTGTCCTGAATTAACAAAAAGAAAGGTACAATGGAGATATGTTAAAGCAAAGAGGCACTAAGAAATTCCCAGAGCTCAATAGAAGGGTAATCAAAGTTTAACCAGTTTTAAATTGACACTTAGTGAGTGAAAATGCATGCCATTGGTATGGCAAAGATGATTTCTAAATGAACCTTAATGGTGAGTCTGTTTAGAGTATTTAATATTGCTTCCAAATAAACTACAGCTTATATGTCTGTGAGAAAAATAGAGAGCCCTGTCTCCCTCTTCACACAGAGGATGAAAAAGTATTTTCTTTTTTATTCCTAATACAAGGGATTAGACTCAGAATCCCCTTCCAAACAAAAATTATTTCAATTCAATATCACATTTCAGTTCTTTTGAAAATTAAATAAAACACAAAGAATAGAACACATCATTGTTTTCAAGAGATTATGACCTTTCCCAGACACAGTGGAACAGACCTTGGGGATAAAATAGTCTCTGAACTTGGTGTCTCTGATCACAGAATGTGGGACATTAAGAGGAATGAAATCAATGTATCTCTGCACTTCGTGGATCACAGCATCTGTGTAGGGCATCTGGCTCCGGTCTGACATGCGGGGGCTTCGGTCTCGGCCAATCACAGAATCAATCTCCTTTTGCATTTTCTCTGTTAGGATATAAGTTGGTGTTGAATGAATAAGTCCCACATCTGTTTGCCTAAACCTCTCCTCATATTTACAACAGAATTTGCTTTTAGCATACCAGGAATATATGAATATACTTAGTACTAACATCTTCTTCCTGTGAATAGAACTGAGACTAATACACATTTCCACATTGCAAAAACACATTTCCTTAGTCAGGGGACTGTTGCCACATGTGGTAGTGACAGAACTGTCCAAACTGATCCCACAACCTATTAAAAAGTTTCAAACTGTTGATTTCCATTACCTACTATCTCTGGGTATTTATGGAGAATCAGAATTGCAAATCTCAGCGTAGTACTGGTGGTCCCAGTTCCTGCAAGGAACAAGTCGAGTGTGGTTCTGCTCAGTGTCTCAACGGTGAATTCTGAGTGACCATTCCCTTTCTCCTGCAGGAAGATTCGGCAGAAGGTTTTGAATGACAAAGCCAAGGAGCTTGTTTAAAGAGAATAGTCCTGTACCCACAATGTGTGTACATGAACACATCTAATGTCCTTTCAAAAATACAACACTCACTCTCTAGAACACCAGCATTTATGGTACATTTACTGAATACTATTATGAACCTTTTTTAATAAAGTAGCACTGAATTACATTAACCAGATTGGTCTTCAGCTTTCCTCACTTTGGCTCATGCTGTTAATTCTGCGTTTAAAAATCCTTGATAAGAAAATGGAGAGGATAAAATGAGGTCAATATGTCAAGAAGAGCAAGTTCCCTCTGTGTCTGCAAAAACCCAATGCCCTGTCAAATGTAAAAGATCTGATTCAAGCAGTGATTTCCTTATAATCAAATAAATCTCTACTCTTACAGTACCTGTTCCATTTTGTTAAGAAAAGCATCAATAAAATCTCGAGGACATGCGGGATCCAAGGTTTTCTGGTGTTCCATTATGATTTCTGTTGTAAATCTATCAACTTTTTCAAAATTTTTTGCCAGTTGTTTATGAGGTCCAGGTACATACTCCATGATGGTTGGGAAGAAGTTATATAGCTGTAAAAATAAAATTATGAAAAAGCACATTCTGATTAATGTGGGTACAATAAAATGTTCCCCTGATTGTAACTATGAAAATAGGGCAATTAAACTGTTTTGGAACAGTAGGTCTTTATTACTCAGGATTTTAATGCCATTTGCTTTATGGTTTCACTGCATTCAAGGATAGACTGCACTTGAGCAACTTCTGCAACAATAGCCTTTGAACATACATTGGCAATTCCATAAGATAAGAAAAAACAGCAGGAAATTGTTATTTAACTGCCTTTTTCACTTCCAAAAATTTTTTCAAATTTAGGAAAATCCACTGCAATTAAAAACTAATAATATGAATAAATATTCATTAATAAAATATTATAATAGCTAACAAATGTATTAAATAAAACCATACACACACACCTGTGCTTGTAGGCAGAGCTGGAGCTTGGTGTTTTCATCTAGCATATGAATTAAATCTAGAAATTTCTTGTCCTCATAGTCAAACCGATCCCCAAAGACGATGGAGCAGATGATGTTGGAAACAGCATGGACTAGGAAATTGCCAGGGTTGAAGGGCCGCTCTGCAACAACAACCAGAAAAAATTGGTTATCTTGCTTTCAGTATTTTAGGGATCATCCCCTCCTGTGATACTACAGGGTAGTTTCACATCCTCTGGAGATCAGAGTTTTGCAGTCCCTTGAAAGGATGGTGAAGGGCTTATGCGGTCTATTCTACTCTTCTTGAAGTGAACTAGTTTTGCTCTTAGAATGGTTTAAGTATCTCTTTTGTCCTGTTCTCAGAAGAACACTGGTCTAAGTGCCTTAGTTCCTCTTCAGCTGGCACATGACTGTCTTCCTTATAGACTGTTTATTATAAATGGCCTAAAGGTTCCCACAAAATCCCAATGAAACCATGAGGACTTTGCCTGAACCATGCCTTTAGGTTATTGCAATTTCTTTATTAACTTTATTACATAACCTCAGTTGTATAACCCTCTCCTTGGGGTTCAAATGTCTGTGATCAAAGTCTAGTTTAGACTAGGCTGGTTAAAGTCTAGTTAATGCACAGCTGCATTAACTTCTAAGAAAACTGGTGTAAGAAAAAAAGCAAGATTAGACCCAAGAAAGAAAGGAAAGGTATAGTTACAGACAATGATAGAGTGCATCTCAAGGTTTCAAAAGGAGAAACAATAACATGAAAGGGTATGAAATCCTGAAAGAAAAATACAGAGTCAGAAAATGTCAGCTTGGCAGCAGCCTATTCCAAGGAGCAGTGACACCAATTCTCTGCCTGACTGGTGACTCACTGGCCATTGAAGACTCAGCAGATGTCTCAGAGGTGCTGAGTATATTAATGCTGAATCTAGAAGATACCAGTTGTAGCTATTTATTAGTTGCATTAAGGGTAAATAATGGATTTCTACTTTTCTGTTGTATATATCTTGCTTGCAAAACCTTTTAGTAAAAGATGCTGTAACAAGGTGAGCCAGAGTTAGAGGCTTGCATAAGGGCATAAGAAATACAGTATTGCTGTGCTAGTCAAAGGATAAAAGCAATGCAGGTGAGAGTGTTTCCTCTGATTTGTACAAGGAATGTTTATCTGTGAAGCCAGACTGAAATGGAAAACAGTGATGCTTAATCATTCTTTTAGATCCATCTGCTTTTTTCCTCTTGAAGAACAGGCACATATTGAGGGCTGGCAGTGAAAAGAAGCCTGAGGTCCAGACTGGTACTGTGCCACTGTCGGGGGAAGTACTTAGAAGTAACGTTGATTTATATAGTATCAGAAAACACATTTACAAGGGGGTAACACAACCAAGGGGGTAACCCTATACCCTGCCCTCAAAAGCAGCTTATAGTCCCTGTTCCCATTGGACAGCCCCACCAATACTGGGAGATACTGTCTAGTGTTCAGATGGACTGGACCCAACCCCAAATATCTGTAAATGAGTTCTCTGGTCACCCAATTCTGCAAGAGCTGTTTACACAGAGCTGCAGGAGACAAGGTGGAGAAGTGCACCTTACTTGGTTACCTGACAGCATCCAGCACTCCATGGCTGAAATCCATCAAACCCTTGGCTTTCTGGCAAAGCCATTCCTTTTGCCACTTCCTGTCTTGTTCATTAAGCAGAATAGGTTAAACGACATTTCCCCAGCCTCTCTCCTCTGTTTATCCTCCATGCTGTCACAGTGCCTTTGACTGACCCACTGCCAGGAGTGATAACTTTGCTTACAGAAGCAGGAAGCAGAAACAGCAGCCATATGCTCATGCATTGGGTCATAGATTTTGTGAGGCAGCCCTGCACCCCCATTGACTCATTGTAGATACGCACAGTGTCTCAGAAGGCACAAAGTCCATATCCTACCACGTGTGTTCTTGATCCTCTCCACCAGAAAATGAGCTTCCTCCTGGATTCGCTCCTCAATGCTTTTTTTCCCCATCCCAAAGTCCCGCAGAGTGGTGAGTGCAAAGCGTCGCAGCTGCCTCCAGGTCTCCCCATTGCTGGTCAAAATGCCTGACACAGGGAGGAAAAACAGCCCTTCATGATGAAACAGATATTTTTTTCCCTGAATGGAAACTACACAGTGTAAGTACTCAGCATGCAAAGACACCTCTCTCTGTGGAGTTACACTGCAATCACTATATGCCCAAAAATGTGACTTCTCTGCAATTCTGAAGGTGACAAATTTGATGCATCTGTCATAGCACTTTAAATAAAACTGACTTCATTCCCAGGATAAGAAAAACGATGTTAGGAAGTAAGTAAGGAGGTAATGCTGGTTCTGAATTGGTCTTGGGCACAAGCACATTGCCTTTACATTAACATAACTACTCAAGTGTTCTGCTATGCACCTTCACAGAGCATATCATTATTGACAATACCATTGGTACTGCACTATATGTAATACCGTGGAATATGTACTGTAAACGGCACAGTGGGAACTGAGCTGGAGAATAATCTCATGACCAAATCTTGAGTGTGGCCCTTACTGGGTTAGCCTATGTTATCTTATCTTTGTTGTGCTGTGGACTTTCATTTTGCTCGTTCCTTAGCTATGTATAAATTTAGAGTATTTGCAGAAATGGGAGAATGAAAGATCTTAGAGATACATTTAACGTACAAAACTTTAGCAAGAATTTGAAGCATGCTGAAAATAAAAAGGCACTCAGTGAAGCCATCCTGGGATCTTATACAGTTCTCCAGGGAACGAGTTTACTCCAGGGTCCAAGTAATGAGCTTGGCTTTTGGTCTTTAATTGCAAATTTGTCGGCATGAAAGTAATAAATTAAATCCACCATTCTTTCTTCCACTGCCCTCTCGGCTGTGTTCCTGAAGCATTGAAAGTATCTGTTTCGTATGGTGGCATTACCAAGGACATACCTGTGCCTTGGAAGAGTTTTTTAATCAGTGGTAGAATGCCTCTTCCACTGAAGTCATCTCCTTGATCAACCAGAGCTTCTTTTACAACATCATAGCCATACAGCACCACAACCTTTTGGGGGCCCAAACGTACTGTGAAGACTGGACCATACTTGTCACTGAGCTGTAGGGAAGAAGAACACAAAAACAACAACATGACTGAATGATAATCATGTGAAGTTTGTAGCAAAGAGGTCTGAAAGGTGATGTGCTATTGTCCCAGCACTGCTGAGATATGACATTGATTAACAGCAGTGCAGACATCTTTCAACTATGAGTTACAGACAGGGGAATAGGGAATTGTACAAGAAATAGAGGATATGAATGGAAGTGGCAAGTATCCAGTCCAAATCTGAGAAAAGAAAACAGCCCATCATAGGGCTGGTAAAACTTCTGGGAATGCCCCTCTGCAGGGCATAGTGGATAACAGTTTACATGAGCTCTAAAAGCAATTATATATATGTACGGATGCAAATGCCTAAAGGGTTTTTGAGCACAAACAGCAAAATTCTCTCTCAGACAGGGTTTTTTTTTGCCAGATGGGTGACATCGGTCGGGGAAGGGAACGGACAGCACAATTCACCTCCAAACTTTTTTGCTTCAATTCCTTTGCTTGCTGCTTCCACTCCCAGGAAATCCTACATATCTGCTAGGAAGCAGAGGCAGCAAAATGGAATGGGTTGTTCCCCAAAAAAGGGCCAGGCTGTGTTGCCAGCATGGTGAGGAGTTGGGCACAGGAGGATTATATTGCAATAGCATCAGTGCCTTGATTGCAAATCCACTGCAAATGGTAGTACTGTAGTGCAAATTGTTAGGTCAGCACAGGACTCATCATCGGTATGGTCATTGCAAATATATGACTTGTAATATATAGACTTAGAGATATGTAGAGACTTGTAACATATAGACTTAGAAATACAGATTATTGCAATATATAGGCTTCAAAAGCATGTATATCTGGGAAACCTTTTGTTTTACTTTGAGTCTAACATTTGGTCAATGTAAATTAAGCTTGTGAATTAAACTGAGACTGGCGGGACTGGACTTTGTTTTATATGCAATGAAGACAACAAAGGAAAGGAGACAGTCCCTTACCTCCTTCAAGCTTTCAGGCAAGTTCCGTGGGTTTATCTGGAGCATGTTTCCAACAAAGGGCAGTGCAATGGGACCAGGAGGCTCCTTCCCTTTTTGAGATCTGCTTCTCCATGTGGCAAAGAGAAGGCATGAGATGCAGACCAGCAAGAAAATGCTGGTCATTCCTAGAGGCTCCATGGTGGGCTGAGGAAGAGAAGTGGTGTCAGAAAAGCCCAGTGTTGGACCTGTAAGTCCATGCTTATTTATATTCTGTGATACCAAAGCACGTGGTTGAAATTAGCCAGTAGTGCTGTCCTGTTCCTGCTGACATATGAGTTTACTTATTAATCTGCTCATGATAAGAATGAATGTTACTAAAGTCGACTTTGTGAGTTATGTAATAGTTCTAAAGCAATGGTAGTTCAGACCCAGTGAAGCCCCAGTAGGGAAACAAATAAACAAGGGATGAGGACAGAAGAGAGCAGAAGATGATAACAATTGTAGCTTAAGAACGGGAAGGGAAGTGGAATTTTAAAAAAAAAATGGTTTCATTACCTTAGGAAGTTTCTGCATCATAAGAAAGAGACATGACATTACTCTTAAAGTCATCCTGACTGAGAATCTGCAAAAGGAATTTGGTTATCTCTGTTTATCTCTCATCCATGAAACTGGTGCTCAAAGACAATACAGTGGATAATGCTGGCAAGAAAAATGAAGTTTGTCAAACAGTTACAGAATATTTTGAATTGGAAAGCCACAAGGATCATCTAGTCCAAATCTTAAGTGAATGGTCCCTACAGGTATCAAACCCACAAACCTGGCAATATTAGCATCATTCTATAATCAGCTGAGCTAATCTCAGCATCAATTCTCTGTAGCAAAATGTCTCTGGACAGTTCTGTTTGAAACAGCTTCTTTTTTATATTCTCCCTCCCCTGCTCCCACCTTCCACTCTGTTGTTGAGAACCTTTATGTTTTACAGCCCCAGATCCCAAGCAGGGGAGAGAAGTCCTCATTCCTATACTCCCTGAGTAGGTCTTGCCCCCCAGAAGAGCCCTCCCCCATCACAACATAGGCTCTGGGCACAGTCTGGGCACACTCCTGCTCTTTGCTTCAGACACCCGGGTCTCTGTAAAGCATCTGCTGATAATGGGTGAGCATTAAATGGGTGTCACCGTCCTCTGGCGGTGCCTGTTTCTCTCCACACACTGGAGAGGGAGCTCATCCAGATTTTCAGACAACTACTGTCAGATTAGGGAGATCCCACCCAAGCAACCACATCAGGGACCATTTCAGTCAGTGAAACAGGCTCTGCCACCTGCCAGCACTCTGCCCATCCCATCCCATCGTTTGAGATACACAGCCAAAATGATACTGACCTCTTAGATGCTGTGATGCTGGCAGGATGTGTTAAAATGGATACAATCTAATATATACTTATATATCCTACACATAAGAATATATATGTATCTAAATGTCTTCTTTGTCTCCCAGATAATGGTAATGGACCATGAAACTAATTTGTTTTCCTGCATGAACTCATTGGCTTGGAATTCAATTCCATATTTGTTCAGTTTTTGAGTGTTCATGTGTACAAAAATAGCCAGAAATACTGTAAACACCATATTTTGTTTTCTACTGAGCTGTCAAAATGGGGTTATAAGGATGGGCAATTTTTATCTTTAGCCCAATTAGCTGAGTGCTAGCAGATTTTAGAACAGCAAGGAAAGAAATATGTCCTGCTTAAATTTAGATATTAAAAAGGTGGGTGTACAAATGAGCTGACAGTCTCCCCTGTTAGTGGGGAAATACTGATACTTCCAGAGAACAGGTCATCTGACTTTTCTTATGAGTTTATTTTAGTGAAATGAGCCAGTCACTGAAGAAGTTTTTTTTCCCCTGACTGCAAACATACTGGAGACATACTCAGATGTACATGTCTGACTGCTAAAGATCTGTTTTGAGGCAGATGGCTCTAATACTCTGCTTATCTCTCCTGGTTCTAATAAGGTTTTTTATCAGCAACAAATTCTGCAAATTCTAGTAAAATGGGCACTGCTCTGAATACTGCATACCCAGGTATTTAAAACCAGAAGCGGGCAGATGAGTGAAACTGAAAGGAACCTTTTAGACTCTGGGAGGATGATTATATTACGGAGAACAGTCGGTTATATTGTCATCATTTTATTGATGACAATAAAACAAGTTGTTTGCATTTTCTTTTCCTTTACTTTTGTAGATAAAGTGACTTCATTCCTCTGTTGGCAGCCTTGAGGGTCAACAACTACTGTGAAGCCTAATGCACTGGAAAAGCAGGACTTTGCTTGCAGCATCATCCCACATCCGGACATGGCTTTTTTATTATTTATCTAATTACTCACATAATCCCTAAGGGTTTCAAAATGGTGTTGGGAAAAAAACCAGAGCTGCTTGGAGGGATCCATGAGTTTAACTGGGAAGAGATTTAACTGCCAAAGGTCTTGGGTCACCTCTGATGACAGAAAGGCAGGAATTATTTGAGTGTAAAAGGCTATTTGAGTATGAAAGACTTATCTGGGTATGAAAGACCCCTCCTGATACAGTTCACATTCACAAGAAGCACCTAAAAGACTCTGCTTTCTTTCTGGCTTTGTTCCCGGTGTGGTAGAAAGCAAGTGCTGGAGCCTCTGGTCTTGCTACAAATTGGCACAATTCTCTGGCTCCACCTCTGAATTTAACATCAAATTGACAGAGTGGGATGCCACTGTATGAATTAGTCTTTCAAATTCCAGACCCTCCTTTGAAGCCCTCTAGAGGCTGTTGCTCTGCTGGGCCTCCCTAATGGCACATATGGGCCATCTCCTGGGAATTCGTCCTGTGGTTGTACGTACCCTTTAATATGGGACCCACACTTAATTCACTTGCTTCTGTTGTCCTCCAGATGAGGTCTGTGAGAAAATAGACACCTTTTTATCCCCAAAACATTTTGTTTTATATTTTTTCTTTTCCAGATTTTTAAATAAATGAAAGGAGGTGGCTTTTCACATGCCAGGCCCTTGGGCATTTTGTAAGATGTGTATGTCAAAAAAGTAACCAGGGAGCACAATCCATAGAGGGTACTCAGACACAAAGATACCACTGACAGCTCAGGAGTCACTGGACACTGAAACACTGTGAAAGCATATTCCTCTGTGGTTGCCATGTTTTTGTTTTGTTCCTTGGGAACCAATTTTTAAGCTACTATTGGACAGAATTCTGGGCTAGCTTGACTGTTGTCATGATCCAGCACATCTATTCTCAGGTTCCTGTGTCCTTACAATATAATGTGACATTTCACTAAACATTTTCATTGAGATGGTTTAACCCCAGCTGGCAACTGAGCACCCCAGAGCTGTTCACTCACTCTCCCTCCCTGGCAGGATGGAGGGGAAGAGAACTGGAACAGTACAAGTGAAAAAACTCATCAGCTGACATCAGAATATTTTCATAATTGAAATAAATAATGATGATGATGATGACGAAGAAAAGGAAATTTTAAAAATGAAAATAAAACTCGAGAAAGACAAGTGATGGAAATTGAAAACAATTGGTCACTAGCAACCAATTGATGCCCAGCCACTGCTGAGCAGTGGCCCCCAGCCTATTTCTCTCTAGTTTATGTGCTGAGCATGTTGCCATATTGTATGAAATATCCCTTTGAACAGTTGGGATCAGCCATCCCAGCTGTGTCTCCTCACAACTTCTTGTGCCACCCTAGCCTATTTGCTGGCAGGATGGTAGGAGAATTAGAAAAGACCTTGAGGCTGTGCAAGCACTGCTCAACAATCACTAAAACATGCCTGAATTACCAACACTGTTTCCTGCACAAATCCAAAACATGGCCCCATACCAGCTTCTATGAAGAAAATTAACTCTACACATCCAAAACCAGGACAGCAGGATGGCAGAGTAGCCTGTGGAAATTTTCTTACCTGTTCTGCTGTGTATAACAACATCTCAGCTGGTAAACTCTTACTACTTTCAGACAGGACTTTCGTTAGTGCCATGTAGAAATAACAATAACAACCTCTGCCTTATTGCTGGCAGCAATTTGACAAAGGACCTGCCACAATCAGCAAGTATTAAGGTTCAGTGATGTCTTCAGGATTCAACAATTTGTGTAACGCCCATATTTGTAAAATGCTACATGTAGTACTAGAGATAAAGATACAAGCCACATTATTAGTTTTCAGATCATAGAAATTACATTTGACCAGCAAGATCAAAAAACTTGGTTAAATATTTATATATGAACTCACTAGACCCAAAACATCTCAGCTGAAAAATGATGAAGTCAGTTAAATTCGTCAGTCATTTGCAGTACATGGCAAACTGCTTTTTAGTAATCAGAAGGGCAAGGAAATGAAGCTGATAACAGCCTTCCCTTGACCTGTACTGTGACTCCACCCACAGTAAATCACTGTGTTGCTGCTATACCCCATCATCTCTCAGTAAAGCCAAGGTGCTTAGTTCTAGACTATAGTCAGCATGAAGAAAGAACAGGCACTTCCCCAAGCCAGGCAGAAGAGTCAGGAGATAGGGAAAGTCAGCCAGGTGCTATACATGGTAAAGAGAGGCACAGAAGTGAAGCCTGCCAGTTTCAAAGTGGGTGTCTGAGCTTAGCAGAGTTCCTGAGATTGCTGCTCTCAGCTGCCTGCACGAGCAGCAGAGCTCCTCCTGACCAGCTGCAGAGCCACTGTGGTGTACAGCAGGTCATCCAAATGCTGCTCTGGGAGATAAAGAAGCAAAGGGGCAACATTATCAGCTGTCCCCAGCTGTAACACCCTCATCATGGGGCAGAGTGCCCACCATGCCTTTCCAGAGGCTGAGCAGGAAATCTGCAGAACAAACAAGACCTGAATACAGACCTGCTCAAACTTGGGCTACAGCATTAACTAGAGGCATTCTGCAACTTTAAAAAGTTGCTTATCATCATCATCATCAGAAAAGGTCACGGAAACATGTAACTTGCTGGTAGTCTGTATGTTCTGAAAACAGTGCATATCATAAAAAGAAAAAAAAAAACCAGAAAAACTCACCAAATGACAATTTAAAATTCGAGAGGAATTCAGCCTTTGTTTACACTTCATATCAAATAACTACAGTGATAAGGAAAACATGACAAATCATGCATTTAAAACACAATAAAAGCAGTAACTGATGCTGGTACCAAGTGATAAAATGTATGCCTTCACCATGCCTTTCAGTCCTGCCAGAGACAGAAGAGGTAGCGGAGGGGCTTGAGAAGTTAAATGAGGAAATCACAGAAACACAACACCCTAAGAAGTGACCCCACCACAGTGGCACGGCCAGTGCTGGGCTGTTCTAGCAGGAGGACAGTGGAGGAACCCTCATCTTGGTGACACCATCTCCCTGTTGGTTGTGTAGATAGGCTGTAGCAATTTCCACAGGACCATGTGAGAAGCCTCTAGTGCAATACAATACAGATGCCTGCAGGAGAAGACACCACTGGCTAATTTCATCAACCTAATCTTCCAGACCAGTTCCCACTGATGGATTAGCATTTTTTCTTACTGTTTGGGACGTTAGTTTTTGAATGAAAAAAAGAAACTAGCAACGTTTTAACTTCAAGTTTACAGGTATTCGTATCTGTCAGTTGGGCTTTTCTCCTAAAACATGCCAAATTACAGCAAGTAGTAAAAGTGTGAATTGTATTTCCCTACTCTAAATAGTAAGCAAAGAAATGTAGAATAACTTGAGAAAGAAGAGCTATGCCAGAAGATGGAGGAAAGCAAGAGGAGCAGGTTTACTATACTACAAGTCAAAGAGAAATGCACAGAGCCCAGGACAGGGGGGAGGGCACTGTCTGGGAGGGACCTTTCTCTGTAGAAGTCAGTGCCAAACTGGTGGGTGTGTAGTGGGGCTGCAGGGTACAAGGGCAGGGACAAGTGAGACAGGGAGGACTTGGCTTGGCCAAAAACCCCAAGTCATTCCCTGTGTGAGGGCCTACACAGCTACATGGTGACAGAGGGAAAAGGAGAATTTGCAGGGTCAAGGGGGAGTTTCTAGGATGCCTTGTCTACTCATCACAGTGGAAATCAGCTGTGAAATGCTCTGGCAGTGAATGGTGAGCCATTGCATCATTCATGGCCTGCATCCTACAAGGAGTAAGAACTTGCATAAAGTCAGAAGCAGATGAACAGACCCTGTTTTCCTGGTGGGACAAAGCAGCAATGGCTTGAAAGTTAATATAAAAGATAACCGTGTCAATGAACCAAAGGCAGAGTTCACTTGATTTAAACAAAATATGTGACTACTTCACAGTGAAGTGAGATATTCTAAGCTAATTGTTGTATTTGAGTTTCATTTAATGTTTAATAGTGATTGGTTCAGAGCCTGCAGGGACCAATCTCTTCCACGGCAGCAGTCCGGATTCAGGGATTGATTCTCTTGGCCTGTTCCAAAGCGTGTAACAAGCTCTCCCCTCCTACAGGTTTCATGGATGGGATCACTGGGTAAACATGACCCATGTAAAGACTCTCCTGCTACAGGTCTCATCCCTGTCTCCCTCAAGTGTGAAAGATGGCTCACCCCCACCCCCCAACCTTCGCCTTCTCCTGCACATTTCACCTCCTCTGGAAAAGGTGATGCATGCCTAATGCATTCTCTCTCATAAACCTGAAAGGTGTGCCCTATCTTTTGTTTTTCATTTATTTGGAAGAGTGAAAGAGGAGAACATCAACTATGATTTATTTTTCCCACTTAAGAGGTGTGATATATATGATATCTAAAAGAAAATATGTCAGTAAAAAACCCCACAATCTGGGTATGTACCTCTGTCTTCTTTCTCTTTGACTTCCAGATAAAGTTATTCATTGAAGTAAATGTCCCAGTAACGCTAAGGCAAAAGATGCAGAGTGATCCACATGTGGTACTGTACAATACATTCTGTTAGTATTCAACAGCTCCGATGACACAACTGCTAAAAGCAAGACAAACATTGCACAGCTTATCTAATATTTCACAAGGACTTGGCAAGAAGGATATTTGATTTATCAGTACAAATAGGTTGGTTAAACGTTTCTTAATGAACTCAGTTAATCCAGGCATCAGCTGAAGAGTTCCAACATCAGACTTTGTAACTAGGTTTCCTTGAAAATGAAGTATGAACTTCATGACCTTTCAGTGTTCCATGACCTTTTCCCTTGCACCTTCCATGTAAGGTACATTGACTCTTTAGACTAAGAGGTATTAAGGAAGGATTATGATTTCTTATTTGATCCAGGTGTACCTGTGGGTACCTATAGATCATGTGAGGGCAAAGGCCTGCCTAGAAATGTTTCAGCCTTAATAAAAGAAAAACTGAGAAACAGAAAAAATGAACATCATGGCCCTCTTTTTACCTAGTAAAGGGATTTTCCTAAGTCTGAATTGAGTTTCCCTCTATACTGGCTTCATCCTTATGAGTGGTTTGTGTCAGTCCTGGAGGCAGAGTAATTTTGTTTTGCTTTCTGTGGGTCTATCTAAATATCATTTGCAGTCTGCTGCCTGGGGGAAAAGAAGCTATTGAGGCAGAAAATCATCAGTCCAACCCCTGAAAGTAGGTCCTGAACTTTGAATGTCTTACAGACTGTGTACTTGGAGGCCAAGAAAAGAGAAGACTCTAAGCAAAATATAAGACCAGAAAACCAGCTCCAAGGAGCATGGATCTGCTGTCATTCCCCATAGGAGACGGGTCAGATGTGGAGGTCTCTGAGTGCTGCTGCAGGAAGCCTCAGCACAGAAACCTGGTCACCAAACAAGAGCTATCTGGGGGTAGCAGGTACACAGGGTTAAAAGAAAATAGGTGGCAGAAGAAAGGCAGGATGAGGGCACAGCCTGTGAGCAGCAGCGTCTGGAATGAGGGCTGTGACCTCACTTTTCTGCAGGGGACTGTGGCCTGCAGAGGAGGAAATAGCAGGGAGAGACACTGGTAGGTGCCCAGGCAAGGGGTCCCATTTCATTCCACAGAAAGACACACTGTGCTACTGGAAAGTAAGGGATATACGAAGATCAACAAGCACTTCTGGGACACTTCCCCTTCAGCCCATAAGGGGAAATATATCTTGGCTAAAATACAGAGTGATTAAAAGTAACAGACAAATTTAGAAGAGACAAGGCATATATCTATAAAAAGAAATATAGCTATCTGGATAATATATAACCATGGTATACCCGTTTCTAAAGGATTCTAAACTACTTGCTTCAGCCATTGCTTTTTCAGTTAATTTTTTATTGATATATAAGGAAATTTTAATCTACTGGAGTCATGTATATATAGCCTTGTTCTATCAGTGTGATAATATGATAAATTCCTTATCTCTGTGCTGGGTTAAGTAAATTTTGGGGAAAAAAAATCAAAAAAGGTAATATTAATTCCTTTTGCTATTCACTGTTCCTATCACCTCTCTCCATTCTCCTCAGCTCTCTAAGGGGAAAAGAAATATGGGTCTTTTCTTATATCTCAAAAAATTAAATAACAGGCTCCACAATATATAGGACATTGCTCTGCTAGTTTTCTACTGCTGGCTGGCTTATCCCGAGTCCAAGGAGAAGTACCAGGGTTCACATTGTCATGATAAACAAACTGATTTCTCCAGATGGCTGCTCAGCAAGTTTTGTGCTGGAGAAGGTGAGGTGATGCAAATGAGCTGCTTCTTCAGGTGCTCTGTGTATCCTCTTTCTTTCCAGGCCTCTGGCCAGACATTTTATTTGCCCCAGTGAGGGCAATGTGCTGTACAACCAGAAAGGCCAGGTGCAATGTGATTGCATCAGTGGAGAGGGGTCATGTGGGCCATATCTGAGCCTGCAACATTGGGATATATGCAACCTGCAGATAGGCTACAGAAATTTGGACAAATCTGTGTGATGTTCACTTAGAACTTGTGCTGAAAGTCATATACTCCTCGACAGAGAGATTGAACCAAGAGATTGATCATTTTGTGGCCCCAGAAGCTGGATGTCTACATAGGTGTTTTAGCACCTGAGATCCAGACTTCTTTTCCATGTTACAGGCTGCTCCTAAAACGAGCATGTCAGGCAGCAATCTCTCCCTCTGGCCGGTTCTCAGTGCTGCCATCTAATGCAAAACAACTCCGTCTCCTGTTCAGTCTAAGAATTACACCCTTAATTTTATGAACTGACCAGTTAATCCCATCAAGAGTTACACAACCGAAATTCTTGCTACAATCCTTCACCCAGTCTTCTCCTTGCCCTGATTTTGAAAAAAAAATCCCAAAACCAAAACAACACACACACACACACACACATATCCTCCCCCCAAAATTCCAAGCTATTTGTTATCGCAATTGTGTCTCAGCAAAAAAAGTTGCCCATTTTTATTACCAAAATAGCTATTCCTAAAAGTGCTATTTAAACGTGAACAGAAGCAAAGTTCTTTCAGTGCAGCCACCAAGCTTTTTTATAGGTAGTGGCTGGGTTCCTGCCCACCACTGATGCATTCTCCTTGCCAGAAGGGAAATAGTGGGGAACAGGGTCCAGAAATAGTGTCATTAGTAACAGACCAGTGAAAAGTTGGTAGGTGCCCTATGGAAAAAAAAAAAACAACAAACCAAAAACCAACAACAACAACAAAAAAAACTCCAAAAAAACCCAACAACAAATACAAAACAAACCAAAACAACACCATCCCCCCACCCCCAACAAAACAAAGAACTAAACCAACCGAAACAGGATTGGGTGAATATTCAGTGTTAACTGGTGCTATCTTATTTTGTGAAATTATCAACTTCTGCTGCTTGGCAGGTTTGTTAATAATTTCTGATCAGAATGGGAGAATGCAGGAGAGAGGACATCCTGTTGCTGTTCAGTCTCACCAGTGACTGTGTAAGGTGTCAGGTTCTTCTGAGTGTTTTAAGATCCCAGTGCCCTCTCCTGGTTCGTACTGGCCATGCTGGAATTTTCAGAGGCAATGAATCAGGGATTTGCAGAGGTCCAACATCTTGGTTTTTTCCACCTCTGTTTTTTTAATGACAGTTAATGGCAGTATTACTATTCCATCCTGTGTCCCTGAAAGCAACTGGCCTCCTATTTATTACTCTTTATGCCTAAAATTCATGAAGTATCTCTTCCCACTTGTCTTGCTTGGAGAAATAAAGGTTGCTTCTTTCTAACAGCTGGACTTGGGGGGATTGCCAAAACGTTGCCAGCAGCTTGTGGAAGATCAGGGACTAACTCTAAAACCATATGGTAAATACAGCTGAAGGAATCCTCCACTCACCACTGCTGCTCAGCTCCTTGGAATGTGCACACACCAGAAGAGCCAACAGCCACTACCATGAAATACTTAATGCAAACATTTACTGCTACATGGTGTTTTTTCTACTCAAGGATGGACTTAGCAGCTGGAAGGCTGCAAAGTTAAAAGTCTCATTCCTTTATCTACCTAGAGAGATTATTTTGTACATAGTCTGGGATCCTAGCTCAAGAAATTACAAACCCAGACACCAGATAATACATCAGAGAAAAGATCTGTATGAGAAGGGACTCTTTACTCCAACACACTGGTATAAATACACAGAAACCCAATTCAGAACAAACACTTTGGATTAACATGGGAATGATTAAGACCAGAATTATCCAGTAATGCCTTCATCATCCTCAAAAAGACCTCTCTACAATATGATAACTGGTTCTCAACCTTGGCCTCGCAGGCTCCTGGGAAAGGAAAAGCTATGATACAGTTCTGATATTATTATAAAAGTCAAATAAGTGTAGAGACAGCCTATTGATAACAAGCTGAAAATCATTCTGCTGTGGAGTTAGACAGTGAATCTTCCTCTTCTGAAGTCTTCATCTCTGCTTTCAGAGATAAGATAATTGACATTTCTCTCCCTGCTTGGCTTTGACTGCTTTTCTGCAAAGGGTCTGCACAAATACAGACTTTATAAAATGAGCAAATTTATACTGATGCTTTCTGGAGCCTCTTGCTTCTGCCACCATACACGCTAATGCTTGTGCATTTGTCACTCAAAAGACACACAAAGAGAGCGGCAGAAGATTTCAATTGCAAAATGTTAGAGATGCAGCTGGACACAGAGCTCACTGGTTGGTGACCTGATGTGCCTGAGAGTACTCCTGCTGTACAGAGCTTGGGACAGCCCCAGAGGCCTCACACTGATTCCTGTACCTCATGGCCTCATCAATGCTGCTGTGGGACTGCTTTTATTATCACCTGTGGGGGTCTCCTTGTACCACCTCTCTCCAGAAACTGCTGCTCTGATGTTGCTGCTGTGACTGAGAAAGGAAGAGAGTTTCTATGTGGTTGTAGCTGGAGGAAGAGCTGGGGACAACTTCAGCAAATGCCATCAACATATTTTATGACCTCAGATAATGAAACCTGTTAACTATTCACCAAGAAAAAAATGCTGTGCCCACCCAAGTAATGAGAATGGTGTCCACACAAAATGACTCAGTGTTTTTATACTGATAACCACTGAGAGACAAATAGCAGTCAGTCACGTAAAGCCACATCTGTGCCATTAAAACTGGAAAAATCACTGTGCCAGGGGAATGTCAGACACGTCAGACAGGCAAAAACATAAGCTCCTGGAAAATCTGAATCTGACCTCAGTGTTGATTCCAAAGGAAAGCAGACCAGCAGGGATCACTAGGGACAACTACGCAACTTGCTGAGATGTAAAGAAGTGAGACCTTAGTGCTCTCAGAACTCAAACTCTATCAAAGAGGAAAATCTTATCTCCATGCTTACACATGCTTTCTTAGAAATACTGAAGTGAGATGCCAGAACACTCCCTTCACCAGATGGTAAATATTTACAATGTTGGCAAAGGACAAGAAATATTTCTAAAAAATTATTAACACAATTGAGCAGCAGCAGAGGGCACCAGTGACAAAAACATCTGACTTCTTCAGAGCCCGGAGTAACCCTGGCCAGGGCAGTCCCCACAGCCCTGCAAGGTCCCTCAGAGGCTCTGGCAGTTCTCCAGAACTCTTCTTTGCATCTCTGCTGGGCTGCGTAATTTCTTTTGCTGCCCAGCTTTGGGCCCTGCTTCAATTTCACTCATCTCTCATGATACTTGCCCCAGCTCCTCCCTGTGTGATCCTTGCCTATGCCATGGCCATTCCCACCCTCAAAGCTTGTGCCCTGAGCGCCCTCGGCATCCTTCCCTCTTTGTTTCAGGTGCTCTGCCCCAGATGGAAGGAGTCCCACCACGGGTACATCTCCCTGCCTGCCTGCCCTGTGGTACCTCCCCAGAGATGTGCCTGCCCCATGACTATCCCTCCAAGAATTCCAGCACTCCTTCCCATCCTCCACAAGAACCCACACATGGAATTTGAGAGGTCATGGCCACTATGACTCTTCAATTAATAAATCTATCATAAAACACTCTAGAAAATTCCAATCTCATCATTTTGCTATGAAGAGAGAGTTTCTTTTTCTCAGCCCTCCTGATGATCTCCCAGAGCACAGTGGACTAGTTAAACACAGTCACACAGCTACTTCCAAACCAAAACACCTTCCACCAGAAACAAGTTGGGTTCCAGGAATGCAAGAGAATAGGGTGACCATACATGGAAGACCCACAGTATTAAAGGCATGCAACTCTTACCAGAATTCACATCATACTTGTGTCAGGTATTTCTCTCTGGTTTTCTTCACTGGCTCACATCCAGACCCCTGAAAGCCAAAACTCTCCCACAGCTGCATCACATCTGCCCTCTCTTACCTCCCCAGTCACTCTAGGCATGGGAAGTCAGGCCACAGACCCTGCATGCCTGGGGACACAGAGCACTGGCAAAGCTCTCACAAATATTCCAGCTGCACTCACCAGCATGGGGGCCATGGGGAAGCAGTGCATGATTTCTTTCACTGTCAGTATGTTCTCATGCTGTAGAGTGTGAAGGAAGGGCCATCTTGGTCATATGGCTCAATCTGGATGACACCAACTCACACAAGTGGTCATGAGTCATTTTCAGAGCTTGAAAATCAACACCATTAGCAGAAGATGCTGTCATATTTATGAAGAAAAGTACAGAATTTGAATCTTACCTGTTAGGGCAATGAAGAGCCAAGCTCTTCCTTCAATAATGAAAACCAACTTACTTTAAATAAATGACTGGAGAATTACAATCTTTGTAATGGAAAAAAAGTTGCATTTACTGATCCTGTGAATTTAATTAACTTTGGGAGTGACTGAAGAGTAAAAAGAGCAAAAGAACTGTTTGGTGATTTAACTTTGCATTAGGAAGAAACAAGTGAAATTTTTCAGCTTTAAGTGGCCCAAGATTTGGAAAACCAAAATACATCCAAAACACATTCTTAAATGTTATTGGCCTAAGAAGATTTGGTGTGAAAATACCACTTGTTACCTGTATGATGCAGGTTACTTATAGGAGACTTGGTTTTACATGCACTTTTTTCCCATTGAATTTACTCATAGTGAAAATGTTCCTCTTGGAAGGCTTAGAGACTGATGAACTTTGGCAGGTCAAACGATACAAAAAGCAATAAACAAAACCATAAAGAAGTATCACAGAAAAGCAGCAGATGCATAACTTCACCCATTAAATTTCTTTTCCAGTTGTTCAAGTTTTTTCCTTATTCCCAACTCCTCTTAAACTGGCTTCTCCTGTTAAAATGTGTATTTGTAAATGATGAAATCATAAATAAATGCAGTTTGACTTGACTATCTCTACAGAACAAAGAATTTTTGTTTCTTAGACTGTCAGCATAATCTTTTAAGATTCAGCCAGGCTGAGTTAAAAAATTGCCAGTGATGATAATTCAATCACCAGTCCTAATTCTTATTTTAATTTTCATCTCTTTAGCTACTGGCTCTTGACATGATTTTGACTGCAGCATTTAAATAACTCTATTGATAAATCAGATAAAGTTTTAAAAGTAAGAAAGTGGTAACAATGAAATCGAAACACTGTTTTGCTTCAGTGCTTTCATGCTTCACTGGAAGTATGTTGTGTGAATCACTTTTCTTGCAGTTGCCTGAAGAAACAGTCAGGCAAAAATACAAGGAAGCCTATTTATTTTTCTTCATATGTATACAAGGTGTAAGTTGACATATGGGCATAGGTGTCCAAAAAGTTGCTCCTAATTTATTCCTAATTTATCTTTATCAGTCTTCAGATTTTCAAATAAAGTGTGTTCAACTCCCCAGTGCTGAGCTGTACATGATTCTTGCAAAAGTCTCCCCAGGAAAGTAACTTGTTCAGAGCAATATCTCACCAAAAGAACAAGATTCCTCCTCCCCTCTGTGGTGCTCCCATTTCCAGCACAGCATGTTCTGCCAAAGGTGAAGGAAATGTGAGCAGGGAAGTTTAGCCCATGCAGTGAGGTTGTACTGCATGTTTCTGAAAGCAGCTGAAGCCTCCAGACAACAACTTTCTTGTGACACCTTTTATTCTTGTTTTTATATATTCTTGTTATTCTTGTATTTATATATTCTTCAAGAAGCAATTGGACAACATTCTTAGGCACATGGTATGGATTCTTGGAGTTTTCCTGTGCAGGGCCAGGACTTGGACCCACTGAACCTTGTGGGTCCCTTCCAGCTCAGAATATTCTATGATACTACAATTTGCATAATTTCTGAGGTCTTTCGGGGACTGATTTCATGAGATTTCAGTGTTTATAAAGTCTTGAATTCTTATTGCTGACCCATCACCTGTGGTCAGTCCCCCTGACTCTCCTTTGGCAGTTTTCCACACACTGGGTCTTCTGTTGAAGCACAGATTCCCTTTTCATGATGGCCAACAGCTGTTCTGGGAGATTTTTCACGTAAACGGAGCCAAGAACCTCAATCCAGAACTCAGCCAGACTGTCGGTCAGCTGCTAGCTTATTCCCAAACCTAAATTTCTGGATCTCCACCTGTATAACTCTCAAAAACCTTATGGAAAGACATTTTGTCATTAGATGCTTGGATAAATTCATACATCTGAATATGGCCCCAATATGTTCTGTTACTTCAGCAAAGCCCCTGACCTTTCTGTGGGTCACCCAAATGCAGCTCAACCTGCTCTGTCACTGCTCTTTTCAGTCCCTCTGCTTCCAGCACATGCATTTTGCAAAGCCCCCTGCATCCTTCTATTATTAAGCCTGTTGATTTCCTTTTGAGACACAAGTACTGTTAAGAAAGATTTTTTTCCCAGAAACATTTCTCATGCATGCTTTGGGAAAACTATTCATATCTTTGCTGTCAAGCTAGTCCTGTAAAACAAAAGGGAGAGGAAACATAACTAAATCTTGGCCATGCTTATTTATTATTTCTGCTTGCTTCCATCTATGCAGACAGAATTACCAGTACCTCACTTTTAAATAATGTAGCACTCATTAGCCTTTGAGATCTAATGATGCCAGAAAAATAATGTTTCAGCAGTATAGATCCTGGGAAGGAGAAAGCTTCCAGATGGCCTTTAATTCCCCAAACAAGAAAAACCTGCTGTGAAATGCTGCTGCTGGAATAGCTTGAATATACTGAAACAACCCAGGCTTAAGTAGGATTCCAGTGGTGTAAATCTATTGCTTTTGGGTTAAAATGTAAAAACACATTTCTTTTCATGACAAAATCTGATTTGATTTTCTGCAGTCCACTATCAAGTCTGTTAATGTGTACATTTACATTGGGCCAAATGCAATGACCAAGTGAAAATAAGGCAACACTTTGGCACTTTCCACAAACACAGGAGAGTAGCAAGTCTGCTTCTGACCTGTTGTTCCCACAGGGCCAGACAAGCCAGATCTGCTTGTTTTAGGCCTGACCAAACACAGTTCCCCACCATTTGAAGCTCAGTGGGGACCAGGGAAGCGACAGACAAATCCAGACTGTTCAAAGCTTGACCCAAACACTTGGTGACCCCTGATCATCAGCCTGTCAGGCTGGCTTTCTCACCATGCCTGTCTGCTTTTCAGCAAACATACCCCCAGATAGATTATCCTACAATTGTTAGGATAGTGATTAATCCTGATTATTGATTACTGTTTAAGATTGATGGCTACTAACCATTAGTAGATACGTGAGTGGAAGCAGGCACTGCCATAGACACCACACTCTAGAACATGCAAAAAACATATTTATAAAGCTGACAGATCTGAAAAGTTACCAAACAGCTTTGACAATTGCCCCTATATTTTCCTCACAGATGGGAGAGAACTGACTCATTATGTCATGTAGCTTGTCTAGATCTGACCCTAGAATCAGAAAGAAAATAAAGACTGGAGTTTGTATTTGATACTGCCCAAGCCCTGAGGGCAGAAACAGAGTTCCCTTTGCTGTCATGACTGCAGTATCTTTGAGACAAATTGTATGGCTCAGCTTATTGGTGAAATGAAACAAAACATCAGTCTAAGAGCTGCAGGCTGTAACCAGAGAACACTGTATTATAGATAGAGCATCTACACCCATTTAAATGAGATGAGAAGCATCCATATGCTTCAGCTCCCCCAGAGATGGTGGTTCTTACATTGCTGTACTTCCAGCAGAGACAAAAGGACTCAGAGACTGCTGCCAAGTCTTCAAGAAGACCAATGTACCCCTTGCCTGTGGGGATTTCTCCTGAAATGGATCCTGAAAAGGCAGCAAGTGGAGAGGGACAATCTATGTGTGACAGCTTGTTAGTTTGCACATGAGGTTAGTCACGTCATGCACGTGAGGGAGGTGCTCAGAGAAGCTGCTGAAGATTGAAGGAAGAGCTCTATGGACAAGCACCAAGTTGGGAAAGAAATTGTTCTTCAGTGTCCTGTATTAAAAGATGTTCTCAGTCTAGTTCCCAGTGCTGACACAGACTGTGGTAATTGCATTGAGTTTAAGGCATTCCTCTGCTCTATCTGCACAGCTCCACTGAACTGGCTGGCCAGGCTCCCCAGAAACCTCTGCTGAATTTTGCTATATGCAGGCAGCCAAAAGCCTGAATTTACAGCAAACCCTGATTAAGTTAAGTACAGGTTAAATATTTCTAGCATTGGATGATAGAACCCTCCATGGCAAGGGGTTAGAACTAGATGGTCCTCAAGGTCTCCTCCAACCCAAACTACTCTATGATTCTATGATAACTCAACTATGTGATTACAGATTAAGCCTAATCACCAAATACTGGATTTTAAACACTGCAAATCTAAAGTTAAAAGGCTGCTGGATATAAAGTGTGGTGAATTTGAAGCTTGATAGACACATACTGAAGTCCAGGTCCCAACTCAGCTCTTAGAAGGTATACTCTACTCACTGAAGGTATTGTTTGGCACTTGCATATGTACAAACAGGAAATTTGTTCAGTAACACAGATAATTTGCCTTGTGGTTTGTGACATAAATCTATGGACAAACTGCAGATACACAGTTGCAAGCAGGAGGAAATGTAGCTTATGAAATAATGACTGAAATAGCCATTTAATCATCATTTTCATCTGCCCATATGCTGTGCACACAGTGGTAACAGATAAGAGGTTTAAAGAAAGTTTTACAGTAAAAGACTCCAAGAAATTATTCAGTTTGCCAAAAGAAAGGGGAAGCGTGTAGTAGGGAACTGGTCAGAGAAGGATCTTCAGTCACACAGAGCTGCTGCAAGAAGCTGTCTGTTGCAAGATGCAAAGCCAGAATGCACACAGAACTAGAAACACAGCACGTGTCTTTCACAGCACAAGGGATTCACCAGTGAGACAAATTACTCAAACACTAGGGTGAATTGTGTTTTGGTACATCAGGAGTGGATATGTTCACAGATGATTCCTAGATCAAGCACCCCTGTATTGAATTTGAAGAGGAAAATGCTTCAGGGAAATCCAAATGCCTGTGGTATGCTAAGATCAGTCTAAGCAATCATAACCCTGTCTTGTGGCCATGAAAACCCATGACTCAGTTAACCTCTAAATGTACCAGCCACATCTGATTGTGCAATATTTATGCCTGTTTATAGTATAGATAAAGCAAACTATGCACTTGTGATATTATCTATCTCAGTGCTTGTAATTTCTTCCTAGATACCATGTTGTTACTACTGTAGCCAGAAAGGCTAGTTATTGGTATAAACTTGCTAGTGAGAAACACGTCTTTTGGGATTTATTTTATAATCTGCTCAACAGAACAAGTAATGCAACAGAGCAAGTAATTCTAACCAGCTGCCTGCTCTCTAGAAGGCTAAAATTAGCTTGCTTCAGGTAAACAACTTTCTCATGTTCTTTCTATAAAGAAAGCACCTATGATCAGAGCTGATCTTCTGGATTTCATTGCTCTTGTTCCATTTCCCCACTGGTAAAATAGGGATTGACAGGAAAAGAAAAGGGTACCCTAGTTCATACAGGATGACTAAGAAGTATGTGCACTGCACTCAGGGGCATTCCAGGGATGTTTAGGGGTTGGGAAAGGGACAATCCCAAAAGTAGTTTATAGAGTAAATTCACCCTGCAAAAAGAGGAAAGTATATCCTGGCAGGACTTCCTGAAATGGGTATCTCTTCATGTAATCTTCTGGCCAGTTGAGAATTACTGAAACTGGAAAAGACAGCAAGGAAGCTCGAGTTGAAGAGTTAGGCTACATTCCCTTGGACTGGCCATTAGCAACAACCATCCAGCCAAGAAATGAGCTATTGGCTGTCAAACCCTGTTAGAGCTGGGCTGATGCACATCAAGCTCTAACATCTGTCACAAAGCTGAGTGCATGACACACTTCAGAGAGAGCTCATACTTTCATTTCCGCCTAGGAGGGATCCTGCAAGTGGATAATGTACCTTAGTACCATGACTTAGGAGACACCTCTGTGCAAGTCAGGGCTAAAGATGTGGGGAACAAAGCCATGGCCCATGCACAGGAAGATGACTTTCTGATAGATGGAGACAAGTTGGTAAGGGAGCTGAGAGTGGGACAGCAACCTGTACACCCAGACCCCCTGGGAGAGTAAGAACTTCACTATTTGCAAGTATCTTCTTTTTTCTGGTGCCAGTATTACTTTTAACATCTTTACCTCTTTTCATAGCCTCTCCTGCAGTTGAATCAGATATCAGTTTTCAAAGCTGCACATTCAATTCCTCAGACTGCCCACCAACTGCACAGCCCAGGTCCACAGGCTACAGCAGAGGGCATAGAGAACACCCATCAGTCTCTTCCCATATTTTGTTTTCTAAACAGATACTTAACTATGCAAATCATTATCACATGAAAGGTGAAGCAAGAGGACATTCTCTGCACATAGTGGAAAGATAAAAGTTCGAGCTGACATGTCGGATATACTGCATCACCTTGCTGCATTTTTTGCCTTTTGCATTTAAGTTATAATTTTCTGTTTTCAAAGGGGTGGGCTCACAGGTTGTTGTCTCTGATCCCTTGGCCCTATTCCATGTTGCTATACAATGCTTGACCCTGCTCCTGCACTCATACCTTCTCATGGGCTGCAGTAAGAAGAAGATGCACAAATCATAAATGTACTACCTCAATTATAGGAAATGGTCTTACCTTCCACATTTATCTCAAAGTCTTTGGTTGTGGGAAAAAACAGGAATCAGTCTGCTGTAAAGGGTCTACAATCAGTTTTCATATCTGTTTCATATGAAAGGATGTATATTTTAGCCACACTCACTCTTTTCCAAATCACACATGAATGACAGAAATAACTGTATTTCTCAAAGAGCATAAGCTTAATTTCTCTACACGTCACATTGTGTTTATTCCTAGAAGGTTTTCAAGACATACAGCATTAGATGTTGAATTAGGAAATAAAAGCTAGATGTTCAGTTTTGTTTTATTAGCACAAGAAACTTTCTTATCTATTGAGAAAACACAACGCAGGCTGGTGGATGTACAAGGAACAAATTCTCAGAAAAAATAAACCCAAATTCTAATCAACAAAACCACAACCCTTAAATTTCACAAACCTCGATTTTGCTTTTCTCCGTGACTTTCTCAGCTTTAACCAAAGTCCAAGTGTTTGAACCTAAACACCTCTAAATAAAACAGACAACACTCGGTGGTTTATAACTAAGAAGGAACATGCCAGTTATGCTTAATTGGCCAAATCTAAAGATTCCTCTTAGAAGCTGTAAATTAAGATTTCTCCACAATTTTTTCCATTATACAAAGCAGCCTCCTCATTCCCCACAAAACAGAAGAAACTGTCCACAAAACCCAGCAGCCTCAGCATTGAAACAAAAATTGAGCATAAGCACTGCTAGATCTGTACTTGCTGCCATTGCCTTAAGCAGAACATTTGTCCCTACATATTAACAACATCAAACTCTGCTGGCAGAGGCTAAAACAAACCTTCCTAGTTTTATGTAGAAAATACTTAGGTTTATGTAGGTACAAAATTTTCATCTCCTATGAGATGTCATTTCACACAAACTTGGTAGAAAAGTGATAAAACCCCATCAGCTATGTTAAGAAAATGTCCTGCTTCTACCTTTATCCT
This sequence comes from Climacteris rufus, assembly GCA_013398175.1. Classification (NCBI taxonomy): domain Eukaryota; kingdom Metazoa; phylum Chordata; class Aves; order Passeriformes; family Climacteridae; genus Climacteris; species Climacteris rufus. Next base: position 1,966,407 of record VZRZ01002431.1, on the reverse strand, counting down.
GATTAGGATATTCACAATTGTAGTGAAAATATTTGACATTAATCAGATTCAAAACAATGCATAAACATTAAAGATCATATTTTTCTATGTCACCAGTGTCACCTATTAAAAACAGGAAGAATTTTAAAAAGTAACTTGCTTGTTGTTCATTATACTATTTCCATTGAGTTAGTGAATCTGTGATTACATTGTTTAGACAAGGAAAGGGAAAGATAACAGAAATATGTATATTGATTCTAAGATTAGTTTAAAAATCCTGGAAAAATAAATCTGTAACAAATTTGACCTAGAGGGTTGTCAATTAGACTTTGTTTGCAAGATTCATCATAACCAAGCTATTTTGAAAGTTCAAACAGACTTAGGCCAGCACTGACAAAGAGGATGGGTTTCGTAGCCATTTCCGGAAAACTAATGGAAGAAACTGAAAAACATCATTAGCTTTACAGGCCTACAGACTCTCCTGGCTATGTGCTCAAACAGCAACGCTGTTGGGAATGCGATCTGGGGAAAGGTAGTAGTAAGGCAGCTTTTTGTTCTTGTTACGTTCAGTGATGATGTTGACAATCTCATCCAAATTCTTGCGGAATTTTGCCATAGCCTCTTTCACCGGCTTCTCCACGAAGTGTTCATCAGGGTACATGCCCAGAAATAGCTGATTGAAAAACACCAAGAAGTCATGCTTTGAGAGAGCAAAGGCAATTCTGTTTCAACATTATGTCATCTGACAAAACACCACCCAGAGCCTCACCTCACAAATGCTACAATTAAGCTAGTACTATGAATATTTAAGCTAGCCTATCCCTTTCCCTCCACTGCTGGCTGCTTCTTTCTATCTCTGCATCTTTCTGCAGTGCTGGTTCAGGTGTCTGCATGGCACCTCCTTAACCTAAAGGGAGCTCATCCCCTGAAAACCAGCACTTTTATTTAGACCAGTAGTCAGTCAGATGAGCTTCCTATGCTGGATCTCTGTATAGCCACACAAATGTTTATGCTGCCGCTAGAGAAAAGGATAGCATGAGACAGGAATCCACAGCCAGGGATTAAAAGGGAAGATGACTACTTCATTCAGAGACAGTGGAAGTTTCTGTTGACTTAAAACTGTCCTTCAGGGTTCAACATGACTGTTGCTTTAGTCAGCTTGGACTCTAAGGGTGCTCTGAAAAGTGCACTGCCAATATTTCCCTTTTATACTACTCATAGCACAAGCTTCTCTGCTAGTACTGCTTTCTTCTTATAGAGAAACTGAATTTAAAGTACCCTCTGTCATTCATTGCCTTCTGTCATTCATCATCTTCTATTTAAGAATTTCAAAACCACCCTACAGGTAGAGCCCTTGTGTGAAACAACCAAATACCCACAACCTCATTTTACATGAGAAATATGGCTACAGACCATGCTTGCAAAGCCTTCTATAAGCTTGTTTTGTTTTCACTCCTCACCAGCCAGGCCCAAGCCACAGCTGTAGTTCACAGGCCACTGGAGCAGATTTTCCAAAGGAACAGGAACGGGGACACAGCGCTGCTGTAGCTTTTCCCCAGCAGTGAAAGGACAAGGAATGGAGAAAAACCTTATGCCTCTGCAGCCCTCTGCATCCCATATAGCATCCTTATTCAGCAATGCCATGCTGAAGCTCAGAAACTTTGATTACAACTGAGACAGCCTCAGAGTAAAAATACAACTTCTTGCTCAGAGCTGGTTTGCATCTAGCAGAACAGGGGCAAACCCACAGCACTGACACATCTCCACAGAAAGGCAAACATGGCCAAGTCAAGCACAGAGCAGCACTACACACTAAAAACTTGTGCAGTCTTGCCATGGCCCTCATGGTCTCACATCTCCAGCACCTAGGGCAGGGAGGTTGACTTACTTCTTTGTCCTGGAATTGGCTCAAGGCCCAGACAGCTCCAAGATGCCAACAAGAACGTCCCCTATCAGGCAGACTCTCGACAATTTGCTCGATGGTGACTGTCCCCTTTTCTGTTGGAGGAGGGCAGCGCATTGTTGGCGGGGCGTTGGGGATCCAGGAACACCAGTCATACTGCACACCAGAGCAAAAGAGCACAGTGAAAACCTACAGTGGCTGGTATTTAGCAACACAGCAAAGAAAACCAGGAAACTCCCAATAGGGAGTTTGCTTCTGTACTATGAGAAAATTCTGAGAATTCTCAGAAAGAGAAGATACTAAGGGCAGGGAGATGCTCTAGAGAAGGACTGGAGATGACAAGGAAGTCCCTACTGTTTTGCTCAGGAACTCACAAGAGAGAGAGTTCGGTAATCTAAATGGGAGTAGTTCTTCTGTGAATCATAGCTATGTGCCACACAGCCTGGCTAAGGCCTTAGATATTTTATTAAACAAAAATCTCTTCTAATAACCTGAGGCCACCCACTTTACTCCAGCTTCTCTTTTCTGCAAAATTTCCTCCAAGAACATGCCCATAGTACTGTGGTCAGATAGTAAGGGAGATAAAGGGTGCTGGTTAATCATGAAATACGGAATATGGCATGCAGATATGGCCACAGTGAGCAGCAGACTGGGAACTCATAATCACTTCTGGCCTACCTCAGTGTTGTGAGATGCTGCTGTCTCATTTTGCCTCAGATATGACCCTGATTTTGCCACCATCTGAGATGCTGCACTTACCACAACTCTTTCTTTCCCAAGAATTTTTTCATTATCTTCATACATATCCCCTGCTCTGCCTGAGGGGAAGTGCTATGTCCACACTGTGCCAGCTGCCTGCCATGCCCACACTGTGCTCAGTGTGTTCTCTCCAGTGTACAGCCACCTCCTTCTGCCCTCAGCCCTCTCTGCCTTTTTGTCCCATGGCTGAAGATCCTTTCACTGATGGGCTGCATAACCTCTGCATACCAAATTAAGAGATGGTTTCATGGTGGTACTTGAACAGACAGCATTTTCTGAGGGGGATGTCTCAATCAGTTGTAAAGACAGATTAGAAGGGAATAGTTGCAGAGGTCCCTGGTCATGGACATGCCACAGCAAGTGTGGGTTCATTAGACACCTGGTTCCAGATGTTCTCCAGGGGTCCTGAGCTGCAAGGGTGGACAGGAGGGGCAGCATGGAAAGTGTTGTAGGATATTTGGGAATAACCACCATAAGAAAGATGGTCTGTGCTTATCTCTGACATCATATCTCAGAGATCACCTATGCCTGAAGCTAGAACATGCAAAAAAACAAAAAACAAAAAAAACAAAAAAACAAAAAACTCACAGAATATCTCAACTTGGAAGGAACCTATAAGGATCCTAGTCCAACTCCCTATAAGGATCCCTAGTCCAACTCATCTAGTCCAACTCCCTGCTCCTTGCAGAACTACCTAAAACTAAACCATCAGACTAAGAATATCATCCAAATGCTCCTTGAACTCTGACAGGCTTGGAACTGTGATCACTTCCCTGGGGAGCCTGTTCCCATGACTGAACACCCATTCAGTGAAAAAGCTCTGTGCAACAGACTGACAAAGTGATTTACTTCTGACTGTTAAGTTTGTTTTCCAAAAAGCCTTGATGTTGAAAGAAACAGCATTTGAAAGCTGTTACTATAGTTTCAGGGTAGATATATGTCAGCCAAGGCAGGCAGGGATAACACAGGTTATCAGTATGTGACACATCAAACATCACAGAGGAAGCTCAAAGTTGCCACTTGGCTTGTAAACTCAAGAAATGAGAAGCAAAACAATTTAAATGCTTTAAAAAATCATTCCCCATAATAAAATAAAAAAAATTAAAATATACAGGTTAGAACCTCTAAGTCTGATCTTTGGTACATAGGTAGGACTTGAAATGCCTTTCTCAGCTTCCAAATTACTTCAGTTTCCACCGACTTCATAGGGATTTGCAGAGGGCTGTGCACTTATTTTGACCAGAAACAGTGATCTAATTCTGTACATCTACTAAAAAATGCTTCTCAGACCTTGCCGTGGTAGATGTACCTCCCCACCCAGAAAGAACAGTCTTCCCACGAGTTCCTACCTGACCAAAATTCACAGCTGCATGTTGAGCCGATGTGGTGAATATTATCACTGTGAGATATTCTGCTAGTGTCTCTCGTGTCCTGATCATCTTAGGGAACCCTATACAAGGGGGAAGAAAAGATTGAGTAACCCAACACTGAAGTAACCCTGCTACCCAGCAGTAATCAAAAGACATGAGTTAGAGGGCTGTGCAGCAGACACTGAGGAGCAGGGCATTCTCTGGATCTTGCTGTGTGATCTAACAGGAGCTCCTCAACCTCTCTGTGCCTTGGCTCTGCAGCTGTAAAAACAGCCTTACTTCATATGGGTTTGTGAGGCATCATCACTGTTTGCCAAGTATGTGGTGCTCCATAAGGGAAAGACAAAGTATTATTACACCTTCAAAAAACAGTGTCCCTGGCCTACCTACCCTGCAGCAGGGAACCCCCAGAGTCCACAGGGCAGGGGCCTCAGATGTTCAATTTTTCTTCAGTCTGCAGTGCAAGGAGGGAAGGTTCATGCCAAGGAGGAAGCGACCATGTGCTTGTATTTATAAAGATTTGAGGTTCAGCAATCAAGTGTATTGCGAGAGTGAGTGCAGGGAGAGCTTATTCACTGAAACGGGAAGTGAGGAAACGAGAACTTCTGAAACAGAAACAACAGAATGAGGAACAGAAATAGTTGCATTAAGCTGTCTTTGAAGGAGAATAATCAAATGGATTTACATAAAGAAAAAACAGAATAGTCAGGGACTAGGGAAATATTTTGCAACCAAAGCAACCCCAGGGCTGTCTCTCTCCTAACCTCACTAAATCACAGTCCTGTGCTGTATTCCCTGTCCCAGCCCAACATGACCACAGGTCCCAGTAAACCTACAGATCTGTCAGCACCCTGGAGCAAGCTGCCCCTGCCTAGGCTGCCTGTGCCAGCTGCTTCATATCTCCACCACCAACCTGATGCAGATGTGAACTCAGCCTGAGAGAGGGAAGAGGCACATGGTAGCTCTGGACAGCCACTGAGCCCAAAGAGGAGAGGATGCACCATCCCCTCCTGTGTCTTGCTATCCTCAGTACACTGTGCTCATCCGTAAAGGAGTTGGCATTCTTCCAGTCACAGCAGCACTCCCAGGCAAGAAACAGAGACAGGAGGGGGAGTCCCAGCTGCCAGAGACTCCCTCATTTAGCCTCCTTCCATTCTTTACAGACCCAGACAGGTGTCCCTGCTCTGTGGCATCACCCTTGGAGTGGCAGCAGTGCAGACAGAGATGCTGCAAGCCTGGTAGGTTTCCCATCTGCAGTGGCAGTCCTCCCACCAATGGTGCTTGTAGTGTCACACCCCAGCTGTAGCCCTGGAAAGGCTCTGTACTTGTCCCATCAAGATGCTTAGGTCAAGCATGAAGTTCCTACTAGGAGGCCATTTCTAAACTTTTGCTAAGAGACAACTAGACAAAAAAAATATCCTTTGCCTGTCCAGGCAGATAGAGCCCAGAAGCCTGTTATATACCAGCACATACCAGTAGTGATTGGAAACATCACAGTTTTGCCTGGACATCTTGCACTCAAATGTGTGCATGCAACACCAGAGCAATCTGCCCTAGGTCACTGGCCAACAGGTGTTGCCAGATGTAAATCAGCCAGGACAGTATGAAGAATCCCCAGCCACCTTTATAAATTCCTGAAAACCTGCTTGGAAAAAATATAATGGAAGAGAGAAAAAAAAATATTTAGGGAAAGACAGGGGAGCATTAACTCAGGTGGGAGAAATGAGCCATGTTATGGATGAGAGCTCCCATGGACAAGTAATGGTTTGCAAGAAAAGAGAGGCAGTGAGAAGAGACAGCAGAGGAAAATATTAATTGGAAATAATTATGATTATCTGCTCTTCAAGAGAGCAGAACAGTTCAGTGATGACACAGATGCTGAACAAAAGTGAAATGCAGCAAGATACTCCTGGTGAGGTGCTTATATGTTCTTATTTGGTGCAAGGTTTGGAGGAGAGGATTTAAGGGGGTCTTGCTGTTCCTTGATTTCTCTCAGTCTGCCTGGTGGTTTCAACACACACAGACACACCCCACTAATGCTTAAAGCATGAGCAGACAAAATCAAAGGACCTGTCCCCAGTGTAGAGAGGTTGCACGAGTTGCCCAAGCTCATTATGAGAATCTGTGGCAAAGGAAGGAGTTGTCTCCTGAAGGATGGCCTGATACAGGGTCTCACATATAAAACTGAGCATCTTGGGGCCAAGAAGGGAGAGAGTCTCTAACTCGTGCTGTGCAGTCAGCACTGCTATCAGCAGGGACTGGACAAGCTGCAGAGCTGCCTGGGCCATCATGCCTTACCTGAGGCTTTCACACCCCTCATCCCATAGACATAAATGTCTTTGACAAAGGCCTGGAGCTCCACATCCTCACACACCACCTCGTCGCTCTCATAGTAGATGTGAATCACATCCTCTGCAAAACTGCAGACAAGAATGAACAAACGAACAAAACAAAATGAAAAGGAGAAAGCAAGTCTGCTATTCCAAAAGATCTTCTACTGACCTGCAGATGTAGCATGGAGAAAGAGAGAAGGGCAAGAGAAGGTTTCAACAGCCTCTTATCTTCTTCCTACAAGCAGTGGCAATGAACAGCAGCAACTTTGATTCATTGGGGACTGCAGCATTCCCTCTTCCCCCAAGAAAAGAAATCCTGGACCACAGTGCATCCTCTGAACAATGCTGTGCATTTTATTCTTTTATTTGAGGCTTTGCTCCTGCACACACTCCTGTCATCATATCTACATCCTTTCTTCACTCCATACAGACTCTCTCTTGCATATGCACATGGCTCCCACATTGGGAAGTGGGGTTCCCAAACTGTGATACCAGTACCATGCCCTGCATGTGGGACACTCCAAACCTGCTCCTAAATGCCGTTCAAATAGCTGAACCCTCCTACTGGACAACCTTTTCCTGAAGGAGAAGCTTTCTAAATTGGGGCTGGCCCAGGAAACTTCTCTTGGGGAGAAGAGGTCTAGAGCCGTTTCCTACACCCACTCTTTACAGCAGACACCTCCTTGCTGTTCAGTTCCTCTTCTCAAGATCCCTCTTTCTAAGAAAACTTCCCAGGGTAGCTCACTTATGAAAGAAAGGCTCTTAAAACACTAAAATAACAAAAGTAGTTCTGAAGACAGTAAAAAGAGACAGTCCTGATTTCCTGAGGATTTGCAGTTCATGACTGAAGGACTGGTTAACAGATCCATGCTGAGATATTCTGCTGGCTCTGCAGGTACCTATAATCTCTTGCTGTAACAACCTATAGGGTGAAACACTTCACTACAGAAGCTGACTGATGGGATTAAGAATTGTTATCCAATAGAGAATTGTCCCTTAATAAAATATAAATTTATAAATTTAATAAATTTATTGCAATTTGGAGACTTTTACAAATCTATCAGTTTGGTTCCTATTAGCCAATCAAGAGTTGTTATTGAGGCAGACAAAAAACTGCATAAACACCAAAAGTTTAAGTAATTTTAGCTTCTAGAGGAAGTTAAAGGAAAAGAAAAATTCTGCAACATGCAGAGAGGAAGCTGCCCTGCATGAGCTCTGTCTCTATGCATTTGGCACAGGTGCCAGGTGACACAGGAAGGGGATCCTTCTCTTACAAAATGGCAGTATTTTAGTCCCCCTTCCATACAAATATAAATTAGTATATGAAGTGTGGGTGAAACCTTTTAGGCCCAAGTATCTTTGGGTTGATGTACTTATCTGCAGTGAGATCAGAAACAGGATGCTGTGGACTTTACAAATTTACTGTGTGAGACTCATTGTTGCTATAGGAACAACCTTATCAGCTTCCTTAAGTCTAGGCCATGTACCACATGTAAACTAATGCTGGGGAATAGAAATTATTTCATCAAAAAAGGGAAGACTGATACCCCTGCAGAGCGTAGGAGATTCCTGGCAAGCAGACGCATGCACGACCACAGGCTCATGGGTCAGGACCTCACACACTCCAAAGGGTACTGCCCACACCATTTATAAACCAAATGATTCCCCTATGAAGGATCTCTCAGCCAAGTTCAAGGCAGTGTCACATCACCCTCCAGCAAAACTAACACCCACAAACAGTCAAACTGAACTGAGTTGACTAAGTACTACCTGGCATTTGAAAGGCATATCTCAATCCACAAAGAAAACACAGGAAAGAGAAGAAGGACAAAAAAAAAAAAAAATTGGACTATATAAAGAAAACAAACACAGCAAAGTTACAACTTCCATTTCTCTCAAATGGGCACTAACAATTGCAGGAAATATTGCAAGATAATCCCTTGTCAAAACAGAGAAAACACAGGAGACAAAGATGTGCCCAACACTTCGAATATTACACTTGCATCATAAAACTCCTATTTTGTGCACGCAAAAGATCTGATTTTTAATGAACATGCTTTTCAAAAGTCATGTGATCAGAAGCAGCTGCATATTTGGTAAGCAATTTATGCCATGCAAAAATACGTTTTTTGTTAAATTAAGTGCCACTTCAGAATAAAAATAATATAAATCATTCCATTCCGAGGCAGTGTTTCAGATCTGAAAAGGAGCCATGTTTGTGTGATTAACCAGCCTTGCAGTACCCCTCCTTACTCAGAATTGCTGTCTTTACTGATTAAACTCAGACTTCACAATTTCATGTCATTTTAAGAAAAGTTTTGTTCTAATCAGTTAATATAAATATATTGAGTTTCAAAAGAGAACTCTCATAGAAGCTAAGCTTACATTTTCACTCCTCAAGAACCTTGATGAGCTCACGTGGTTGGCTCAGAGAGATGAGTTCTCTTTTGGTTTGTGCATGGTTAAAAAAATAACTAAATTCCTTTTGCAGGCTAAACTCGAACTCACTAAATTCTGTGAAATCCTATAAAAAACTACATACTTATAAAGGGTCCTCTGAAATACAAAATGCAAGAAAACAGCACTGAAAAAAGCAGTATTGAATGGAAAAGCATATTGAATGGAAAAGGCACCACGTGACTAAACAGCCCAGATCTTGTTTACAAAATGTGATGAAGAGCAAAGTGAGCAGAAAAAAAATTAGGTCTGTGTCTCTGTAACTTTATTAGCCATTTCTAGATCTATGGTCTTTTACCTCTTTATAGCCTCCCAAACTTTAATGCCATCATCCCGGTAATAGTAGTAGGGGATATCCTCTTTGCTGTCCATCCCTTTAGCTTTGATCTCCTCAGGGAAGCAGAGGGAACTGTAAGTCAGATCCTTCATTGCTTTCTGCACCATTTGTACATGTCCTCCTCCACCCGTAGCATTTGCCTGCAGGAAGAACAGCAAGATGGGAACAGTAGGAGATATGTTCACTTTGTGCCAAGAGTGGCTTTACAAATTTGCAGGAGATGGGATACAGAATGCCGGTGAATCTGTTTTTCAAGAAGAAAACCACATCTCCACACAAAGTACCAAAGTGCAGAGGTCTACTGCAACTGTTCATTTTGACTTCAGAGATTTCACACCTCTCCCATGAAGCACTGTTAATACCTACATTTGCACCGTAGTACAGCACCTGCTTATACTGGAATACAGTAATAAAGTACAGCAACATTGAAGCACGGCACCTTCTGCAGTCCTATGCTCCAGAACAAAAGAAGGCAGCCATGAGTGTGTTAGAAGAGGGCTTAGTTAAACTGCCCATTGCTACTACAGAGCAGTTTAGAAGAAAGTTTAGGGATGCAGACCACCATTAACCACACTAGAATTTATGCCAGGAGATCAATCCTGCTGGGTGGCTTCTGATGAGGACTGGCCAGGGTTTCAGTATATGTTACATATGGAAAACACAGCATGTTCACAACAGACAGCAGTGCAAAACTCTTTAGATGATGACTGTGCAAAAGTTCCTAAAAGTTGCTTTTCTAGCATATGATACAGTGTTGTAGCAGTAGTCACCTTACACTTGCTGTCCTCTGGCTGGTTGTTCATCTACGCTGGAACTAACAAATTCTGGGATTCCAGGATCCTTTCTGGCAGGTTTTACCCTCACACTCATCCTCATGCATGGGGGTATGGACATGATGCTTCTGTTTAAAGGGATGGAAGGTCTCCACAGTCAGCAGTGAAATATAGTCAACAAGGGAAGGAGTCTGGATTTAAGGCCTCTGTTCTGCTTGGGTGACAAACTCTGAAACAAGGAACTACTTTTGGCCTGGTGCCAGTGGTGTAACAAGCACAGAGATGTTCTGAAACACATGGTCCCTCTTTGAAAGGACTTCTGAAACCTCCCCAAACTTCCCTAGCATGCTCCTAGCATGTAGTCACAGAGACTGCTGTGTGCCAGCCCACTGTAGTTCCTAGATGCAGCATTCCATTTCTCCCATGCAGCTTGGTGTCATTTGTGAACTTATTGAGGATGCATTGGAGCCCTCACCCAGATCATCGATAAAGGTATGATACACAGCTATGTTTCACCGACTCAGATGAAGCTGAGATTTAATCCCAGCAGATCTGCTGCTTATGGCAACTCAAGAAGACAGGCTGGAATCTACACACGTTATTTTGTGTCTTACTTTCATGTCTTTCTCTGATGAAAATTTCCATTTGCAATTACAATTTTTTTTGCTCACAGATGAATAACTGAATACGTAAAAGAAATTGGAGACTTAACTGTGTGCATACACATGCAGGAATTTATGTGCACAGTATGATACCTTGCACTGCTATAGCATAATCCAAAGGCACATCAGCAGTGAGTGAGATACTGGTTGACATTGGCCAGTTTTGATTTGGCTATTTAGAGGTAAAACAGGACATCTTTAGCACAATAAGGCATCAGCTCTGTGTGTCAGTTTCTCAGGTGGTATTACTTCTGTTTGTCCTTTAATAGATAGGTCATGAAGCAAAGCAATATGTGATGATTAAAGGATATGTACATATGTACATATCCATGAAGAATAAAGGACCGTGAATAACCATGAACAATGAAGATTCACAAAGGATTACCTACCTTGTCAAAAAGGCCACATTCACAGATCAGCTGCTCTCGGGCTTTGGTATTGATGGCTATTGTGAACCGCATATGTGGCACCAGGAGCTGTGAAGTGGGACAAACAATGAAAGATGGCAAATTCTCAGATTGAATTCAACAGCAGCCAGATGTAAAGTTTGAAGTCTTGGAAGTCCTGGTGGCTTAGCTTTATCTTATCTTGCAGAACAGCCAGGTAAACTATTTCAGCTGAACTATCACCAGAAGTTCCTCTTGGTTTGTCCAACTGATTTGATAACGACCGCAGCCCACATACATCCCTTTCTGCAAGAACTAACCTTGAAGAGGGGATGTACAGCAGGCAGCTGCCGGAACATAGCTATGCTGAACACCTCTGACACTAAGTGTGTCCGTAAGAGGTGGGTCACCGTCTGGTGGATGTGGAAATCAGATGAGCGGACCCAAATTTTAGCTAGCAGCCAGTCATATGTGGCATCTGAAGGAAGGAAGATGGGATTGTCTGGTCCAGGCTTTTGACCAAGCTGAAAGATATAAAAAGCATATGAAACTCCAAGTCCTTCACGTTTAAAATGAGACAACAAACAGTGTGTCCCTCTATAGACCCTAACAGCAAGCCCACCTGGATGGCAATGGGCACAATTTTATTCTCCAGATTCTTATACAGCAGACAGATGGGTGCAGCCAAGTACTGTACTGTGCATGGGTCTGTTTTATTGGCATCCACACCATCAAGCAGCTCATAGTCCACAATGAAAATGTTTCCTTGCTGTGGAAAAAAAATAAAATAAAACAAAACAGAAGAATGACGGGTTTTAATGATGTTCAAGCAGCAAGGCTTGGAATAAAGGAATGGGAAGTCTTGGCCAGAGATGGACTTGAGCCTGGTGGTTACAAGCAACCACTGGCCTGCCCTTGATCAGGGTGGCTCAGGAATGATGCCATTGAGGCAGCAAGTACCACTGCACAAACTACCTGACTTGTGTCTGCAGAGTTTGGCAGAGTGCCTTTCAGCAAAGAGCATCTGTGTATTTGGTACTCATACAGTGACACAGATGCAAACAAGTTTCACACTGCCACTGAAGAGAACTCTGGTACAAACAAAAGCAAGGTACCTCCCTTGTCAACCCTTCTTCAACATGTTAGTGGGTAAAACCCTACCAGGAAAGGAAGAGGCACTTTTCCCCTCTGAGGCATTCAGTCAATCCCTAACCTTTCAGAGGAAACCAGTGAAAAAGGACTGTTCACCTCCCAGTTACAGCTCTTCTGGAGCTGGAGAAAGGCATGGCCTGCAGCTCCAGGGCAGCAGGAGAAAAGCCAACAAAAGCAGTGCCAGTCTGCAGAGACGAACAGCTTTGACATGACCTATCACACATCCTGAAGAAAGGAGATGTGGCTGAAGGCAGGAAAAACAGACTTTGGAGGTTAGAGGATGTACGAAGAACAGGTGGAGCCCAGCCTGACCCAGATGCATACCTTCACTTCCTCCTCCAGCGTCAGGTTCCTCTCCAGACTGCATTCTACCATATCCATAGTCACAGGCAGCTTCTTGGGTATCTCTGTGCATTTCCGGATCAGCACGGGATTGCATCCATTCAGGAACTGGTAGCCAAACATAAAATCTTCCTTCCAGTGTTGCATCACATATTCTAAAGGAAAAACAAGCCTGCAGCATCAATGTCTGTGCACCATCAATATACTACCGCTTTGTAGGATTCCTCCTTTCCCCCTCACCTTTTTGTTATACCACACTGCAACTTTGACTATAGAAAGCAGCAAGAAAAGGATTCAAAAGGTGACAGAATTTTAAGAAAAATCACTGAAGTTAAATGGAAAATTTAATCCTTGCTTCTCACATTGAGAAGAATTAAATTGATGATGATTTGTTTCTCCATGTACAGAAGATGAGGAATAAAATACTCTATTTCTACGAAGAATACTCTCTTCATCTGTAAACCACCTTCTGAGGTCTTCCATGATATTTTTAAAGCTTACTCTTCAAATTCACAGGGCAAGCAGTACAGAGGAATAAGTCCAAAAATAGATGGCACAAGCAGGAGAAGAGAAATACACAGAAATGCGTGTAGGGAAAGAACAGCAGTGGCTGGAGCAGTTCTCTTAGCAAGAGCTGGGTGAGGGACATTTGGAGAAAGGTTTGACCTCTGACTCAATAAAACTGCTCATTCGTTCTTTTGCTTGTTTGACTTGTTTTCCCTCTATTTATTTGTCAGTTGCTAATATAAACCCAGATTAACATCTCAATAAAAGTCTAGTTTTGGATACTCCATCTCTTTACTATTACACAAGTAGTACTGCTGGGTGTTTTCCATAGTTGCAGTGTTGTGTTTCATAATCTCATGTCATCACTTTAGTTAATGTGAAAAATCCATGGGTGTCTTCAGGGGAAAATTAAGGTAGTGAAGTTTTCCACTGCTGACTATTTTTAAACAAGGCAGAACTTTTTTCGAAAGCAATTTGTTTTTCTAAAAAGGATGGAAGGATTAAAAATATAGGCCCCAAAGGAATCAGCGATAATTAAAGAAAAGTCTCAAAACCCACAATGCTTTCTCATAAAGTGGAAAAAAGTTAAGTTTACATAAAATGGCATTTACATTATCTCTGTCAACTGCTTAATGAGTCTGGAGCTGTATCTGAAGTCTACATCAAGAAAAAAATGACTCAGCACCTCGGACAGAAACCGCACAACTGAAAAATGCCTTGAACCACCTTCTTCATCATCCTCATTTCTGCCAAGCAAATTCAGATTCACATTAATGTAACTGAGATTGACGCTTAATGCTTAAATGTCACAGAATTGGAACTTTACTCAGGAGTATGGAAATGCTATCAATGAAATTAACTGCAGATCATATCTAATTCTTGTGTTAAAAGTACTTTCGGAAGCAATCTTATTAAATGTAACAAATTGCTGTAATTAGTTTTTAATAGCTCTGCCACCTTGTGTGGTTGGTTTATACCCAAGAATGCATAATTGCTCTTATTTCCATGAACTGATCCCTAGCCAGCCTGAAGAAGAGTAAAACTTCAGAGGAGAAGGGAAAACCATTTTCCTTTGCAGAGTCTAAACAGCCTATTCACACACATTTGAGGAGACACATGCTAACCAATTTAAAGTAGCTGTGCATGTATTGTCTCCAATAATACAGTAAAATAAAGTAACCATGTGTGATAGCAGAAGGTTGGGCCTGGCTCACAAATCAAAAGCTCCCCAGCCCAGCTCTACAGAAATGGCACCATGAACTTCAAAGCCCTTGACTGTCTGCAATCCTTTTTAATGGATTTTCAAGTAACTGCTAAGATTTTTGTATTGAAAATGGTTAAAGAAAAGCAGCATTTTGTTTTTTATACGTTAATACTACATCAATGGAGTTTTTATGAAAAATACTACAGAAACTGAACATTCCTGAAAGCAAAAATGAAATTCACACTCTTAGACAGGGATTTTTGTCTTCTAGTAAGATGATGTCAGTATGAAATAGCAAGCACAGCAGGATATTTAATGCAATATGCATAACTAATTCTGGCACATTTTTGACAAGTGACGTTTTGGACAAATGCCACAAGCTTTTTCAGGTCTAGCTCACAACAATTTCCAGTAAGAAGTGTGGTTCCTCTGATTGTGGTCTGATGACTCATCCTGGCCTGCTGCAGGACCAGGTGAGGAAGTTACAGCTCCCAGGTCATTCCCAGTTCTGTGTAACCCATCCCCGGATCTGTTGGCCCAACACCATAGGCTTTCAGATCTGAAAAGAGTTCTGTCAAAATAACCCCTATGGGGAAAAATTTACCCCTGAAAAACATTTGAGCTGCCCCATGTCACTGACACAAATGGCCCACGAGAACCAGCTGAGAGGAGCTACAGGTCTGTGACAGAGACAGGTCTTATGACAGCAGAACCAAGGCATTGGTACCCTCCCCAGGTTGCAGCAGGGTTGAGAAGCCAGAACTTTTAGCAGCAATGCAACTGAGCACATGGCTGGGATATCAGGCAACAGCCTTTGATCTGGTCTGTGTCAGAGGCAAGAGGGGTCACCCTCATACTTGCCTTTAACAGCAAACATTACCAGACTTCCCTTTTTGGAGATTTTCTATGTATTTAGATGCTTGAAGAGGAACACTCACAATCAAACTTTCAAAAATGCCTTAACAGCTAATATGATCTGAAAAGCACTTCCACTAAGTTATCTTTAGGTTTAGACACAAAATACTTATGCACATTTGTTATATGGGACTTGAACATACTTGAAAACACATTTCTGAAAGCCAAAAGGGACCACGACGCCCAACTGCCCTGACCTCCAGCGTACTCAGGACAGAGAAGGTCACTGAGCAATTCCCAGTAATTCTAGGTCCTTGTGAGATCGTAGCTTTGTTTTTCAGTCTTGTGGGTTGATGGTGTGACCAGCAGTCTGAGATTACAGTTTATTTATTGGAGCAGAGAAGAGCAGGTCAGCCACTTCCATCCTAATCAGATCTGTACAAGACTACTAATTAATCATTCTATGAAGCAAACACGAACAAAGGCTGATAAACTTACCAGAGATTGTGTTGCTGATTCTGACAAAGATCCTCTCAAAATCTGCAAAATCACTCCAAGAGGACTGAAACATGTGCATGAAACGGTTGACATAAAGATTCTCCATCCTAAACATAAACCAAAATAAAACATATCTGAAACAAATAATCTCCAGCTATCTCAATACCCATTCCTATTATTTTCCATGCTTTTATACATATAAACACAATAAATTCTTAGTAATGGAATGTGGGATGAGTCACCCTACAGAATTAAATTTGTAGGCTGTACCTTTACACACAGGGCTGAAAGGTATATCAAGGACCCAGCTCCTGCTCTTGCATTTACAGAACACCATTCTAGAGTTGTTTTCAGCAGCCTACAATAGTAGTGCTTTAGGACCTATAAAAACTACAGTTAGAAAAACTGGTGCTTCACACATTGTCAGTGGTTAGCATCAGCTGAGAGTGCTGAGAGCATTACTGACACCAGTTCAGAAAGGGGTATGGTGAAACAGAGAGACTGAGAAGGGTGCACAAAGTCAGAACAACACAATCGAGGATAAGCCTGCCAGTATTCCTAAGAAAAAAGAACAACTAGTGAGAGTATCTACATGATCAAGGCCAGCCTGAGTCTCTAAAGCGTGAGACCTGAGTTTTTGAGAGCTTTCTATTTACTTGAGCTGCTGGTTAAACTTGATCCTCACATCTAACCTCAGAAACCAAGTCGCTTGCAGATATCACATGAACACAGCAGGCTGAGCGCCAGAAATTTCTGACTTCATCTGTTAATTCAGCAAAGTATTCTGTCTACAGCACAGCCAAGCAAGTTCCCTTAATATGAGATGATGAGTCCTAAATTATTACATAAATGCTAAACTGCTGTTATTAAATATAAATAATTTATTTTGACTAGAAAGCAAATAATGAATTTGAAAAAGAAAGCTGGCTTTCCATTAACACTTCAAAGGCACAAATAAAAGCGCACACAGCACACAAAGATACGCAGGGCAGATGACAAAGTAAAGAAAGGTTACAGTGTTGCAGGAAATCCTCCCAAAGAGAATTTGAGGAGAATCACAGGAGGCTGGATTTATAAGCAAACTTTTATAAATTTTATCAGCAAACTTATAAAAAGGACTGGATACGAATGGGCCGGAGAGGACAAAAGCCTGGAGAAACAACCAGTCGTAACCTGGAAGGAGGGGTCTGGACCAACATGACCATAACCCAGACAAAGGAGCTGCTTCTGCACTAAGCCCAGATGGGGTGCACGTTGAATGGGCTGATTCTGCTGCTGCAGATGGCAGTCAAGGTTAAGAGGTACCTGGAGACACAGTAGGAAGTAAAACTCACACAACTGTCTAAGCTAGAACAGGAGATGACCTCTCCAGAGGTCTCTTCACACGTGACAGGCACACAGTACCATTGTATGAGGATTAAGGTGAGGGTATCTGCTGGGCAGGAGTTTCTGGATAGGGACCAGGTATCTGAATGAACAGATGAACTTCAAGAGGGAGCATGACCATCACCAGAGGGTTAAATTATTTTTAAAACTATAACTCAATAGCTTGAGAAGAGTTACTTAAGACTGACTCATTTGAGAGTTTCCAGTAAAGGTCCTGTAGAGCCTCTGCCCTCCTTCAGAGCTCCTCTAAGATTAGAAAACATTATGAGCTGATATGTACTGCTCCTCTCCTGCCCAGGAAGCTCTTCCTGTCTGGGGCTACTGATCAAACCAAGCTGTAGGCACAACACCTGGGATCTAGTCACAAACCTGCTGTGGTTTGACCTGCTGAGTGCCAGGCACACACTCATTCTCAGTTGTTTCAAAGATTACTTCCAAAAGAAGGAAGTTTTTCACATTTCCTATCTTGAAAAAAACTTACGAAGGACTTAGGAAGTAAAAATCTGTTTCAAGTACTTTTGGATGTCTCTGTCACATACTAGAAACCAGAGCAAGGAAAAAAGTCAGAGCTGCTTGTAGAATTTAATCTGCCCAAATGCAACACTGGTCCAAAATAGCTACACAAGCCTGCATTTCTGGCACAGAATCCAAGCTGAGAGTTTCCATTTGCTAGATAGTGTAGGTCACGTCAGCACCAGACACCTTCAGGATTATCTCCACCTACACACAAATAATCCTGTAAACTAAGAGTTATCCACTGTCAACAGCATCTAACGATCCAACCTTGCAACAGCATAAAGAATATCCGAGACATATCTCCCTCTAAGTTCATTTTTGCACATCCCAAGAAAAAAGGCTTTCCCCTCCCCAATTCCACTACTTCCTATGTCTCATATAACTCTCACAGCTCTCACATATTCCCTTAAGTGTGCTCCTTGCCCACTGCTACACCTTGCAACTCTACACCTGCCTTTGGATTTCCAGACACACCTCCCCCTCTTCCTTTCATCGGCACTCAAACTGAAGGCAGGCCCCATGCCTTCTCTCATGTATCTCCATCCACTCCTGCAAACAGTTGTCCCAAGCTCCAGAAGCACATCAGGGTACCTAGATAATCCAAAGATTTCCACAATTCACTCGACCAAAAGCATAGGTCTAGATTTTTCAGCCAAATGTGCCCAGACAAGAAGCATTGCTATTCCTTGG
This sequence comes from Climacteris rufus, assembly GCA_013398175.1. Classification (NCBI taxonomy): domain Eukaryota; kingdom Metazoa; phylum Chordata; class Aves; order Passeriformes; family Climacteridae; genus Climacteris; species Climacteris rufus. The sequence goes on along the minus strand of VZRZ01002431.1, from coordinate 1,948,298 downwards.
AAAATCTCTTTTGTGTCATACCAGTTATCCAGAATAGCTGGCTATCTGCAGTACAGTTTCAGGTTCCTGTTTCATGGGGAGGGCCCCTTACAGCCAACAACAAAGACAGATGTCCCTGCACTCTGTTGAATCGCTTCCAGTTTCACTTGGCTGCGACTCAGGACCTCTGACAACATGCCACAGCCTGGCAGGATAGGAGTGCTAGAAGGGGAATGCAGCCTCCAAACTGCTTATGTCTCCTAATGGCAAACCTCTCATCTCTGCCATTCAGGTGCTATTGCTCCTGCATCATTAAGATCTTCTATATGAGCTGGGAAAAGCTGTTTTGCACTGGCAAACACAGTGCTGATTGGATTCTGTGTTCATGGTGAAATTCAGCTACATAAATGAATAAATAAAACACCAAGAATGCTCTGACATGTAAGGACGAGTTTTGTCTCATGTCAGACTATTCTACCACCTGAGACTCACAGGTCAGAGAGGTCCCACCTGCCTCACTGACCCTGTACTATTTCAGAGCTCTGCAGGATTGACTATTCAGGCTCATCTAGCGGCCAGCCAATGTCTTTCTCAATGACATGACAAGTGCAAGCGGGTGGACAGTGACTTGACTGCCCCAAGCAGATTACACTCAGATGTGGATAACTGATGAGCTGCTCAGAACAGCTTTTCTCCAGCAGGATGTCAAGGGTGCATTGATACCATCTTCTTTGTATATGCAGCCAAAAGGTTTAATTATCGCCAACAGTCAGAGGAGAAAAGTATCTCCAGGGAACAATGCTCAGAACTAAGTCAAAAGCTCAAGGTCTCAGGTGCCTTTAGGTCTTGTGCTGATGCTTTTCAACAGAGTCTCCTCCATCTGCCTACAGCCAAAACCTTGGCTATCAAGAATGCAGATGCTCAGTCAATTCCCAGTGTGAAAAGCGTAAATATTGATAACTAAAAAATAAAATAAAAAAACCACTCAATTCCTACTTTCCTGCTTTGATTGGCTGCTGATCCAGCTTGAGAAAATAATCCTATTTTGAGATTTAATGAAACCTAAAAGGTGATCAGATCCTTACGCTGCCCTAAAAGAGACTCTGCAAAGCTCCCAAAGTTCCACAAACACTTACGCTTTCGTGTAGTTCAGAATGAAGTCAATTCCCTTCTCATTGTCAAACTGGATGTCACGAGGCAGCTCACTGTGAGAATGGGCATCAATGCTCAGGGGAAAACCTGGATGCCACTCCTTCCAGCTGAGAAAATAAGAGAGGTTTGATTAACCACATAACCTTACCAGAATGGGAGCCATGTCTTTCCTTTACCTCCACTGCTTCTGTGACTCACTGCTATAAAGGAAGTTTGTGGCAGACTCACTTGGGCCAAAACCAGTGACTTACACCACATCAATACCTACCAGTCCTCTACAGAATCCTGAAGTACAGGGGAAGGCAACTACTTGGCCAACTACCTTCACAAAGCTTGAAGCAACTTAATGTCTGTGGTATTTCAAAACACTTGCCACATTTGGTTGAAACTGGCAATAGATTCAAATGTACTGTGACGGGAGGGGACAGAGACACAGCTGCCCAATGAATGCTCATTTATTTTTGCACAACTGAAGCACAGCAGCTAAAACTACTCAGACATGTATTGGGATTCCTTCAAAAGGCACTCTGCAGGAGTCTTGATCCTACTGTTCAACCTCCCAATGGCCATGGTACACATTCTCTGCCCCATTTTTATTTCAAAACAAAAGAAAGTGAATTGTAAAGAAAACAGTCTCAATGGTATTTCCAAACTGCCTGCCACACACAGACTGCATTGTATATTATCAGCTCTGCATCTGTATTGTAAGTAGCTATTTCCCTGAAATTACAAATGGCTTTGTCTTCCTTCTTGAATATGTAGATACAATTTTGTGTCACAGCTCTTTTTGAATAATATTTTCCTCTGCTCTATTTCCTGTAATTTGAAAGGAACAGCCTTTCTTGTTCAAATTAAATAATCAACACATACACTAAGCCTCAATCCATCAGTCCTGAATAGACACTCTGCCCTGACCCTTACTCTTACAATAAGGAGATACAAGTGGAAGAAACTTTCATTATTTTAACAAAGCACATCTCTAGCAAAAGGCGAAGTGTAATGCCTTCTGGAGTTACCTCTGAGAGAAGACAGCATTTTCTCATTGTGTCACTGACTAGGAAGAAAAGTCTACGGCAGAATAATATATATATGTGATATATATGCATAATACATATGTGTGTGTATATATATATGAAATACAGATGTCTAATATAATATAATATTTTATATATATATGTATCACAATTATGTTCTGTTAGCACATTCCAGTCCACTCAAACATGGCTAGATTTTCTGCTGCACCCTGGTGCAAGAAACAACTAGAACTAGTTTGGTGCAGCAGCCAAAAAGCCCCAGTAAAAGCTGACGTTCAGATCATGTTCCAAAACTGTAGTACTGCTTGTAACAGGCGAACAAAATATGCCTTCAAATCTTCCTTGAAAGCAGCTGTGTGCCAGAGGGCCACACAGAGGCTGTATCACTGAATTCCTACTTAAGTGTTCCAGAAAGGCTTATCTGAGGTTCCAATATCTCATAAAGCCACTTGCATGAGGATGATCATCACTTACAGTGAATTCCATCTAAGATATGACCAACATGGTAACTTGTGCTTTCTCTTATCCAGCAGTTGAGTAATTAGAGCCATATGATAATGTGAACACACTCTGCCAAACTCTGACCTGATGAGAACAGACCCTGGAGCAGCAGGAAACTCACCGGTACATTTTCTGACGGGACTCGAGCTCCTTGCGTCTGTGCTGCTTGAGAATCTGAGTCTTGTCATCCCGGGGGAGCTTTGCTGTTAACAGGGAAAAGAGACAGTGCTATGAGATTCCTCTACCTATCCCTGCCCAGGTGTTGAGAAGGACAGCGAAGTTTTCAAACCTTCAAGCTTCTGCTCTACATCTTTACAAAGTTTCTGTGGGAAATGCTTACATGATCCAATTTAGTACTTTTGAGTAGATACACAGGTCCTTAGAGAATCCTAACTTGGTGCTTCCAAGGGGCAATTATCTCAAGTCAGGAATATCTGTTTCAAGTCTATATAAACGCTGGATATCCAGTGAGACACTTGCTGTATGTATCTATTGTTCAATGGTCTGAAGAGGGTCATGGGAATTAATTTTACAGTTCAGTATTTAGGGGAATTTTCATCAATAAAAGGAACTACAACATTGTTCCAGCTCATGTTCTCTGCTAAAAGACATCTCCAGGAAACACCTCCAAACCTCTCTAAGCAGTGCTCTCCCATGACAGCTTGGGGCAATAATAATATCTTCCAGTCATGAGAACAGAAAGAAAAAACAATAAGGCTTCATTTCCAGACATTTTGCTGTTCTGACCATGAATTCAACATACAATTAAATAACACTGAAACTTCTTTAGTGATCAGAGAAAGGGCAAGGTACAAGAGTCACTTTACATACACAAATGTGGAGGCAGATAAAACCAGCAGCAGTTTCATGATAATAGCTGTTTGGGGTTGGGATTGGACATATCAGAGGTATACAGCTGATAACATATATGGCTAATGGTTTTCAGGTGGTTGCATTCAAGTTACCAACAGAATTTCACCTGCTCTTGTCCTTTACCTCACCACACTCTGAAAGCCATGCAAAGCTGCCTTCCATGGAAATGTTACAGTTGTTATAAATCAAATTATGAAAAATGGAAAGACCAAGACTAAACTGACACATAGTTGTCATTATAGGACAAAAGACTTCAAACACAAAATGCCCCAGCCAGAACTAGCCAAAAATTTAAGGGGAATATAAATATTTATTTCCTACCACCTTGCCCTGGTTTCAGCTGTTTTCAGGCACTCATGCTACAGAACACTACAGCAGCCAACCTACCCAGGTAGCTGAGAGGGGAACAAGCAAATGGGTCTGGCAGTGGGTCTTCATATGAGAGAGAAGATTGGGAGGTACATGGAGAAATGGAAAGGGGAGATGGAAGAATTCCAGGTGTTCCGCAGGAAATCTGGTTTCTTATGGTTCTCACCTCTTCCATCTCGAAGGACAATCTCCTTTTCATCTGTAATCCAGCGGTAACATGGGAACTCCAAATAGTCACCCACTGGTGTTTTAACAGTGATATACTTCAGGTACCAGTCATCCTGGTACCAGTATTTTCGTTTCTCAATTTTTATTAGCTGAATTTCTCCAAGGTCTTCTTCCACAGTCACATCATAGGAGTCAACCTGCAGAACAGAACAGCCAGTGATCCACTGCACATGCAGGAAACACCACCAGCACTACTACAAGCATACCTGGTCTTTCCTGATATGGCTTTCCAGCTTTTGGTGGGTGAAAAAATGAAGACCTATTATTGAACTGCGGTGCAACAGAAAGATGAATAAAAGAACAAACAAGAACATGCAAAACACTCCAGAAATGGAGAAACATTTTTGTATACCACCTAAGAATGGTTGATTACACCTTGAAATGTTTGCAAGTCTGAGAAAAACATGCAGGCCATGAAACCACTGCTCTAGCAACAGCTAAAAGAGGTACTGCTAGGGCACATTTACTCATGCAACTGTAGTGGAAAGATGATAATGAGATTAAAACATTAGTGTAGGAATTTAAAGAACTTTCTGTGTTAGTTATGCATGCTTCAGACTAAGGACAGCATCCAGATCACCTAAATCCCCTTTGTCTTTTGCTCTGTGGTCTTCTTCAGTCCTCTATTTTTAAAATGAGGATGATGGTACATTTTATGTTTGTACAGCCAAAATTTGGACAATTATAAGTTTTATGTTTGTAAGGCTCAGATGTACAAAGAAATTTAAGTAGCTAACTGCAAACAAGGCTCACAGGAACCTCGCCTAGCTCTGGAGGCACTTCATGCTATCATAGAAAACAAGCCAGCCTGTGTAAATGTGATTTAGCTCCTTTCTCAAAGGCCTGACTCCTGCCGCATGGAGGGACCTCAGCCCAGACTTGCCCATGTGCTAGTCTGCTTAGTCCTTCTCCATGCCAGTGGGCTGGGCACAGCCTTTGCACTGAGCTGGTACTGAAGACTGTGGGACCACCCATACCTGCTCCTCATCAGTGGACTACAGGGACAGGCCTCTGAAATCTTAGGGGTTTTGGTCTTGCAATGGCCCAGTCCTGGTGCTGCCCCTACACTGAGCTTTGCTGAGGCACGGGGCTGTGGCTCTGAATGAGTCAGGCTGAGGAAGTGCTGAATACCATGCTCTCCCTTTCCTCATGAGCACTCCAGCAAGATAAAAAGAGGTGGCAGCTATGTGGCCAGGACACAATGCTGCCATTTTTGCCCACACTGAGCACCCCCACTCAGCACAACAGCTGTTATGAATGCTGACCTAAAGGCCTCACTAAACTGCCTAACAGATTCAGGACAGTAAACATTTATCCCGGAGATCAAAGAATTGTTAGGGTTGGAAGGGACCTCTGGAGATAATCTAATCCAACCCCCCCTGGCAAGGCAGAGCCAGCTAGAACAGGTGACACAGGAATGTGTCCAGGTGGGGTTTAAATGCCTCCAGATAGGGAGAGTCCATGACCTTCCTTGGCAGCCTGTTCCACTGCTCTGCCACCCTCACTGTAAAGAAGATGTTCCTTATGTTGATGTGGAACTTCTTGTGTTTTACTTTAAGGCCATTATTCCTTGTCCTGTCGCTAGGCACCACTGGAAAGAGTCTGGTCCCATCCTCTTGGCACCTGCCTTTGAGATATTTGAATGTACTGCTGAGATCCCCTCTCAGTCTTCTCTTCTCTAGATGAAACAGGCCCAGATCTCTCAGTCTCTCTTCATAAGAGAGATGCTCCAGTCCCTCCATCATCTTTGTGTCCTCTGCTGGACCGTCTCCAGTAGCTCCCTGTCTCTCTTGTACTGAGGAGCCCAGAACTGGACACAGCACTTCAAATGTGACCTCACTAGAACTGAGTAGAGGGGGAGGACATCTCTCTGTACACCAAAATTTGAGATGACAGACCTCAGTCCTCTTACAATCCATTATGGAAAATACCAGCTTTCATGAAGTTTGTCACATCTAATTGACTCACGGACGTCAGAGAAAAATAAACAACCTTTAGGCTTTGAAGTCCATCCTACAGACAATGAAATGCTGTCCTTGCTCTTTCTCCAAAGATGCTCTTTAATCAACTTTGAAACTGTCAGGCCATGACTGCTACTAGACTGCGCTCTTATGAGGCTGTTTCATACTAACAAGAATATTGGAATTTCTTCTAATATGCAGCCTAATTTAATTTTAGGTTCAAATATTTTAAATGGACATGGACAGTGCTTATTTAGATTTTCTGAGATTTACGAGTATTCTTAGTCTGAGCTATATTCTCCCCATGCATATTAAAGCAAAACACATAGAACTGTTTCTTTCAAAAAGGAGGGTTGCCACATCTTAAACAAAAATTTGCAACGTTTATGTCAATAGCACACCCAGACACACCAGGTGGTAACAAAGTGCCTCACAAGTAGTATGGCAGCCCTCGGCAAGCTTGGGATGACAGAATCTGTCTGCCACTATGCGAGCTGGGAGACGAAAATTATAATGACACATTATAATGATGCTTTTCACTTTTCCTTGCATGTCCACAGTTGAAAATAAATAGTTCTTTCTGTGGAGCCAATAAATATACTCATTTTAAACCTTTTTTGAAAGTTTATGTTGCTGACTTTTCAACCCCTCCACCCCCCAACACTATCTCAGAACAGCTAAAAGGATAATGTGTAAAGACAAAGTAATTTCCCTGATGATTCATGATTTTGAACCAGCGGGGGAGACTGAAAAACGTTGAGTAGTTTTTCTCAGAAATCACATTAATTGTGCCTTGAGACAGAACTGTGACAGTCAGTGACTGTAGGACATATTCCTGTGCTCCTGGCTAAGTGAATGGAGATTCCTTCCTCCCACAATACTGCTTTGAAACATCACATCTCCCTCACCTTTGCCTTTCACCCCATGTCCAATATTCTCAGCTTCACTCTTGTCAACTGGCACAAAGAATTCTGGATGATGGCTGAAAAATGTCAAGTGCGTGCTCAGATTGATTCCCATTCTTCAAATCTTCTTTCCACAAACAGACAGCACTTCTATTCCACATTAATTTCCCTGCAATTCCTGGTTTTCTCAATAAAAACTATCAGTAAACTCTTCAGCAGGCTCAGGTTTTGCACTTAGTTGTTACTTTTGCAATTTCATACTCCTTTTCAGGACCAAAGGGCACTTTGCAGAAGGGTCCCTCATCACAGGCTGCCGTACCATGTATCTCAAGCTCAGACATTTCCTGCTCATGCACCTCTTTCTGAAATTACAACACACAATTAATTTTCTCCTTCAATTTTATCATGATCTTGTTGCATTTGGCAGTCAGGAGCCAGAAGCCTTGCAGAGATACAGTCCAAAACAACCCACAGACCTATGTGAATTCTTATGCACTTGTGTTTAATGTTATAAAAGGAATTCAAACATCTAAAGACTAATGCAATAACCTATAGAAGCAAATCATGATAATTTGGTTTGTATTCAGCTACTTGGGATTTTTATGCTCCAACCTCTCACTTATTTCCAGTTCTAGGGTTAATTGTGTACAGAGAAAGAATAAGGTGACCAAAACCATGGTCTGGTTAGAGAAAATGTACTGCAGTACCTTTAGCTCAAATCCTCATGAAAACCCGTTGCTGTCAGGTGATTAGCACGGCACAGAAAGTCTGAAATTAGTTTTATTTTCTCACAACTCCTTGTGGCCCAAGGTACCTGACTGATTTTTTAAATTCATCTCCTTTAAAGGTGCAGCAAAAGATTTCATTTTAAAAAATCCACATTTCCACATACTTATTTCTATATTTCTTACAATGTCACACCTAGATATATGCACACACAAGATTTAAAATGAAGAGCAATATGAAGTAGATCCAAAGAGTTAATAGAAATGTCACTCTGACAGCCAATCTTCAGGAGAAACTAATTCCTCTGGTAACAATCTAATTCCCAATATTACAAGAGCCCCAAAATAGTTACATTGATGTAACGCAAAAAGGACATACAATTAACCTAAATGTTCCTGAAGGTTTTTAATCTTTTTATGACCATCACAATTCCAATTTTAATGGCAGTTCTGAAAGGAGGGGCTCCCTCCTGGTACCCCACACAGCTCCTGCTCACTCCAAGCCAGCAATGCCATGGGCTCATCTCAGATGACAACTTTGCTAATATAGTAAAGGTGTGTATAGTAAAGGTGTATAGTAAAGGTTACAGAGAACATACAAGGTCAAGGTAAGAATGGCACTTGGTTGCTCAAAGTTTCTATGACATTTGTTGTACAAGGTCCCTTGGTAAACACCATGATGAGACAGAGATGCTAGGAGCTTTAACACAGTTTGAATTCAGAGTGAAAGAACAGAATTAATGAAGACTATTGGAGTGTCTGAACTCCTGGACCATCCCGTTCAAGCAATGTAATCTCATGCAAAACCTAAGTCTTCTCTTTTTGAGGAAAGATTCCTACTGACTATATTGCAAAAAGGATGGCACAGACAACTCCTCTTTCTATAAGCACAAAGCTCTAAGTGGAAAGAGCTGTATTTTCTTTCTGGAAATTCTTCTAACAAAAGCAAAAAGCAGACGAAAGGGGAACAGGAAGAAAAGAGAGAACTGGCAGAAACCATAGCACTTGCTTTGAAATCACTCAGCACCAAAGGAATTTACTCAAAAGACGCTACGCAAAGAAATTACTTTCAACACTGCCTGTGTCCAGTGCTCGAAGTAAGTCAGGAAAACTACAACTGAGCTACCATTGTGCAAATCCTTCCAGGCTTTTCCACATACTTTTCCTTCAGCCAACATTTGGCATGCAAATCTCCTACCCAGATCTGGCCCAGGCCCTCTTCCATCACATCTAGTTATATGCACAATTTGCAATAATGCAAATGAAGACATTATTAGAATAATGGAACTACAGAGCCTAGCCCGACACTTAGAAAAAAAAAAAACCTAGAAAGTAGACAAAGCCTTACAAAATAATACTGCAAAATTCTGGTCATCCACTAAAAAGTGACATTCGTTTTGCAAATGTATTAACAACTGAATTTCTTTGCAGAAAAAAATAAATATAGAGATGGTATTGAAAGAAATACTAGAGGCAGAACCATGAAAACAATTGCTACAGTTTGTAAAGCAACCAACCTCAAAATCTTCTGGGCTGCTTCAGTTTTATTTTTTTGGTTCTGTATTAGTATTTTTCTCTTCCTTCCTTTTTCCTTGCATAACATATTAATAAGGCTCACAGTGCTTTGGGCAAAATGTAACCTGAATAGGTGCCTGGAGGAGCATGCTGCATTCCCCAAGAAAACATCCTCAAAAACAAAACTTAGTTCATTGTACTGCACGTCTCCAAGGAGCCAGACATTTTATGGAAGACAGAGTTACTCTCACTGTCCACAATAAATACATGCTGAAAAAACTGACTGCATATTTCTTGCTACTAACATCCACAAACCTCTGTTCATTGCTCCCTCACCCAGGGGATGAATTTCTGCTCCTGCTGGACCTGGTCCCACAGCAGCTCACCAGTTGGTGCCGGGCATATACTGAATGCTCCCATCGTAGCATTTTCTCCCAGTGACAGGATCCAGTCCAACTGGATGTTCAGAGTACTGCCAGGATCTCTAGCACAGCCACCTGAAACCCTCTTTTGTAGCCCAGGAATAAGAGCAAACTGCCTGGTCACTAAGACCCTGGTGGTGAGCTCCTCAGCTGGGCAGGGCTAAGCCCTCCCAGGACAGGGCCCCAACCCTAAGTTTGCAGGACAGTCTGAGGTCTTCAACATCTCTTGCTAATGTTCATTTTTGCTCAAAGTATGTGACTATTCACCAGATGAGAGCGAATCAATGACTGGATGTCCATTTGGAAGATTTGGGTAACAAGGTACTAAGCTAATGAATATTTAATCATGAAAGAAAATTAACTTCAACAACAGTGGCTGGTAAATATCTGGGGAGCATACCTACACATGCCATCAACACCTGCTCAAAACACTGACTTCTGTTAAGCATGTCTGTGATGTCTAACACAGACGAGACCATGTACTTTAGTCTGTGAATCACATGGTTGAAAAAACACACCTCAAGGCAAAGCAGCACCATGACAGTGAAGTCTCACTTGTACATGCCACGGTAGGTCTAACTTCCAAATTTATGAACACTTTTTTTAAACTTTCAAAGTTGCTTAACCTCATCAGACCTACTGGAAACTGTGAATTAGGTTTCCAAGTAAAATACACGTTTTGAAAAGGGAAAAAACCCGCAAAGGTCTGCTATTTCCAGAGTGGACAACAAGCAAATAGATAAACGCCATTCTGAACCAGTGCTCAGAGTATAAGCAATTACAAATGGATAATCCAAACAAGACCACAGAGAGGTCAGGGCACACCACACAGCAGAATTCTAGGTTAGGAACAAGAGCATAGCTGATAGCCCAGCCACGACTTCATTCTCACACTTATGCGTTCATGCTGGTTTTTAGCTTTCATTGAAGTTGCCCTACATATTTCTCTCGGCAGGCATGGTAATTCCCACTGGACGCTCTTACCTGTTTGCTTAATTCCTTGGAGATAACAGGGCTCTGACTATTAGTAAATACCGACCCTAAACATCACCTATCAATAGGAAACTCACTTTTTTTTTTTTTTTTTTTTAGTATTTTTAAGGACAGCACGGGGAGATCTGAAAGCCCACCGCAAGCCAGCACCAAAGTCCCCCATCCTTCCCAACGACGGACCGACCACAGGCAGGGCTAACCCCTAGGGCAGGGATGCGGATGAGGGGCGGCCGGGGATGGCAGCGGGTACCTCAGTCCCGGTGTCCCGCTCCGGAGCGCCGGCACACGGGGACGAGAGGTTCAAGAAAGGCCAGCCCTGCCCACCCCTCGGGATGCCGGTCCGGGAGCGGCCGAGCGCCGCCGGTGCTCCCCCAGCCCCGGGACTGGCGGGACTCACCGCGCCGCGCTCGAAGTCGTTGTAGAAGGGCTTGTCCAGGAGGTGCCTCTCGCTGTAGCCCGCCGTGCCCTGCAGGGTCAGGTACACGTAGTCGTCGGTGCCCGCGAACCACTGAGTGCCCGTGGCCACCGTGACGGTGTAGGACGGCATGGTGCCCCCGGCGCGGCTCGGCCCGACCGGCGCTGCTGAATCGCGCTCCTGCCTTGGCCCGGCCCCTGCCCGCACCGCCGCCGCCTCCTCTGCCACTGGCCCGGCTCGGCGCTGCCCGCCCCTGGCCCAGCCCGGCACACCTACCCCGGCCCTGCGCAGCCCTGACAGCACTGCCGGCCGTCGCTGCTGCACGGCTGCTGCACGGCTGCTGCACTGCACCGCGCCTCCTCCCCGGTACGGCTGCCCCTCTCCCTGAATTCCAGCCCTGCGCCGTGCCCCTGTCCTGGCACAGCTGCCCCTCACCCTGCACTCAGCCCTCTCAGTGCACCTGCCCTCCCCGCTGTGCACCAGCTCCACACCACCACAATCTACAGAGCTCTCCACGCTCTACTTTCCTCTTGATAACCTTCCACAGTTTCACAACCCACCACAGCGTCCAGAGCTCTCAGCCATGCAGCACGCTGCTCCACACTGCAGTCCTGCTCCTGCCAGGCACAGCTCTCCTTTGCACAGCCCCGTGTGCCTTACCACCTCTACACTTGCAGGATTTCATCTTGAACTGCTCTGCATTCTGTAACCTCATCCCCAAAACACCCCAGTCTGCAGGCACACGTTCCCTCCTATGTGCACCTTATACTCACCCTACACTGACCCAACACTCTACACAGATCTACCCCCACAAGCACACTGCATATATCCCACTCTCCTCACCATCCTAAGTTACTCACTCTATCACAGCATCATAGAATTGTTAAGGTTGGAAAAGATCTTTAAGATCGTCAATTCCAATCAAATTCACCATTAAATCATGTCCTTAAGTGCCATATCCACATGTTTTTCGAACAGTTCCAGGGGTGGTGACTCACACCATACTGCACCCTCGTTACACACACCAAATCTGCAAATCTGTGTACAACTCCTGCTTGCCTCAGGGCTGGATGCTCATATGTGCCCCTGCTTTATTCAGTGTATTCCTCTAAGCTTTTCAAACACCCTTCTGTCTTCGCATCGCCATGTATAACACCAACTGCCAGCATATCTATACATCAGAACCGTACATAGACAACCAACACCCCTCACAGTCCTCTAAACATCCCACAGTTTCATAGGCCCCTCCCTGAGTACACCAAGCACCTGCTACCACTAAGATGCTGATATGAACAGAAGAGCTGTATGTGCTTCCTCCAGACTCCAACTTACCCCAGAGAAATAAACCCATAGCAGTGACACTGCACACCTGGCACTTTGACACCAAGACCACTAATACTGTTGTTGTCTGGTATTTTCATCAGCCAAACAAATACCACATGCTGCCACCCCTGTTACCTCACTGATAGTTCCTTTGTGCTGCTGCCAGCAGCAGCTGCATGATACTGTGCTGAGAGGAGCCAGGCTGGGCTTTTGCAGACCTGTGTCCTTCCTTCCACCACTGCTCTGTGATCAGATCGAGCTCCTCCTTATTTCCTTGCTGTCAGGCACTTTGCCTAGCTGGTCTCTGGCTCTTGTGAATTTCTAGTGATAGATACGCAGAACAAGTTAAATTAAAACCACCCCAGGAGTACTTTACTTGTGGTACAGTTAGAGCCGAGGTGCTGTGCTGGATTAATTAATGTATGATGGTAACTAATCAAATCATACTTTAGTAGCACTTTCAGAATGAGGCACTCTAACCCACAGGTGAGGCAGCAACCTTCAAATACAGAGGAAGTGAGCAATTAAAGCCAAAGTTGGAAGTTATTGCTGGCTGAGCCCGTTGCTGTTCTGGCAAGTCCAGTTGCAAAGTGCCTTGTGCCTCTTGGACTGCTGAGCAACACCATGAGATGTGCTTACGGATTCTCTGCTTCAGCTTCCCAAGACACCTTGTGGCCTTTCTTATGTTGTAAGTTACTTAAGTGTTGTGGCCACACAGCAAATGGGGACAACAGGAACAGCCTGTGCTGCCCTGGAAACGATCCTGCTCTTCTTTTACACAGGAATAAAGATGGCTCTACTCATCCAGAAGAGTCAGGGAAGGCCTCCCATGTCTCTTCTGGTCCAGAAGAAACTCAAGCATTTACTGTGCTATGACTGAAGTTTCAGGGCTTTCCCACATTCAGGATATGCTTTTACATACAGACATAGAAAATATTCAAAAGTACTCAGCATTAATTTCTAGTCTGCTGCTACTTTTTAGTTAACACCAAGAAGTGCAAAATTGCCAACTGTCCCATGGCACACCTGAGATAGCTGCAGAATCCCTGCCCAGAAATCTGACTTGTCCTCCTGAGATTTAAGCAGCAAGAGATTCTTGCTGCTGCACTGTGATCCCTTCCATGGACAATGTTAGCACATACAAGTGTGTCATAAACTCTATCAGATCTTTCTCGGTTTCATCTTCCCTTTACATCAAAGAACTCACATATCAGTTTCATTTTTGCAGAAGAACTGTCAGTCCTAAAGTTCCTAAATTTAGTTTCACAGCCTTCATTGAAAGATATATCTGAAACCCTTTTAACATGTCAAGAGCTTCAGAAACAGATTTGTCATACATAAGGCCACCTTCTAGGCGGCCTCATTTTCACGGCAAATACGGATCAAGGTGGTGTTCAAATACTGATCAGTGGGTTTCCATGTTTCTTTGCATTTCAGCTCCGATGCAGCATTTGAACACAATTCCATCCCCCTGAGTCATAAGTTGTGTTTTCCTATGGTTTGGGTCTCTTCTATACAAAGATGTGACTGGGAGTCTCCTTATAGTGTTACAATTCCTCTTATAAACCCATTAAAAAATACTACATAAGCTCAGTCCTGTACAGGAAATTTGTAGGCATGCATTTGTTACCTCCCACCAGCCTTTTCACAGCCATCTCTTTTTAGTCTGTTCTTTTAGCACCTCTTGCTTTTATCATGAGGTCCACCTTCAGAAGTTTATGGATAATATCTACTTTTGGTGTAATTTCAAATGTTTCATCAAAATCCTGCCAGACAAAATGCAGGGTACACACAAACCAAACCCAACCATTTTATCCAGAGACTACATTATTTCACCCATGAGCAGACCCACACTACACTGTCACTGCCACTCCCCACTGTTTAGGGAGGCTTACCCCTCCCCAAACCCCTTTCCTGGAGAGGTAGGAACAATTCCCTGCACCATCTCTGCACAAACACCTCACTCCTCTCTTGAAGAGGGTTTCACTAGGCAGCCCCGGCTGCTGTGCAGCCACATGCAACAAGCTTAAAACACAAGCAGCTGCTATTCCTGCTCTGGCCGAGTGTTAGTGTGGGGCCAGGACAGCTGCCTGCAAGGGACACATCTCCTTTGCCAGATTTTGCTGCTTCTTACTCATAGCTCCTCTTTGCCTGAGCATCCCTCAGATTTACTACATGGAAACTCACAGAAGTCAGCTGCTGTCCCTCTTTCTTTTCATGCAGTGCCAGTGAAAAATAAGGTTGTTCTGTGAACACGTCGCGTATCTTATAGCCCTCCTGAGGTTACAGGCAGTTGGGGTGGGCAGATGGCCCTCCTGAAATATGCTAATAAGGAGTGGGAACGGAGAGGAATGATACAACATGGCAATTAACAGATGACAGAGGGGAGCAGCAGAGCCCACAGAAATTTCCAAGCTACATAAATAATCTAAGGCACACGGGCTTAATAGCTGAGAACATATGGGTGCTAACTGCACACTGCTCTACCAGGATGGCGAGAAAAAACCCTCCATGTTCACAGAACTGCTTCTGTCCCATCTCAGTGTCCAGAAATGAACTGCAGGGTTGCAAAGCTCAGCACAGTGTCCTTGCTCTGCCATCCAACATGTAATGCAGTATCTGTGTACCTTTCCTGCAAGGGACTGTCCAGGTCGCAAGAGGCTGAGTCTCTCTACCCTATGAACCTCCTACCCTCTTTTTGAGGTGGTGTTCCTTGGATCCTTCATCCCGTTTAACATTATGTTAGGATGTCTTCCTCAGCCCTGAGGACCAAGGGATCTGGAACTGCCTGACCTCACCGCTTCCCCCTAAGTGTGCAGATCCTCTCCTGCCTCCGCAGATGTAGCTGTGCCACTCTGGCACTTAGGGAGATGAGGCAGGCAGAGAGAAAGGAGCATGCTCTCAGGCTTCCCTCTCCAAACCATTGCCGTGAGGCAGTGCTAAAGAGGAGGGGAGAGCAAAGGCATGGGACACAAGCCACAAACAAAGCAAGCACAAGGAATACAGCTGCATTAGTGGCTGCTCTTCTGGTATCATTTGGTGCTGCACATATTTCTCAACTGCAAACTAAAACAGCAGTGGGAGACTGAAAACTGCTGCAAAAATCCTAAACTCCAACAAAATTAGAGTCTTGATAGAGGATTGTGCAACATGAGGTAGGTCCATATTCATTCCTGAAATACCACCTTTAACGTCTACCACAGTTTAATTTGGTCCAGGGCTGCAAGAAAGCTGCCCAACTGAGTGGTTTGATTTAATTTACATCTGATTTCTCTGGTGTATATCAACTACTTACATGTGACCATGAATGTAACATGGCCCTAAAAGCAGAGTTTTGGGATAAAATAAAACATCATCTTCCTAGCATGAAGAAACATTGCTTTAGCTAATCCCATTATCAGTCAGTTCTCTCTTCACACAGCACTTTCAAAAGCAAGAAGGTAAACACAAGAGCAACATAAGTGGCAAGCTAGGCTCTAGAGAGACTTGTTTATCCACAGGAAGGGGACAGTGGTACTTAGTGAGTCACTCTGGGATGCTCAGGGGTAAAGCAGAATGAAGTAAGACACACACTCAGCTGTGCTGTCGCAGCTGGGATCACACCAGCCTAAGACATTTCCTATTCTCTCCCAACCACAAGGATAACTGTTTCCCCTGACAAAGGAACCTGCCGTCCCAGCACCAGACTCTACAGCTCTAACAGGGAATTCTCCTAAGCCTGCTTGGCCTGCCTTGCAGGTGGCCTTTAACATAGTAACAGAACAACCCAGCACAGCAAGTTGCTCTCAGCAAAAATGATTGGGACATTAATTTTAGTGAAGTCTTAAAATGTTAGGAATTGCAATCCTGATTCCTTGAAGCTTCAGGATTTAATGAGCACACCCTGAGTGGTGATCTTCCCCCCCTCTACTCTGTGCAGCCTTCTAGTGTTTTATTCAGTTATTTCAAACACTCCTCTCATGTTAATGCCTTTGAGACAACTTCATTTATCTCCCTAATACTCTCAAAGTCTACTCTCTATTTTCAGATTTCAGTTCCTCTGACACCATTCTTGCCTTTTTCCTAGAATACACTTTTAAAAGACTATTCTTAAAGTTTGCCATCACTTGACCCTGCCTGAGCCATATTACATTTCCAATTATTCTGCCCTGTGTAATGCACGGAATTTGCTCCCCATCTCCTTTTTCCAGGACTCTTATGATTTCTAATTTTTTTTAAAAAACGCTTCTGCCTCCTCTCTCCATGTAGTCCTGATGAACTGATTTTTTCTCTGTTGAGTTCTTGTTCTATAATGAGATATTCTTGTCTGATTTTCTTACATCATACATCCATCCCAAGACAGTGAACAATCACCCTCTTCTGTCTGTATTGTGGTACACAATACAACGCCAAAATGTCAGAGAGCATCCCACGCATCAGAGACTGGAGCCTAGGTGATTTACAAGAAAAACTGGGATCACAGGTGGATACTGACCTTGATTTGCAGTGTCACTTTTGGGTACTTCCATGGTCTTTCCTATCAATCACACATTGACTGTGATTTGGTTCATCCTAGCACAACCCTCTCTGGCCCAGAGGAAAGTGACTGAGCAAGGGGACAAGAAGAAGGAAGTTTGGGTTGCATGAGCAGACTGAAAGGAAAAGGGCAAGCACAGCATGCTGCAACAGACTGGAAACAGGGAAATCTGAAATAAAGGAGTGGGTGATAGGAAACTGGTCCACAGGGTGGCTGTGGCAAATGGGACGGCAGGAGATGTACAGTTCCTGCAGCAGTGCAGGCACAAACCTGGCTCTTGAGAGAGGGCTTGGTTTTTGGAGTCAGCAGCTGCAGCTGCACCTTTGACACCTCTGTAGTCTCCACAGGGCACTCGTGGATCTTGCCAACTGCTGCCCTTCTGATTCCCATCTACCTCCTTCTGCCCTGCTCTGAGAGGCAAGTCATGCTGGTCCTGCCAGCCAGATACCAGTAACTACTCACCAGACAGCTCCAGTTCCTGGGAACCAGATGAAAAATCCCGTTCCTGGAGTCACAGCCGCGCCATATGCTGCTGAGCCAGTGCTATTCTCTGCCTCAGAGATGGACACACTTCACACAGTGACAGTAATACTGTTTCAGATGAAAATAAGGTTTACAAGAGGAAGTAAGTTAATTTATAATTAACTCGAGATGCCTGAGCCCAAGACAAGGAACACTTTTTAACCGGCAGCCAGATGGCTTTGCGGGCTCTGTTCCTTAAACCATTTATCAGCTTTTCATCTCAGAGACTGCCAGTCAAACAGCAGGCCCATGAAATTATCCTGCCATCTCTTCTGGAGGCTATTTTTGTATAGAGGTCTTGTTGGGTTTCCAAACTTTATGTAAGTAGCTTCATTTACTACAGCCAGATTTTCTTTACTAAGGGAATATAGGACAGAGACTTTTGTGTGAGAGACACCTCTCTAGGGTTGCAGATTTAAGACTTCCTTACTTAAATGAAAAACTAATTACTACTTAAAAAGAGACAGACATGAAAAGCTTTTCTTTGAGCCCCCTTGTGTCTGTTACAGACACAGCTCTCCAGGTCTTTGCTCTTTGGTGTGTATGTCTTTGTAACAAACTCTCTCACAGCAGCGCAGTTTCCTTGACCTACTGGTGCTAGAAATGTATTCTAAAGAAACGTCTGAAAATTAATTTTCTTTCTAAATGAAAATCATAGTAATGAGCAGCTGCTGCTTTGCACCTCTACAGAGATGCATGTGAAAATGTTGATTTCAGACACGAAGCATTGGTTGCACCACTCAATGTTGTTTTCAGAAGGTCAGATTTTAAGGCCCAGGGGAATCTTCTCTTGCCACCTCCTGAATGGCAGAAGCCAGAAAATTATCCCCATGATTCCTGCATTCAAGGCCAAAGCACATGCATCGGAGGAGTTACCCAATTATTCTGAAGGTTACCACACCTTTATAATTTTAACAACAAATTGTCATGGGTTTCTACTCTACATTGGTCTGTTACACTGAAGAGCCATCCAGTTCTGTTTCGATCATCATTGTATTACCAGAGACCTCAAATTTTCTGTCTATGCTTTTTCAAACAAAATGGATACTATAATGGGTTTGGATTTTTCTGCTTTTTTTTTATAGAAACACTTTATTGCTGCAGTCAATAACCCTGTGTATCACACACAAATAATCAATTACAGTTTTAGAAACTAAAAATAACTCTGCAAGTGGTAATACTGAGAAAATGAACATACATGAAAGGATAGAAAACTATACATTAAATCACTAGAAATTTACTAACTAAAAAATTCTGCAGAAGTGTCTTGTATAAACTATACAACACATGCCAGTGTAAAGTTCTTCAACATTATACAATTACCTATCTACAAATGTTTTACCTAAATACAAGATTAGCTGCAATTTTTAAACAGTTATCTTCTATACAAAGACAAGTGCTTTCAATACTTCATTGGAATATACAGACACTGCAACATCTCAAAACTAAAAAGTAATCACAAAAGAAAAGGTCCCGCTTAGAAGTTTTCTTTGTGTATCTAATACAACACAGAGGAAATCCAACCAGCAATATTCTTGTGTTTGTATGTGCTCTGTTTCACCCATAGTTGAGAAGGACCCAACCCAGAGTCACTGACCTCCCTCTCATCAGTGGCCACAGTCTCCACAGCAGATCACACCAGAAATCTGTATCTTAACACACTTCAGCTTTAGAAGAAATTTGGACCTGGGTCTTACTTTGCAACAGATACTCTGCTACACACAGGGAAAAGCAACCAGCTCCCGTGCACAGCCACATCCATGCCTCACTTCAAAGGTTTCTGAGGAGTGGCAGGACAAGCAGCCCCTTTCCTTACACCACCAAGTGGGATTGATGCTCTGATCAGTACAGAGGGCTGGTTTGGACAGATACTACTGCTTCTCAGGATTTCCCAGGTACAGCGCAGAGGCCCAGTACTTCTCTAAGCCCTGCAGGCTCATTCAAACTTCACTGAATGTCTCCTGCTGAAGCAAAGCCAATCTCAATGACACTCAACAAGAAGCAGCTGTCCTGAGGCCTGGCCACCTCTTCAGAACACATTTTAAACACCACTCCCACTCCCAAAATACAGATTAACAGTTGAACAAAGTCCTGAGAATTCAGAGGAATTGAACATCTCATGATTTCTTAAATGGGATCAACCTTCTGCAGCACACACCTGGTATTTCTAAGTTAATGCAGGTTCATGACCTGGCAGAGATATCAAATGTGACACAGCAGGGGAATTTCCTTGGCCCAGATGGTGTTTTTGGACAGTTGTGATGTCAATAGAATGGGAGTCTGGTCAGATATCTGGGGCATTGGACATATCTGCGAAGGCTCTGGAAGTCTAGGGAAGGGATTGTGGTAGATGACATTAAGCCTATATTCCCTCCTACTTAAATTCTGGTCTCAGAAAGTCCCAGGGTAGCCCAAGCTTTGGCCAAGATATAAGGACCAGGCTTCTATTTCAGTCATTTCAAAAGCTGCCAGGAGGAAGTACTGGGAAGTCTGATCTGACAGGGGATGGTTGTTCCCATTACTGACATCTGGGCAGGAAGGACAGAGCTCACCTGAGCTGGCATCAGTGCCTCACAGCTGGAAGCTGAAAAAAGTCAACAGTATCTTCTTGAGGAGAAAGAAGAAAAAAGCACCATTCAGCCTTCTCAAACTTTTGATGGCACCATGCAGAAGCAGAGAACTGCGTCTCCAGAAGCCTCCCATTAACACCAAGCAAGAATCAGCATGAGAAGTGTGACCAGCATAAATGAAACCCCCTGAGAGATGGATCTCTTCTGCAGCCTTTCCTGGTATGAGCATTCCTAAGCAGTATAAAGAGTTTGAATAATAGGCCTTAATTTTCATTCAGAAAAGACCTGCTGGGAGAGGGAATTGTTAGCAGCAACACCGGCTAAAACATTTTCATTCACAAGTAGTTTTCCCCAAATGATTTTCCTGGAGATGATTTTTCTTTCCAAGTTAAGATACTCAGGGACACAGCAAAAACCTTCAGTACCCTGAATACACTGAACACTACCTGGCACACTCCACATGCAGCTTCCAAAACACCAAATGAGATTTCACAGTTTCACCCAGAATCACGCACGACGGTGACTGAAGCAGGAGCAGCGAGTTACAGTTTGCTGTGTCGGCGATGTCAGAACATTGCTCACACACCAGAGCCTCTCAGGTGTGAGCTGGAGAACAACCAGGCTTCATACCAGAACTTGTCCATCTTCATTTCACCCACAGGCCACAGGTGGGATGAGAATGTGCACAGCATCGCTTGGCAGCCGATTCTGTGCATCTTGCAGCTGCAACGTCAACATCTCCAGACAGGTAGGCCTTGTGCACTTGGGCATTTCAGAAGAATGTCATGAAGGTGTGAAAGACCTGATATCTAACCCACCTGAGTTTATCTAGTCAATCTTTCACAGAACAAAACAGAAAACAAAACAAGACAGTGTATTATCTGGGTTCTTGTAATAGAAGAGGATCACCCACAGCAGAGTTCAGGAAAGGTCTCGAGTAATTGCACTTTAAATTATGGCAGGCACAGGCAACAAACTCTGCATGTGTATGGTCACAAAGACTCTGCCCTGATACTGGTAGGGTATGCACGGTTTGTCTGCCTGTATCACTTAAGCACGGGACATCCTGACAGCTACTACAGTACACAAACCCTGCCAGTGCAGCTTTACCAGGACTGCCCAGAGGTCTGGATGTTTTAACACACCTCAAGAACAAGGTACCATGTTGTTCATGAAGATCACAGACAGAAAGCTTCAAGCATGAAGTGACAGAGGCACACGTGCTTTTCTTCTAACAGCTCTTAGAAACCACTGGGGTGTGTGTTCTCTTATCATAGTCCCTTCTCTGTCTTCTATTAAAATATTGATTTAGAAATAAATTAATATTACATTTTAAGGGAAAAATAATCCCCGATATTTTATGCTATACTTTAAGAAGTCTTAAAGCAACTACTTTTATTATGAAAAGAATCTACCCAAAGTTGTACTTGAAAAATACTAAGTGAAACTTGAACTAGAGCTCAGAGTTTAGTTCAGTATCTCAACCAAGTAAACAGAAACTTTTACCTGAGAAGTCCAGGCAGCTCCTACTAAAAACAGCCAGATTATCATGATTGACTTTACAGAGGTTTAGATAGGGCTCAGGTAGGGAATGTCAGCTTTCAAATGCAGAAGACTTGTGTGCTGACTTCTCGTGGGGCTTTGTTTCCGCTCCAGTCACACTGAGACTTTGTTTAAATGAGGACTTGAAGCTGGACAGTGGTGCAGTGAAACAGACTGGACAAACAAATCAACTGCACACACTCCAGGCTTTGAGCAACTCTGTCTAAAGCCCTGCAACTGCAAACAAATTTTAAAGCTGTCCCTCTCTTTGCATGAAAGCTGACTGATTATAAAGCCAGTTCCAAATTCAAAAGCACAGACAAAACTATTCTCTGACCACGTGGTGCATCACATCAGGACTAAAACCAGGCAGGTATTTTTAAATTTATCCACTCATTGTGATATTTACTTCCTAGACATGGATCTCAGCATCTCCTCTGATAACATCAAATTCTTGGGTAATTCACACACGACACAGCACTAAAGAAGGAAAATGAATTTCAGCTGTATTGACTAAGTTTCTTTTTTTCCATAACAGCTCACATTTTTACCAATATAGCAACAAGCCCTTTGCCAATGACTTGGAATGAAAATTACATCAGGTATATATGTGGAGGTATGTTGATGGTCTGACCTGTTGGGGGAAGAAAAATCAAAACCAATCTCCAAAACAGAGCACTGAAACCATTGAAAACGAACACTGTACACATCCACTACTCCTCATACACAAGTCAAAAGTGCAATGTCCTTTGAAGATAATTGCTCCTCCAAGAAAACCCAAAGAGGCAGAGATTTTTAGTGTTATGTTTAGTAAGATAACGTGGGCATGTGTTGGAAATCACAGGCTGGAATTTTTCAATTTTTTTTCATAAGGCAAGAGGTTTATGTTCCAGAAGAATAGATGGGGTAAAAAATGAAGAAATACTTCAAAAATGACACATTCTTTCAAGTTTCATTCTCATTTAACATACATATTACAAAATAAAGATTTTTAAAAGTGCTATATGCTTTGTAAGTCTCATCGCAATATGTAAAGCAAAATTTTACACCTGCTGCCTAAGACACAATGTTAGTGGCAGATTAGACTCTCTCATTTCCCTCAGTGTCTGGGACAACCTCCTTCATCACGCATAAAGAACAGACAAACCAACCAACTCCACTCTACACATCCTCCATAATCACTTAAGAGTCATCTTCTAAAGTAACAGACTCCATGAAGTTGATGACAGCTCGCTAGCGGCTCGCTTGATACCAAACCCAAGGCTCATGCTACCCAATATCCTGTGGCTCTTTGATCAGCCAGTATGACACACAAAATGTTGAGAGGTATGCAACCATGATGACATTGATAGATATGCCTAAGGGATTTTAAAAAATTCCAACAAAAAAAAAATATAAAAAAATTCATCCGCCAGCCCTCAGCTGTTAGCTGATTTTAAAAAGGTAGAGCAGTTTGCAGTAAACAATGATATTCAAATCTTCAAGGACATACAGAAACATCCTCCCCCCCAGCAATCAGACATGAAGGATTTCTGCAGCACAGTCTTCTGGCTCTGTGTAATGTGAAGAGTTTGTGTCTGAATGGTGAACCCCAAACATTTCTTTACTTTCGAAGTTTGGCTCCGTTAGTGCAGGTTTTTCAAAAATATTCTTTTTGCTAGTTTCTGGACAGTTTTGTACATATATTACTCGGTTATAAGCTTTAAGTCTCTTCCACAGCTGTACGTACACTTTGCATTGTACATACATGAACAGAAGTCCTCCAGTGAAACCAATAGCCACAACTACCAGCTTAGTCCAAAATGGCCACTCTAGAATCCCTGGAAGAAAGAAAAGAAAAAGAATTTTAAAAATGACCTGGTCAATATCAGCCGGACTAAACTGCATTTTTCAAAAAATGTACTGTTAGGAAACAGTCACAGAGTTTGGGTCCTGCAAACTATTCTTATTTTCCCATTTTTCCTGTTTGGCTTCCCTCCCCCCCCCCCCCCCCACCCTTAAGTCAAACACACACGGATTTCTGCTTCACATAACACATTTATTCTCCCCCACCAGAGGAAAAACTAAAACAATTGATTTCCTGTGTCTGAGCCATTGTGCAGTACAATCACAGAGTCAAGGCAACCACCAGTAATATGTTTAGGTCCTTTTACACCTGTTTTTAAACAAAAACTGGATCAAATTATTGAAGGGATTCTATGGCATGGTTTCCTTTTCATACCAGAGACTCAGCTCAGTGACCCAACAAGTCTGTTCCACTCTGTGATCACACAGTACATGGAGACATAAAGGAATGATTGTTACCATATAGCCTGACATGTTTGTTATGCAGGTAGGTAATTTTATCTGCATCAGACCCAGTAACTGTATCTGAACTAGAGCATCTCTTCTAATACAAAACTGCAAATGCTAGAGATGCTGAAGCATTCTAAGCTTACCCTCTGCCATTAAAAATTACCACCATTACTTTTCCTAAATTTGTCTAGCTTGGCCTTTTAGACAATGGATCGTGTTACGTTTCTGTCAACTACTTTTAAATTAAAAACTATTCATTTTATACATATTCTGCTTACATAGGTCCTGTATTCATCCAGCCTCTTTCCTCTTTAAAGGTAAGTGTCATCACAAGATGGATATGAAACCATGCTGGATCACTCACTATCAAGTGTTTCAGAGAATAAAATAATGTCTTTCCAACTCTTCAAAGTTTTAATCAAGATACAGCCTGGTGTTGTTTCGGAAATGCATGTTAGTGTAGGAGGAATGAAAATATTTTAGTCCCAAAATACAAAGGGCACTGCAGGCCCTTCTACTGATGCAATCCCACCTGTGATTCATATCTGACCCTCTGATTCACAGGTGAGCTGTTTGATGCTGTCTGTAGGCAGTGACAGCATATGCTTGCCTCTGTGTGGACAAGAATATATATCCACACACACTCCCCACATCCCCCAGCTCATTACAGCACTCTCTGGATTTAGAATCCAAACGATGGGAGCAAAGAAACAAATATAACCAAATATTCAGACTATTCCTCCTATTCATGTTCATCTAATATATATACTGGCTAAAATATCCTGGAGATGATAAATCTTTGAAAGCATACCCTTTTAATTATTATATGGAAACCTTACACTGAAAGGCCAGTAATTTTCACTGTACATGGAAGAGATGGGATTGGATGGAACAGGAACTAAGAGATTTCATTGAAAGCAGCTTCCTGACTTAAGTCACGAACAATTCAGATATAATCTAAACAACAAATGAGAGGAAAACTTCTTCAAGTGACACTGCTCTGAAGAGACTGTAACAGCTCTGTGGATTTGCAGGTTTATTAATGCTCAACTATCTCCCAAAGGACACTGTTCACCAGAAAAACATTTTCCACCTGCATGTCTAGTTGGCATGCAGTGCTCTGTAAGCGAGGACAGCTTGCTTTCTGACAACTTGCTTTCTAACAGCTCCCAGCCTTGGTATCTCTCCCCACCTTCAGACTCAGCTGCCTGAGGGACAGTTCTGTGACAGCTGCAAATCTGCAGCCCAGCATACCTGGGTAAACACATTTCAGTTTGGTAAGTTTACTGCTGATATACTAAAGAAAACCTACTATTCAAGAAATTAAGATATCTGTGCAGTGGCAGCTACTGCATGAATTGCAATGCATCTCATTCTCAGCTGTGTGGAGCCCTAATATTCAACTTGAATGTCTTCTGCTTCAGGCACAATCACTCACAAAAATTATTCCAGTCTGACATCGCTCTCACTGATGACTAACCCACCTCACAGATGACTGAACAGAAAGAAAACCCTGTTGATTTACCTCAAATATTTGAATTTAGATTCCTCTTACTTCTTCTCTTTTTTAAAACTGTTCCAGTTTTGCCCAGTTTAAAGGTAGTCATAGCAGCAAACAAATGCTTACATCCTTATCTGCTCAGTAAGTGTTCCAATTCAGACCTAAATTTGCTAAGGCAGTGCAACTTTGTGTCTAGCTACAGTGGATTAGCTCTCATCTCTGTGCATTTCACAAGCATTTCACGAAGTAAATTGACCTGAAATAGATTTAAAAAGCACACACAGATTAATATGCCGATTTAACTAAATAATTTTAGAACTGTGCTTTTAAACCAACCCAACTTCAGGGTAAAGCTGACTAAGTAAAGTATAAACATTACCTGCAGTTATGTTCCACATCCTCTCTGCAATCAGGATAATGATTATTCCAAGAAAGTAAGTGGGAAGATAAGCAAGTAACATACCGGTAGTCTGTCCCTGTTTAATCTCTTCGGCAGTCCTGTCTATCAGGACGTAGAGAGACCACACAACGCAGGTGATGGCAATGATATGGAATGTTACAGAGCACATGATCTTCCTCCTCTCACTGGCTGTCATCTGCAGCTTCTCCCACTGGCAAGAAACCCGGAATCAGAGCAAGAAATTAGGAATTTATTGTAGTTACTAGAGAGTACAAAAAGAGCGTATTGATAAGAACAAAAACCAGGCAGGATACCAGTTCCCCCCCTTACAAGGATTTTAAAAGTTAGATGGCATCACTGCTCTGGCCACAGCACGTGTGTGACGTCTGGCAGCTCATCCTGCTGTGACAGGAGCCATCCTGGTGCTGGAGGGACTCCAGCACTCAGCTCCCACCCGGAGCCTCAGCACAGCATCATCACATCCTGCTTACCCACACAGGGACAGCTCCAGCACAGAGAGACCCAAGCAGTGCTGCTCCTTCCTGTGTTCCCCACTTCTAGACAGCAGGTACCCACAGCTGTAGCTGAGCATCACAAGTGGGAAAGGGTACCCTTGCTGAGGGAGGCATCCAATGAAACAATGGAAGTGGTACCTGAGGCAACTGACCAGGGCAAGTAAAGACACCTCATGGTGAGCTCTCAGCTCAAGGCTGTTCAGCTCTCACCTTCTGTCTCTGAGGGTTTCATCCAATCTTCACATATATTTAACACCACTTATAGCAGTGACACTTGTAGGTTATTTTCAGTGTTTCTGGTGCTCTTAAATACACATGCCCTAAGAATATACAGTAGAACTGGGGTGATAGCCTTTCTAAGCGAGAGGATGCAGCAAATTAAACACCCACACCTGCATCTATTAATAATGCTTATATAGCCCAAAACAAAACCACAAAATCAGGTCAATGTCGTTTTGGAAAGATACAAAGAAACTAGACAGTTCTTATAGATACTTCTAATAGGCAAGACATACCTGAGACACCCAGAAGCTGTGTTTTAATTTTTTTTTTAATTTCCCCTACGTATATGATGAAAATTTTTGCATGTGTGACACACATCCCTCAGCATATCTGCTAGGAACAGAGAGCTATGATGGACTTTTGTCACACTTTCACAAAATACATGCTGGGGCACATAAATATCTCATGCATAAAAAGGTGCATTTGATGTCACCTAGAAAAATTTGAAGAAAAAGAGGACTTTGAAAAGGAGCAATAATGTGGAAGGGGTGAGGATAACCTGAATGGTATGATTGAAATCACCCATTATGTTGAATTACTACTTTCACTGCCACAAATACAAGAAGGGTGAAACATGAACCAGAGACTTTGTCATCATCTCTGTGCTGCCAACAAACAATCTCTTTGTCCAGTCCAAGCCACATTTCCAGTTATGGGGGCATCCAAACCTCATCATGGCACAAGAAGTGAATACTTCCAGGAATGACATGCTAGAGTTATGTTGTACTAGAAAGCTGTATTTTTTCAATCCTTTTAGAAAAAGATTGGACAAAACATTCCCTTTGCATGTTGTATTTCAGAGAGAAAACTGCTTTTGCATCTATACAAAGGTGTTGCCTTTCAACAGAAAGTATAAATTAATCAAATTATTTTGCCAAAAAGTAATAATGTTACATCTATTTGCAAATGCTTTTACAGAGCCATGAGGAGCCATATTTTGACTAGTTTATAGTTCTCTTTTCTGTTCCACATCTTGGGCTCTTCTGCTGAACAATACCTCCCGTGAACTGCTGGCTCCACAGCCATCAAACCAAATGACACCACCTCATCTCTTCAAGAGAGGTGACTGCAAAGCAAAAGAGAAAATATTCTGTCAATTGCACACTAGCCCAGAGAGGACACTCACATCTGTAGGACTCTGCTGCATTACTCCACATGACACAGCATGTGGCACTTCCCACTTAAACCAGTCAGCAGTTCTGGATTTTTGAAGTGTTTTTGAAACACAAAAATCAGCAGAAAATTTAGATTTAATGTCTTTTTTTAAAATTGAATATTTAAAATGGAACAGCTCTCTCTTGTCTGCTCTCATCTCCATTTGAGTCACGACACATTTTGTTCTCATCCTCTTCCTTTAGTAATGTAGTGTTTGAACAGCCCAATGCTGCAACACAACCCTAAGATGCCAAGGAAGTTTAATTCCAGTTCTACCCTACAGACAAACACAAGCCCTATTATTTGTCCCATCCTATTCATAATCACCAGTTCCAGACTGTTTTCTCCTGACTGCAAGGAAACCATAAGGGCTGAGTTGAAGACACAGAGGCATGTTACCTTCTTGCTGCAGTTGAACCTCTAAAAGGACTCTTCAGATGTATTTGAGAGATAAACTCCTTCTATTTATGGCTCTCTCCCTACTTTCTAGCAACTTGTCTACTTCCCACAGATGACCTGTTCAGATATAACTAATGATGTTGAGTGACTCATTTCTGAAGGTGCCCCAAAATATTTTTTTGCACAGGGCACATATATTCAGAAAATGTTTCCTACCCACTACAGGCAGAGTGAGCACAGAAAAAAAACAGCAGTCAACTGACAACTATAGCAACTCTTCTTACTTTGGATTCTCTAGAGTAATTTTTTTACTGTCCTATGGTTGGGCTGTGCAAAGTATTGTTTGTGCAGACAGCAGAGCTTATGATGGCCAATACTGCAGCTCAGAGGTAACTACACTGTGTGCCAAGGGGCTACCAAGGACAAATCTCCCGTTTTTAGAAGGCAAGGATCCACCACAGTCATAAGCAGAGGACATTCTATTGACTGGACATGCTAAGCTACACACTTTGCAGACAATACATCTCTCTAAAAGCTAAGACACGCTTGAGATCTGCTCTATTTTCTGTTAGGAGTCACTTTCAGGAATTGGACAAGTTCTCGTAACAGTTTTTGGATGGCTGAAGTCCAGACTTCCCACCCTATGTGATTTAGGCTTGTCATAACTGCATTTAATGTTTCTCATTTATTCTAGTTCCAGACTGAGGTTACTGTTATTAACCTCTTCCACTTTGGTAGATATGGCAAGATCTCTCTGTGCTAAGAATACCGGTGACTACCATCTCAAAATCCTGATGATAAGGACAACTGAAATGGAAAGCTTGGAGGACGTAGGAGAACAAAAAATGATACAACCACAAAACTGGCCTTACAATAAAAGTAGCATTTAAGTACCTATACTTTAAGTCACCGTATTTATGAAAGGTATTTTTCTAGAAAACAAAAATACAGGTTCCAGCAACCTGAAGTACTAAAACCTAGCCATTCACAACCTGAAGAAAGGTAAAGATGAAAACACATTCACCATGGAGCCTTCTTCTAATTACAATGTATTATTTTCACTAAAGCTTGATCCTTTAAAAAGAAAAAAAAAGCTACAAATTTTAACTAAATTACACTTAGTGTGACAAAGTAAATTTAATATGAAATCTTCATATTTTGAAGAGAACTTGAAAGCCATGTGGATCTTGGAGCCACAAACTACAGCAGGTAACAGTAATACAAAATTGCACATTAAAAAAAATGTAGATAACTGCATTTAGAGTTTTGTGCTCTAAAATCTAACTGTAAAGAAAAAAATCAGATTGCTGCATGCAAATACCTGCGTGTGTGCGCATGTACGCACATTTACACAAAGAGAGCTGCTGGGCTGCACCAGCTAATTATCAGAGTTGGATTCCACTGATGTTGGATTTGCCAGGGTAAGAGTTAATTCAAATCCTTTTGTATCTATACAAAACTGACCACTTACTAAGGAGCCACAAAAACAGTAATAAATACATGGTGGGTGCCGCAGGCTCGTGGGCACAGCCTGTTCCAGAGTGGATCTGTATTTAAAAACACATGTCCTTGGGGAAGCAGGTCCTGTGCCTACCTTTCTCAAAGGCTTCAGTTTTGTCTCCATGATGAACTCATACTTGCACAGTTCACAGCATCGTGTATCCGAGCTCTTGATCCACTGCTGCAGGCAGGCCTGGTGCACAAAATGAAGACTTCCCGTACAGTGACAGGGGGTAATCAAAGGGCTCTCATCATCTCCTTCACAGTGACATATCCTGAATCAGAAGCAAAGCTACTCATTAGGAGAAGAGGAAGCAGAAAGAGCCATGTAATATGTGTGATCTCACACGGTTGTTCACTGAGGATCCCGAGACATGTATATCAAAGGAATGTGTTCCACAAAGGAGGTAAAACTAAACAACTCCATTGCTGCACAAGCACGTACACAGGCACAAAATAATTGAACACAGACACAGCTAACTAGACAGCTGCTTTCTCACAGGTGAGGCAGACACAGAGAGCCTGACAGATATGCGGAACCCGAAAGAAAAGAACAGAGAAAGAAAGGACAACGTTTCACCCAGACCAATAGCACTTAACTGCAAATAGCATTTAAACAGATCAGACAGCACTTCCCAAGACAAATATGCACAGAGAGGTACAGCTACCCATGTATTACAGTCTGAAAGAGAAGATAAAATTCCCAAACCAATGGTGAAACAGCCCACCCCAGGACTGTGAACAACTAATTTAAACTGTGGATGTTGTGGATTTTGCACAAGTGATTAATTCCAATGCAAACTGCTAAGAGACAGATTCACACTGCAAAACTGTAGCACTGAATCTGAACCCCAGAACACTCTCTAAATGGTATTGCTTTTCCAATTCTGACTTTGGAAGAGCTGTTAAGGAAGCATCAGCTCTGCAAAATTCCCCGCTTTCCTCCCAGCATAACTGTGCAAACAGCAAGGACATCTGATATAGTGTTAATACCAGCTGCTGACATTTGATTTCCAGACTCAATTTATACACAACCCTTGGGTAGCATCAAGCATTGTGAAGTCTTTCTAACCATGTGGAAGAGGTCATGAACTGAAAGGGGGATGGTGAGGAGCTCAGGGAATGAATACAAGTTACTAAGCATATGTGAAGTACATTCTGGCCTACTGCCATCCCTGTCTATTACTGAAATCTCTTACTGATGTGTACCATCTTGCCTCTTGTGACCTTGCTGATAGCTGGCAAGTGGAAATGAAGGAGTGGGTGGATTACAACAGCATCTTGATGATAAGCCAGTAAAGAACTATGTATGGTCATAATGAGAGAGGAAATAAAATAATATTGGCAAGTAATAACAAAGGCAGCTTTAGGAAGTGCTGTCAGGGAGGAAAAAGACAAGGATCATAAAATTCTAAGTAGAGGTATTGGACATATGGTTGATGACTCGTGCTCCTCAACCACATTTTGGAGGTGGGATGGGGCAGACCTGCAGACAAGTCACCATAAAGACAGTCCCTTGTTTTTTCCACCACCTGTGCACATGATTAATCCTCTATAGTTGGAACAAGTACACCCATCCTTTTTGGGCCTCACACTATGGATATCACACAGGGCTATCACTAACAGCCAGTGCTCAGATCCCCTTTGACCAAGGCATCCAGAAAACCTTTAACAAATGAAAAGATGTGGTGGGATACAAACTGAGGAGAAAAAGAATCTTAAGGTATACTGACTTGATCTCAGAAGCAATTCTACAGTAGTTTGTTTTCCTCCTGAGTCCCACCCTTTGAGCGAATCAGCAGTGCAGTCAGGACAACACATTGCTTATTAAAAGCTAAGACATGTTCAGCTTGACCTTTATTATGGGTAGCTGAGGCTCTCATAATATTCCCCGTTTGGGCACTGATAAGAGAAAAATACCATCTCAAAACCCCAAACCCGAAACAAATTTTAAGATAATTTATTTGACTCCAAAGGAAATTATTTTGCTTGTTAAGTGCATCAGAGGGGTGCAGGACAGCAGAGAGAAGGTTGCATGCTTCAAATCACACATACTATTTAGGAAAGTGACAGGGTAAAAGAACAGACAGAAACAGCACAAAGGCGGGGAAAGCAGAACAGTCACCACGACATATGGGAGGGTTCAAAGGTAGGTGGTTCTCTGGTAAACCAACCTGCAGGTATCCCCCGATGTGGACACAGGGGAGAGAGGGGGTAACTTTTCTGATAGGGGGGAAGGGCAGTCAAGGTCACTGTCCTTCTCAACAGAACAGAGCGGTGCTCGCTGCTCTTTTGTTTTGAGTTTCACTGAGGTGCTGTCCTCAAAGACGTCATCGTCTCCCATATCATCAGAACAGAAGTCCGTGCTTTCCACCAGCATGCTGGAGGATTTGTCAGCTTGGAAATGACTGGAATAGCTCTCCAGTTCATGAAATTTATGCAGGCTGCTGATGCTGGAGGTGTGGGAGAAGGAAAAAAGGTAACGCAACAGTTTTTTGCTCCGTGTGGTGTCATGGTCCACCTTGTCCTCCAGCAGGGGGATATGTACAGCACTGTGGTTCTCTGCTCCTCCTGATGCACTCGAGTAGTTGGAAAGGGAAGGGATATAGGAGTGCTTAGAATTGCTAAAAGAAAGAGGCCTGAGATTCAGTGGTTTTCTCTCTTTAAGATGAAATTTGTTAATCCTTAAACACTGCTCTTGAGTCGGGGTTAGTTTGCCTTCCGAGCGTGTTCGCTCCACATAATCAAAGCACTCGCTGGTGCTCTGCGCCTTCTGGTCCACGTCATTGAGGGACTTGGAGAATTTCAGAGTGCGGGTGGGCTTTACATTCTTAGCAGACCTGAGTGCCTGGCCCCGATCCTGCCCACGGGAGTTTCTCTTTGCTGCATGTAACGTGTCCTGACAGATTACTGTCACAGTGACCCCTTGTGTCAGAGGGCTCTGGCAGTGCGGATTTTTCAAGACAACAGCAGACTGCACTGGACTGTGATGACAACACTCAGAAAACACTGCACTGGAACTGCATGCAGAACAGTGGAATAAAAGCACAGAAAGTAAAAAAACAATTAAAAAAGAGAACATGTATAATTAAAAGTGAAGAAATGAGAATTACAGCTAGTGTGGGAATGCCAAACATAGTGGGGCCAACAGTCAGTAGGATTTAACAAAGCAGTGTTAGACAGCAGTCGAGTCAAACAAATGGGATGCTTTGTATGGGAACCCCACATTGCTTACTCGCCCATAAACACTCTTTTTCATTTTTGTTTTTCCTTAATTTGAACCCTGCATGAGCCTCACTGTAGCCACACAAGTGACACACTTTACCTGCAGATGTCCTGGTTGGATGGCGTAACAGAAGTCCGAGAGAAGCTATGAGGGGCAGAGACAGAGGTTGGACTTCCAGCCTGCAGTGAAATAAAAACAAACAAACAAACAAAAACTCAAGTCAGGAGTCAGTATGCTCAGCACTCACCTCCAGGGTGAAACACAGCATACGGAGTCAGATATCACTCTACAGCAGATACTCAAGGGCTAGTTGTAAGAAACTGACTTTACTGTTGAATTCGAGAAAGGTCATGCAGCCTCATCCCTGGAGAAGTAGTGATAAGAACAGAAATGTTTTACCCCAAGGTCAAATGCAGACATCTCTGGAGTGGAATCTGCCAGCTGTCAAACATTGCACAGAACAATAGCTCAGGAAATGAGCAATGCTACAGTAATTAGAATAATTAGATGGAAGTGTGTGTATAGACAAGTTGGAATTTAGCTACGGTGTAATAGCTAATCCTTCCTCTTATAATGATGGCAAGAGATTAGAGGCTTGGGGTTTTCTTCACAAAACAGAACCGTCAGTAATTCAGTAACTCAAACACTACTTGACAACTTAAATTCCTTACTAGCATATGCACATGAGCACCATCAGCCAACCCAGACCATTTCCTGAAGTATTTGTACTTTCTAAGGCCTTTCATCCTGCTCTTACTTGAACAGCGTCTTTCATCTGCCTGGAGAAGAGGTGTGGCAGCAGTCATGTTCGTAAGTCACAACAAGAGCACACTGAGAAGTAAAGTAACTGAAAAATTCAGAATTAGCTGAACTAACTCAAAAACACAAAGCGAAGCTCTTGGCATATTTAACACTTATCAGACAAGCCTCTATAATCAATATGCTAGGAATGAGCATTGTCTCAGAGCTGTGGCTCCACTGGCTGTTACAGAAGACCTTTTCTGCTGCACGTCACTTTTACAAACTTCTCAACTCTTCCTGGAAGTTCTGGCAAGGAGGAGACCTGCATTAATAACCTCATAATAGACAATCTTTAAACCTGGTTCTCTCAGCTGCTGGACAGGCTGCACTGCTTACCCACTGCTGCAGAACATTTCAAAATTCAAACAAAGGTTTACAGCATTTTTTGATCTGCACAGCAAAGCCTGAAACCCAGGATGAACAACGCAATGAGCAGAACAACAGAAGTGTCATCTCCATATTGCGCTGCACAGAAAACAGCACAGCCAGCAGAGACCTGGGCCAGGCAAGTGCACACAATTAGACCAGAGAGACCTCAGGCGACAAAAAATGTGCTGCCACAGAAGCACATTGTGTCCAGCCCTGGGCTTCAGCTTCAGACACCAGAGCTGCTCAGTCATCAGTACTTTGATCATGCTGCAACACACACACATCCCTGTATCTGTCTTGGGACTCTTAAATTCTGTACTTAATTTATTAAAACCCCTACTGTATATTTAAACAGGACTGCCACAGGCTTTTACACTGTTATAGCAAAAGTAAGGTTCCTTGTCACACATTATACTCTTATTTCTGTGTGAGAGAAGATACTAGGATATACATGTTACTTTATAAATACAGATAGAACCATCACCTCCCTTGTCACAGAACTCATCTGTTAAGGTTTTATTTCTCTAGTCAACAGCACTATAAACAGCAATGTATCTCCCCTCACACTGGGGTGCCTCTGGTGCACTGAGACTGAAAAAACAGGTATTTTTTTTTTTTACAGCTGTGTCTGCAGGAATCAAAGGCAAGACCCAGCCAAGACTCAGACACACACCACTTGACCCTTATTAAGACTTATTTCCTGTCTTCCCCAGCTGGGTACATGTACAGAATAAACCCCAGTAGAATAACCTTGGGCCAGAAAGCAAATCGAACCATGTAATGACAGTGACAAAACAAATTAAAGACAAAGATCCATTATTGGCTTTATCCTGGAAACTATGGTTCTTTACATTTTACTTCACTTGCAGATGGTAATGATATAGGATTCTGATCATGCAGTGAAGTGAATTCAGGTATTTGTTGGAAATTTGTCCTCTCTTTGATGCTTAACCTCTCCTAAAAGCAGGTACATCTGACTTCAAATCCTATCTTTTAAAAAGAGTTTGTACAGTAACTACTTTTTTTTAAACTGAATGTCTGACAATTTAGTGGAAGACTTTAATCTGCTGATAAACTGTTTCATTCTCAAATGAAAATTAATAAAACTTGGATAATGAATTAGTTAAAAAGACACATCGAGCAATCTTCTGAAAACAAAATATTAAACCAGTAAAAAAACATGTTGCATCCTGCCATGGAAACAGAGCTATAAATTGTTGGAAGTGAAGTCACAAATCAATTAATAAATCTGTCTCAGGTTTTACCTTCTCAGCAAATCACAAAGTAACCTGCTAAGAATGAATCCAATCTCTCAATCCCTTCACTTTAGCAATGAAGTTTTCAAGAAAAAGGACAGCAGAACATAAATGTGACAGTTTAGTAGATGACTAGATTCAGTGATCCAAAATTTCCCTCCCAAAACCATGTTACTGGTTTCTTGATCCGATTGTCTGGTACCAAGAGTGTTAAAGTCTTGCCACTTGGGAAATCAAAAGGCTGGGACAAACAAGAAATTGTGGAATTCTGTTTGCATTTCAAGCTTAGTATTCTGTTTCTAGATGCCAGTACTTTTCAGGACAGCTTGCAGAGACCCCACATCTGAGGCACATTTCTTTTCCCCCTTATCTTTCTGCATCAGAAAAAAAGGTACTTTTCTCCACTTTCATACATAGTGAAAATGCATCCAAAATATGAACAGAATTAACACACTTGGATAGGCACCACAAAAAGGAACAACAAAACACTGGAGGAAGTTATTCCCCACCTTTGGTTCAAGCTAATGCGAACTGTGGCTACCACCAAAAGCCATGGTTCAGTGGCCCTCCAGTCACTCAGCCTGTCCTCCTGTCATCCCATGCTTTTTGCTTATGAAATTATTTATAGAGCAGCACTGCAACTCAGAGTAGGATAGTATGGTGAGGTAGAACTAACCATTGCTTTAATGCCAGTCACTTCCCTAGGAACATCAGCCAGTGAGAGCAATGAGTCTATAACAGTGAAGCACAACTCCCTGACAAGAGCACAGTAAAATACAAGCTGCTGCCAAAAGCCTAAGTACCAAGATCCTGATTCTGAAGCAGGGCTACATACAGCTGATGCTGGCCAGTCCACTCAGCTCACTGACTCAGACACAGCAGCTTTCAGGCAGAGAGGTGCCACAGCAAAGAAGAAATACAGGCAGCCTCGAGATAGAACAGGGCAAAGAAGAGGTGGTGATGGGTGAATGAAACAGGTGGATCCAGCTATGATGTTGCTGCCATACAGGGCTCAGCTCTGAAAGAAAGCAATCAAAGCTTTCTTCACTCCGGAGCTTCTGGTACACACCACCCTTACTGCCCCAGCAGCAGCCTCCCAAGTGGCAGCACCTTTGGCCAAACTGCCTACTTAATGATGGCAACAGCAGCAGTAGGTTTTAGAGCTCTCCTTCCCATAGGAGGTTTCTGCCATGCTCCTATGAGATGTATAACCTAAGCCTTGACAGCCTGAATTTGACCCTTCTAACCCCACAATCACTTGCTGAAACTCTGTGGACTGTCATGCCCTTCGCATGGAGGAATATCACCTCCAGAGACAAGCCCTGGAGGCATGTGCTAGGGAGTTATTCTATACAGCCCGACTGGTAGTTCAGTACCGAAGGTCAATAGTTAGTTAATTGTGGATATTGACATTCCCATCTACTGCAATTCACTGAGGTCACAGCATGGCCTTCTGCACTGGTGTTCAGACAATCACAACAACTCTGAAGGTAACAATTCCTGGAAGCCTACAGCTCCCTGAAGGGTTGCCAGCAGCATATATGTATGCATCTATGCACATATATACGTATTATATGTGTTCTCATACTACCTCCACAGGAAGTGTTATCTGTTGGTGAGAGAACTCAGCCTTTTCTCATTACCTACTTTTGATTACATGCTGCACACCAAAAAATCCCACCCTGCCTAAGAACGTAAAGCCGTCTTTGACGCGAGCCATAGTGATCATGCCAAAGGCTTGGGTATATTTCAAGATAACCTGCTCATGTGAGATGACACTTCAGGGTATAGTTGCTGTTGTCCCACTCTGGGCTGCACTTCAGTACTAGCAATTATATCTCATTTTAAAGAACAGGGTCTGTCACATTCTAAAAACTTTATTATTCATGGAAGGTAAAAAATTAGAAATAAATCCAGTAGAATTCTTCAACTGATTGGAAGTCTAAAGGAAGCAAAGAAAGGTTTTTCCCCCATACCTGCAAACTGTGTGATTTCCAGATGCCACATGAATAGGAACAAAACTGTGACCCTACTACTTGTTCTACAAAAATACCGAGAAGTATCAGCTAAGGATCTGGAAATAACATAGTAAGCACTATGCACATTTAATAATAGAACACACCTCTCCTTTGGGCAGACAGAGAGCTAGACAAAAGAAGCACAATTTTAAGTGTTTTATCAGGAGGAATGTCAGAATAAGAAGCTTCAGGCAAATACAAATTTAGCAATAGAACATGGAGTGAAACACTCCACAATCCAAATTTCAACCTGAAATTTGGCATTTTGATTATGGGCTTGCCTTTATTTTATGCTCTCCTGAGTACTTTCAGCAAGTACTGTATTCCATGTACATGTTGGCTAATGGCTCTTGCTAAAGTGCACTGCATTGTACAGTCTCATCTATCACATTCCATACAAACATGCTGCACTGTGCCCCAGCATGAGATTACTTGCTCTTGTACTTGAGTATACTTTCATCTTCACACTATACAGTTTTTCCTGTCTTTTCCTTTCCCCAGTAACTCAGTAGAAGGCTTTTTTTAAGCAACTTGTCTTTCCCTGTCCCCAGGCTCACATACCTGAACAGAACACCCCGAGAAACAGTTCTTTTCAGTAAGCCTTGGTCATCTGATAGGCTACAGGACAGCTAAGCTCTGCAAATGAAAAACCTGGACTGCTTTTCTACAGAAAAATGCTCACTGAATCTGTTAAAGCTTCAGGCAACAGCGGACGTGTATTCATACGCTTTCCTAAATCTGTTCCAAGCTGATGAACAGCCTAAATGGATTTTAAATTTCACAGCAATCTTAGGCTACCACTTTGTATCTGCACTGGCTGCTATTCAGCCTAAGAATAATCTAATACTTTACAGCATGATTCTGCTCAAAAGATAAAATTGTACAGGCCTTCAGAAAAGACAAAGCATTTACATTTTTTAAGGAGTTCACTTTTGATTCCTTTGCTGTGATCCCAGTATTAGCATTTTCAGAGTTTACCCCTTGGAGGGCCATGAAAATAAGACTACAAAGTGTGTTCCCCTTTACATTAGAATCAGCCCTCCAAAGCAGTCAGATGACAGGAACAGCACACAGAAGACCTGAAGATATTTCCAGACATCACATCATCAGTTTCAGGATAGATCAGACACTTTAAAGCTAAACAATACCACTAATTTGAGGATAACTGTTTAGAGATCAGCTTTGTAGGTGACCTCATTTCATCTGCTTGTAAGCACAATTCCTTTATCTATAAACTGAGGGCAGGAATTACCACTACTGTGAAAATCCCTCTTTCAGCTGTTCCCAGTGACTAGCTGTGTTTTAGGGTCAATTTCTTCTATATTTAGAGGACGAAGCTTCTATAAAGCTTAATTATTTCTCAGTGGGGCTTGTATGATGAAGGCACTTTGCAGCAATTGGTGTCTGCTTGGCAAAAATGCTGGCTTAGGGTAAACAGCTGAGATGTGGATCTGGGCTGTATTCCCCCGTGCCAGTTGGGGTCGTCTCAATCCACAGCACTCTGCTTGAACAGGGCAAGGTGAAGAATCCGGCTGTGTTCAAGGCCCATGACTAAATCAATTCAATCTGCCTTCAACAACATTTTTTTTAATTTCAAAACAAGCATAAAAGATTCCAGAAATTCAAATGTTTCACGTGGAGCAGATTTAAAAGGAGTGTTTGAAATATATACACCAAAAAAGCAAAGAAGGCCCTGGAGAAATGCCACATCCCCCAGCGTGCAACATACTGCACACAGCTTAATGGCACCATATGAAGATCCTCCTACATCTTATTCCCTGCTCCTTTTTCTGCTGTTCCCTGCCTCCATCCATAGCCAAGTATTCAGGTGATTGCTTTTTCTTGGCCTGGCCACATGTAGTAGCATCTCTTCTGCCTCTCTTAGCATCTGTCTCTTGGAGAACTGCCTTTTTGTCCCTTTCTCTCCAGGGATAGCTCCACCTGGCCCCAACACTGGGGGTCTATATTCAGAGAGATCCTGCTACCTCTACAAGCTGATTTCATTTTCAGTGGCACCATCTGTCTGCCTCCCTCCTTTATCACTTTTGGCCCTTGGGCATTGCTTTCCTTGGTCACAATAAGTAACACAGCATCCTCTCTTGGCTAAAGGCTGAGTTCTGACTCAATCCTTTCCACTCAAATTGCACTGTGCAACTAAGAGCAGTGGAAAGATACACAGTAATAATCACAGCGGGTTCATAATGACATATCAGCACCACTAAGGCTTTGAATCAAGTGTCAATGCCAAGCATTGGCAGCAGATTTGCTAGATTGCTGTGCTGTAAGCTAGATTTGGGCAGAAAAACAATGGCTGAAACAGTCATTTGCAGAAGATATGACCATTATTTCTGTACACACACACATCAACGAATCTGGAAATGCAGCATGTAATTGATTTAATTCAAGTTTGGTTAAAATGCTCCTCTTAAAATGGTGTAGAATCAACAAGTTCTGTGGATTTCAGAAAGCACTACAAAGGCAGCCAAACATTTTCATACTTGCTCCTCTACATGTATCTAATCTGCCTTATAGGCCAGGTTGCTATGCTATGCTGAACAAAAGAAAAAGGCATTTTCCTATTAAAACTCAGAACTAAAGAAAATTTTTCCATGCACTTAAGTTTCCTTGCAGCGTCCCACTACCACAATCTTTCCTGGTTTGTCGCACAAATTGCTTGCAACAGCCAAACCACCTGTAAACCACAAAATAATTGTTGCAGCTCAGCACTGAACTGCCTGCATGCACAAGGCAGTGTTCAGATGTGTAAGGCAAATCAGGGCTGATTTCACTGATGGGACTTCCACCCTCTGCCCTTGTTGGAACTTATCTCCAGAGTGAATCAGGTGCACGGAATGGATCAGACACAGAGGTGACACAAAAGCACTAAGAACATTAACGCCTTTGGGACGCTCATTGTGCAACCAAAAAGTCTCCCCCATTAAACTGGAAAGGCTGACTTTTGATCCCCTTGAGAACTTTAGCTTTTGCAACACACAGCAATCATGCTGAGCATTTCAGTGCTTCAAGAGGAATGTAAATATTGATGTCTCATTTGCCAGCACTCCCAGGGAGAGCCCTGCCAGAGTGCAAGGTCCTTCCCACTGCACTGCCACACTACCAGTTGATGATGAATTAAGAATGAACTGTGCAGATTCGTATGGGTACTGAAGTGTTGCTGCCAAAAGGTTAGTGCTGATTTCAGACACTCTGGGAAAAGTACAATGACACTTAATGGCAAAACTACTGTATCTGTTGAACAAAACATGAAAATCCAATTAAGCATCCCTAAGGTGATAAGAACCAGGGTAAAAAGGAACACACATAGTCCCATTTTAGAAAAGTTCACATGAAAATTTGTATTTGCACAGTTTCTATTTCAAAACCCTTTATACAAATGCACATTTTCTGATGCCAAATGCAAAACTATCTTGTATCAATCCACGATAACATCATCAGCTTGGTCAATACCTTATGCACTAGGCAGTCACCCTGCTCATTATTCAGGACACCCAGAAATCCTGTCTTTCGGCTCCAAAGTGAAAGTTACACCTGTATAAACCATATATATTAAGTGCAGACACTGTTTCCTCTGCTGTAGATAGTCATGAACAGTTCTCTAGATCCAGAAGCAGCCAGAATAGAAAAAAGGTACTTGAGCTTGTCACAGCCATAATGACTCAGTCTTTCATTAAAAGTCACTACTATCAGCCACTTAAACGGTGGCAACAAAGAGTTGAAGCTTATGCACCCTATGAAAAATACCAGTCAACCAGCACAGCCTTGCCTGCATGAAGGCTGTAAGCAATTGTACTTGTGTAAGCAAAAAGCTGTCAGGCTTACAGCTAATTAAAAATCTTATTTGCAATGCAGAAGTAGGAGTAGGGTATGTATTGTAGTAATGATCTTGGACAGAAGATACTATTTTCCTAATGGCATAACAAAGCAATTATGCTTTTGATGTGTCCATTGGCTATGCTGAAGTGTGACCCGAATGGATGGAGCATCACACTTCTCTTACACGATCAGGAAAATCAAACATTTCAAAACACTTACACAGTCATGTCCTGAAAAGTTCGTGGCGCTAAAAATAATTCAGTGTTGAAGTAAAAATAAAACAATGTTGAACAACATATCCCATACATATTATGGGATGCATGGCTATACACATCTTACACAGCTCTACCTTATAAAACAACATACTTGAGTGATGTTTTTGAAGCCATTTTCTCTCCAAGATAAGATCTCAGGCATCTGTCATCTATCTTGCTCCTATCAAGCTAAGGAGGCTGACAGTGTGAAAGAGAAAACCTACTGTGGCTTCCATTTCATTTGACTTGTAAAGAGAGTCTGCAAAACACTAGAGTTCTAATGTTTCAGGAGTGACTATCAGTGACAGACAGGCATCAAAAGCATTTTCTGCCGGTCACATCATCACTTATATCACCTCAGTTTTGAAATGACAGTAATCCCAGTATCCCCAAGTTTATCAAAGACTGAGTTATATCAAGAAACATACCTTTGAGATGTTACTACAGCGGCTCACAGAATGCCCCAAAGCCTTTTCATTCTGAAAGAGGAAGAACAGGATCATTGCAGCAACAAGTCACAGTTATGAAAACATTTCAACTCTGGCATTAGAAAACAAATTCCATGGAGAAAGTCTTACAGCTGTGGCATTTAAGGATGTTGCTTCTATTGACATCAGTCTGATTTACGATAATCACTGAATTGCTTTGTTTGTTTAACAAGATATTACCTTGCATAAAATCACACAGGCAACACATATACAAACTGAGAAATACTAAAACAATTATTTCTTTTCTCTGTGGATACTGTAAAGCCCTCTACTCAGACAGCATCTATTTTGGAAAGGATACTTCTCAGTATCACGAAGACCTGCTTTATCTACATTCAAAGGCAAACATTCAACCACTAAAGCTGAAAGCTCTTGCTTAAAGAAAAATGAAAGTATCATAGTGGTGACTGGAAACAATTGTGAATAGCCACAGGCATGTCATTTCAGGATACAGGGCAGAAATATTGAGGGACTTCCTTTTGCTACAGAACTTAGAATTAAACTGGAAATATAATACAAAATAGAAATGTGGAAGCCGCAATTCTCAAAACTGAAATCAGTATGATTGCGTCTGTTACTCACTTTTCAGTGTGCAGACCCTGAGTCATAAGAATGACAATCTTATCTCCTTCCAAAATAAACTGTAGGGTTCATTGACATATTTCATTAAGGATAGCTGGTTTGTGAACCTCAGTTTATCATAAGTGTAACTGGACACAATTGTTCCACTGGAAAGAGACTAGAAATTGTTTTGCAAAAACTTTTCTGAACAAAGTCCAATGAAAAATACTTTTTCCTAAACAAACGTTACAAACAGAGCAAGTCATAACATTCAGTTACAGATCTATATTCCTCGAAGTTTGTAAAGCTGGGATTCAATTAGTTTGAGATTTAAATCCTCTGATGAAAGGGCAAAGTTACTACTTTTTCCTATGGGCTCTATGCTATGTAAGAGTTTCTAAAAGCACATATTTTTTCCTGGGATTTTAGGAAACAAAATCTTTCACCTTTATTCCTAAAGAGAATTTAACCCAACAGAGACACTTCGATTGATAGCGCCTTCTTCCAGTTCTTCTTGGCACTGACTGATTAGACAGGGCTTGAGATTAGAACTCCTACATATATAACAAAGAGGGACATAACAAATTCCCTGACAAACAGTCAACTGCTGTTACTTCTTGATCAGCTTGGGTACAGCACACTGGTCTCAAATCTCCTGCCTCTGATTTGTTTCAGTTCAAGTGACCCTTCAATCACTAAAGCCCATATGAAATCAGCCTAGCAGGCTGGGTACTCAGATGCTACACCCATACTTGGACATCCCTGTGCCCCCAGATACTTCTTTCTACAGTGCCTCCTCAGAGCAACTTCAAAGCTTTCTGATGAGAGAATGAAAGGCATAAAACTTAGCACGTGCTTACAAAAGCAGGGTGTCCCTTCCTTACAGCACCAGTTGCCTCTCAGTCCCGGGCACTATGTCAGTTGACAGGTAAAAATTGCATTTCCTTCCTTAAAAACACAAGGAAGCAAATAACAGTGTTCTGAAATTTCCTGTATGTAGGAGTCCAAGTATCCAGAAGACAGAAAAATAGTATTTCAGAAGAAAAGGGAAAATGTGGCCAGGGAACACCACATGCCAGTTTTGACCGATGGCCAAAGTAAAAATCAGCAAGTAATCAGAATGCCAGATTTGTATACTGAAAGGCTGAGTCTGATTTTTGAGATGACTATGAGCTTTTGTTACATAGATAACAGTATTCCTGGAACAGAAACAAACACATAAAGACCCCCAAAAATATGGAGATAATGCTTATGCAAAGACTAATGTTGGACAGGACTACTGCCAGAACCTGCACGGCTAAGAACTGGCTCCAATCATAAGGGAAAGACCCAGCTGATTTCATCCCAGGCAGTGAAACCATAGCAACAGGGCAAAAAAAAAATTTTGAAGCTACAGGAGACAGGAGGAAGGAAACAGAGGGCAAGAACATGTTCTCAAGCTATGACAAAAAGAGACCATCAAGCTGGCAAGCACAAAGCCTTGTCACTGCATGTATGTGAGGTGCGGGGGAAGCTGTGCTTGGCCTTCCAGGGATGTGTGGGAAGCAAACACAGCAACCCTACGTGGGACAAAGGAAATGGATAGGGAAGAGTGGGATCCTTGGTTGAGAAGTTTCCCTGAAGCAACACAGGTTAACAGTCACAAATCCAGCCTGAGGTGTCAAAGACTTGTGAATTAATTTCCTAAGGACAAAATTAAACAGAGCAGAGGTTTCTTCATGTTAGCTCAATGCCCCACAAAACCTGCTATCCAGGTGAACAAGATGCCTGCAAGGGAGCATGACTGAACTTACACAGGCACCTCTGTTGAAAACGATGTGCTAAAATTCCATAAGCCTGATAGGCTGGAAGACAAGACCTGTATTTGCACAACATGGTAGATGATGCAGAGCAAACAGACTTTTAGCTGCTGCCACAGAAACTTGTGTTTCTGCCTCTGGTCCCAGAACCGATTTTATCTGACGAATGCCAGGAGCTTCCAAGAGACAGATGCACATATTTTCTTTATTCACCTGTTGTTGGAAACACATCTACCAGAGGTTTCAGTCAGTAGATGACTGCAAACAGTTGTTTTTGTTATTGATACAGTGACCATTTTAAAACAAAA
Organism: Climacteris rufus; assembly: GCA_013398175.1. Lineage (NCBI taxonomy): Eukaryota > Metazoa > Chordata > Aves > Passeriformes > Climacteridae > Climacteris > Climacteris rufus. The sequence continues at coordinate 1,903,792 of VZRZ01002431.1, read as the reverse complement.
AAGCAGTTTTGAAAAATATTCCCTTAGGAGCTATAGAGTGCATGCACACATATATTTAGGTCTCTGATATTCCTAAGGGTCTCCTAGGGACCTAAGTGCTTTTTAACACCTCTGTTTCTTTGCTGCACAAAGCAGGTACATCCATAAAATCAACGGGAAATTAACTACAGTTAGATTTTAACAGCAGGCATAATTACTGAGAAACAGAAACATTAATCAGATAAAAATTATTTTAAAGGCCAACAAGCAAAGCTCACTTTTCTCTCTATATCCATCACCAGTACATTCATCCTGGGATCTTTTAGAATTATTCACAAATTAACACTGAGATGGGAGTGGCAAGGCTAAGCTTCTATTATGGTACTATCACTCCCAACAAAGAAAAAACCTTCAGAGACTATTTCTAATACGTTCCCACTGCACAGCAACACATATTTTTTAGTCTGGTAATTATAGCTCCAAACAAGGTCTCCTTCCCTAATGCAAATGCTTTAGTCTTTGTACTGGAGTGAGAGGTCAAGACAAATGCAACATCTGCCAGCAGGGACCATACAATTATCACCAGTTAAAGCAAGTGTCACTCTCTTGTAGCAGTTCAGTCTTTCCGTATGGGATAATGGGATTCCTGCCTTTTGAAGTCATCCTGCTCAACTAGAACCACCTTGCAGGCACTTAAAGAACAAACAAACAAACAATAAAAAATTACCTGGATGGGAAAAAAATTACAAGCGCAACCTGTCACTTCTCCTGAGCCATTCACTACCAGTTTCTGCTCTGAGGTCCCCAGCAACAGAACGTTCCTGGCTCTAAGGAAATTACTGAAAACCAGAAAAATTGCTACCTTCTCCTACAGTGATGATACTCTAACCTCTGGATGCACTTCCTTGCAATTGCCAGAATCCTCCTCCCAGCTTTCCTTTCATTTTCTATCTTCCCTTTGAATTTGCTCCCAACCGTTAGTGACAGAGCTGCCTTCTTCCTTCACAGCAGTTGCTTCAGCTCACATCTGCTTTTCTGCAGGGCTCTGCACCTTGCTTTCTTCATCTTGCTGGTTCATTTTCCCTTCTGCCACCATTCCTTGATTGGTCTTGCATGACACCACTCCCTTTTCAGTTCAGAGATCTAGAAGATGGTAACTCCCTTCTGTCCTTCCTTTTACCTCAGTCCTTCATATATGCAGCACTTCAAGTTATTTTACCCTTGCTTCCCTACCATAACCTATCAATTCCCCACTAAGCACAACAGCTACATAACTCACACAGCTAAATCCAGAAGCCTTGTGAACCCCAACACACCAGTTCCAAACATGTGAGCCAGAGCAGCCATAGCTGCCTTTGTCCACTTATAACACCCATGTATCAAACTGACCTTTCTCCAGACTCAGCTGTAGACTTACTGCAGCCTCAGCAAGCAGGCACTCTACAGAAATATAACTTACATGTCCTTGCAAGGATGGAAGGTAAAGAATATATCAGTAAAATAATTAGGGTTTGTGTTTCCAACACCTTGGTTTTCAGTCATTAAGGCAAGTGAATAGAAGACAACAGATGAAACAGTTTCACAGCTTGTGTAGCCTTTTTCTGGCTACATACCTGAATACACACCTACATCCAGTCCTAAGTATGGTTAATGCTAAACCCATCTTCATCTCTGCTCACAGACCTGCAGAAGAAACTGCAAGCCAGACCCCAATGTTAGCAAGGTGACTTGTATTGTCTTTCCATCTGGGAAAGGAGGCCAGACAGTACCAGAAGATGGTTCTCCTCTGCCCTCAAGACACCAGTGGCTACATGTGAATCTGGCACAGGACTGCTTCCTGAATTCTTGACCCTTTAGTACACCAGTGACCTGACAAGACACTATATTCCCCGTTTTGCAATACAACTTCTATGTTATGTTATCTTACATGATAACATGGGTTAAGAGCTTCATCTAATGATAGGTGTTCTCCATCTAAAATCTCAGTAGCAAAGAGCAGAGACTTTGTTGTGAGGATGGTGTTACTACGATGTTCCAGACACAGATTCCTACAAGGCAAGTACAAATGTCTCAGCCCAAAACAGACACAGAAACAAATCAGGTCAGACTGGCTAGAGCACTGCCAGCTTGTGGTTTTCTAGGTTGACTCTGAAAGGCATTTTAATTTCTTTTTGTACATTACAATTACATTTTACATTGACAGATTAAGCATGAGATTGATATCTAGCAAAATCTCTTACTGTTATCAGCAATGAGTGTCATGGACACTATTTCAACCAAGCCTTCTGGGTGAATGGTTGCTTTCCTTAATAAAAAAATTTGCAGAAGAGAATGACTAAGTAATAACCGCTCCCATTTACATAGCAATTCTCATTCTTTGATCTGATGAGAATTACAGAATGGCACACAGAATGGCATTGCTTGAAATGGTGAGGTGCTTAACTACTGTACTGAGTAGCTGAATGATCCCTGCATGGCAAAACAGCAAGTCAGAAGTGGAACAGTTCTTCCATGGAGTCCTACGACCAAAGCATGAATGCATCATTATTCTACAAACATGCAGTTGTACACACCCAAGTACTGATTTCAGGTTTCATGACTGTGTCAAATTTCTTGACAACTTCTTCCAGAATTTCTGCAAATCTTGCTCTGCAACCCTATACCAGAACAGTAGGTATTAAAAAGAACATACACTTTTAGTTTGGGGAGAGGAGTTGTTGCTGATAATATTGGCAAGTGCAATTAATTGTCTGACGTGGATAGAATAGAGAGGAAAGAAATGGGAGAACACTTTGTAATTATTTCCTTCATCTGTCAAAACCAATGGATTGTTAAATTACAAAAGCTTTGTTAGCACTAGATCTGTCACTGACAGAACTCAACATTTAATTGCTTTAGTAAGAAACAGTATTTGCATCTTATCAACTGAATATGGCCTTTATTTCTTTGGCAGTCACCAGGTCATTGTGGAAGAACAATAAATATCATCAAGATTCATCAATTATTTTTGCATGCAGTTAGAAGAGTAACGAAAGGAAGAATAATGCCATAATGCATCTAGTCAAAAAACATTAATAACATCTAAGCCTTGCATATCTGCTCTTGTGCAGTATTTACTCCTAGACATTTGAAAGCAACGGAGTGATGGAAATCATACCACCTATTTCCTGTTTTGCCTTTCTGGAGACACTGTGTAAATACTGAAGTATGAATCCAAACCATGCCCCTTCCATCTATTCCAGTACCTTCTGTTCTTGGATAATCCCACTTGATTCCCTGGGACCAGCAATCCATGACTAAGTGCAGAAAGCCAATATAAGATTTCAGATCTATCACAGTGGAGAATCTATAGCAAGTTCACTGTGGATTACTCAGAGAGCTCTCTAACTTGTTCATTCATGTTCACATCAAGTCACTTCACACAGTAGGACACAAACTCAGGAAAACAACCTGAAGGCAAAACATAAGGCTGAAAGTAAAACACAGGAGAATTAACAAGCTTTATTCCAGGTGCTGAACTTACAGCTGTGCCTGAAAACACGAGCAACAGAAATAAAATCATGAGATCATATGGCTTTAACAGAAAAGACCAACCAACAACAGGAAAAGACAACAGACCAAATGGCTTCAATGGCAAAGTTCAAGGAACTTAGGAATTTGAAGAACAGGCCAGGCCTCTTGGGGGTTTGGAGAGGCAAATCAAGAAGTTTAGCAGATCACAAACAAGAAATATAACTGAGAAGAAATTCAAAGAACAAGGCAAACACAGCAGAATGTTGAAGTTCAGTAAGAATCTCCTGCCTAAGCCTGCACCCCAGCATGAAACTCAATGCATTCCATCTCCCGTCTGCTTTGGGAGCAGCTCTCAGAACTTGCCCGGATGTGTCCCATACAACACAAACTTGTCAGGCACGCAGGCCCCCATGTGTACCAGATATGGTCCACGTGTATGTGAGTCCTTACTCACGTATTGCTCTACGCCTGGTTTTGCCAGTTTGTTCCTAGGACTACATGAGAGATACAGTGTTTGGATTCTTTCTTCAGTCCAGTCCAGTAGATAAGGTGAGGAAAGCGTTCTCTTCAAAAGGTCCTTTTCTCCATGGCTTTCTTCCCCAGACTTGACTTTACCATTTTTCTAGTTTTTGTATTGCTTTGCTTTACTTCCAAAGTCTCAGCAAAGTGCATCTGATCATGGATAACCTGCATCTCCAGCTGCCATTTTGAAATGGAAATCTGCTCTCCATCTTCCTTCTTTAACTGTTGGAGCTAGAAGATGACATAAAAGCTTTCCTCTTGATGACCAAAGGCTGCCTCACCTCAAAGTGCACATTTTTATTTCTGTACAAGACCATTAGTCTGGTACATTTCACTAAAATTTTATCAATTTGCACACTTTCTACATCCACGCGCCATGTGCCCAATTTCAAACAAAGAAAGTAGACTACAAAGTTTTGCGCTCAACATGTTTTACAGATGTTCTTATCTTGCTGTTGCCAGACAACCTGCCTAAAATGGATGCACGTCTTTATGTGATGCAACACATAAAAATGAATCCTTCCCTCAGGGAACAAATTATATGAACTACAAAAGAAATGATCCAAAAATATACACTTTTCTTGATAATAGAAGGAGTACGCATTAAGCTTACAGCAAAAATGTCACTTCAAACAATTCTTTGTATTTAACAGCAGAGAGACAGGCGTTGAGGAAGTCTGCAATTATAAACACATTAAAAGGAATAACATTCCATCTTTCCCAAAGTAAATGCATTTAATGCAACTGCTGGAATTCTCATGGTACACGAAACATGTCAATATGCCAAATCAATTGACTATTTTAAACATTCACAAATTAAAAAACCTTCTAGGCAACTGGTAACTTGGAAATTCTCTGTCTGCTGCCAGCAGACACAGGGAGCCTTCAGCCTCTCAGAAGAGCTGCCCTTTCCCCGTGTCTGCAGGACCCTGCAGGGCAGGTATTTGCCACAGGACCCCACAGGGCAGGAGTTTGCCGCAGGACCAGGCCATGTTCTGGCACCCCTTCCTTGGGCGCAGCGGCGGCTGCAACTTGGACCCAACACACGGGCCTGGATCACTGCCTCTGCTCATCTAACATGGCCCACAAAGCTGCTCTCATTTTCAACTCATACTATGAAAGTATACTGCTAAAACAGTGAATTACTAATTAATCCCTTAGCCAAGGTTACAAAGGTCTCCTGAATCTGAAACCAACACTAGAAAACTGGGTATTTCCCAATCTATATTCCGAAGATACTATGATTGCTTATTAACCTATTTTTGTCTGCATGGACCATAAGGGCAAACAATGTTCCCTACAGAAATTAGAGAATTCAGTTTCCCAAATGATGCTTGCAAAATGTTCAGGGTATTTTTGTTAACATTTAACACGATACAGCCAAAAGCACATGACAAAAGAACTCTTGAAAGAGCCCTTGTAGATATTATACCTGTTTAGCAATACCTGGACAGTACAGATCAGCTTCCTTTTTCCTGAAATTTTATCCTCACATTTTTATCAGTGCAGTCTGCAAAATATTACACCTGCAGCATTTCAAATTCAGTGTTAAACGATCACAGGAATTTAGGTAAATGATCAACTAAGGTCTACAGATACCATTAAAATTACTGAGCCAAACACTGCTTAGAGTGAAATCCTTGTAACAATCTAACCTGTGACATTCTGGAGAGTTTTAAACACACTACATTTCTAACAACATTTGTTTGTAAGGTCAGAGAATTCACTAAGCATAGTGTCTAAGAAAAACAACATATTCAGCCACCCTTAAAGAAAACACTACCCTAGGAAAAAAGAAGATTCACACCTAAGAGAAAAGGTACTTTTCATTTAAAAGACAGTGCATTTGAACTGCAGAACAAGAATCTTTTAAAGCATAAAAATGCTAATAAAAGTTTTTATTAAATGACTGTTCAGTTTCTGACTAATTATCCAGAAAATTCATATGCTGACTGACTATATAGCCCAAATAATTCAAAGAACATGCATGTGTGAATGCCCACATTTACATACTTCTAAGTTTTTTAATTAAAAAAATGCCCCCACACATAGAAAAAACCCCACAAAACTAGAGAAAGCGCATACACAGCCAACTACCCTCTCTTTCCCCAAACCTCAAACTCTGATACCAGAAACAAAGGCAAAAAACTCTTTATAGATACAACAGGCTACCCTAACCAGTAGCACAAGAACATTTTATATCATTTTGTCAAGAAAGCATGGTTGGTCTCACACAGGGTCTCACCCAATGCTATGGGATGCAGGAACTAGTGTGAGTCCAGGCTACCTGGGACTAAGGAGAAGACCACTACTGGGCACAGCATCATTCATGGGCACCCACTGGTGCTATCACTGTCCTGCACTGTTTGGTGCTGTGAACATTTAAAGTCAATGCACTATTACAGTACCAGTGCATGGCAAGAACTTGGTAAGGCAGTGCTTTGAAACACCTGGCTACATCCCCAGCCTCCTGTGTCATCATTAACCACGCCCTCCCACAGCCTGGCTCAGCCAAGACTTTTTCTGCAATTGTGTATTTCAGGGCTTCTGCAAAATCTCAGGGCTGAAGAAGCCAAGGTATGATGTCTCCTGCTTTCATACATCTGTCTGTCAGGACCATTCCATTTGCTCACAGTTCTGTGTGAACAACAGTGACTCAAGATGGCCATTGCTCACACTAAATGTACTTCGTGGCCATGTGGGCACACTGATTGTAGTTTTAAAAACACGAATTTACCTTTAGAAACAGAGATGAAAAAAATTGCACTAAGAGTCAGCTAAAATAATGTGTTTGCCTTTGCACATGGAAATCTACATTTACTACACATTCAGCTGGGAGAAGCAGGAATACATCTTAAGAACCCCTGTGCAGGAAGGGACAGCTGTGCAGTGCTTACACTGAGCAACACTGAAGCCAATGAAGCTGTGTTTGGCTAAATTAAGCAGGGATGACCCAGCACAGCAGGGCTGTCAACCTGAAGGCCAACATAGCCAACATACAGTAAAAGGAAAAGAAAAAAAAGATGTTTTTTGAGCAGGTGGTGTGAACACAGAGTATGGTGCTCAGAGCACCCCCACCTACCACTTCTGGTCAGGACACCTGTAGCTGAAAAGGGGATGTTCTGTGTGGGCAGCCTCAAAACCTAAAAACCTAAAAGACAGCAGAAGACTGACTGAGGCAATCAGATGGGAGACTAATCAAACCCACCAGCTGAAGAGAAGAAGCCTTCCAGGAGAGCACTGTTCTTCACCCATGTGGGGAACTTCAGCACACACACTGTATAATAAGGAGGGCTGAGGTTTCTGTGTGTCTGAATGAACCGAATGCCAGCAGCTGCGTAAGAACTAAATTTACCACTACAGTCCCAGGAACGCCTGCATTTTCTGCTAAAATAAAATCTCTGGGCCATTAGACTGTTGAAATAGAAGCCTTTCCACTTAACTGAAGACATTTACGCATCCACTTTCTGCAACTCTCATGCTCCAGTTCCAGTAAAATCCTGCTTGGTCTCAGTTTTTTATGGAAACACATGCATCAGCTCAAAAGTACCAATATTATGCAAGTAGTATTAAGCAATTCACTTCTTTGGGTTCCTCTGCCTCACTCGTTTATTCCTATGAAACAGAAAATGAACTGCAGCTGTGGAGTGTGTTGGCTGACCTAGTGGGGATGGTGCTGCATTCCTGTGCTGACATTTTGTAAAGTTTATTTCCCAACGGGAAAGGGTTATAAGTAAGTCTCACACTCACATCAAATCTCCTGTTCTTCATTCCCTAAAGCTTTGAGTGAGGGTGGTTTTTTTTGGCACAGGAAACGTCATCAAAGTTTTCAGGAAAAGTGTATTTACTTATACAATTTGACTTTTGTCAAATTGCCTTTAAATTGACCCCCACCAAAGCTAGATTTTAAAAACTCCGTTTCCATCTTTTCTATGCTCCCTGCTCTACACATTCATTATCTGCAGAAATCAGACTGGCTACCTGTGAAATTTGCAGCTGGTTTAGAAGATAGTATATATTATTAAAATACATAATTTTGTATTTTTTAAAGTAACTTTTAAAATGCCTTAAAGAACCACCAAATAATTAAAGGTATTTTCGCATACCTCCTGCAAATACATGGTCAAACCTTTGAGGGAGATTGTTTTCTCTTAGACTTTACACCTGTAATTGAGTGAAAAGCTGAAGCAATAAAAGAGGTACTACTGGTACTACAATTCAGTAGAGATGATACCCTTGGGGCGGTAGGATCCTCAGTTTACAAGCTTTTACATCTGGAGCATCACACCAACCACACGCTTACTGATCCTTTTATAACAAAGTTCTGATCCAGAACGGAAATTTCTCAGTCCACACATCCCTGGCTCCAAATATATTTTTGATTCTTCTTAGTTTTGAAAATACAAAAGATAGTTATCCCCACATATAAGTACTAAACTTCCAGTTTGAAAGGAGTGCTGAAGTATTTTCCTGGAGATTGAAGAAAAAGTAACTACTGTTTGGGAAATCCATTTTTCTTAAAAGCCAAATCCTGGGCAAGAAATATTGCTTATCTGGACATTACAAAATGTCAAAATTCTCACTGAGATTCTAGTGTTAAAGGAGGCCTCCAGAAGACATCCATCAAGGAAAAAAAAAAAAAAAGAGGAAAAAGAAATATCAAATAATATGTAAAGCATTCTCTAAAAGATGAAACAGATGATTTGGCACGATAAGCACTCTGGGAAAAGGCGGGAGTGCAGGGGGAAGGATTACATGCTGCTGAGCTGCATCTTGCAAGTGCCGGCAGTGGGAGTGATCAGACAGTACCATGGCATAAGGATGCAACCTGTATGAAGAACTGGACCGTGCTCTGAAATACAGAGACCTAAAAGCATGAAGACTCAATCCAGAATTGTAGCCCACATTCAGACTCTCCCATATTTAAAATTCACAGTTTTGGGTGTCAATACAAACATTTACCAAACGTGAGACTGATATAAGTTTGCAGGGAAAAAGCTAAGGGTTAGATACAGTTTACATATCTTTTGGATTTTAATCCTTTGTTTCCCCTTTCACCATTCCTTATGCGTAAGTGCCTTGCTTTGAGGAAGTCACAGATGTCACTGTTTTCACGGGCATCCAGGAGGAAATTCATAGATGAGATTAATTCCTTAGGTCAGGCAAGACCTGAGACTGGTGAGCAGTGATTCTTGCAACAAAACAAGCATCACGAACAATGGGAACCAACCCAAAGGAAAATTCAGGAAGGACTGGTTCTTAGAAAGGGTAAGGACTTAAAACTGACGAAAAGATACAGTTCACCCTGTAGTTATGACAGCATCCTACTACTCTTACAGTTCAATTTTTAATAATCCTCAAAATAGGGAGATGGGGATATTTAAGTACCAGGTCTGGAAAAAGTCTGTGGGTCTTTGGACATACTCCCCGTAGGCCTCCCTTGTTTAATGTGTGGAAGCAAAGAAAACATCCTGAAAAGCAGCTGCACAAATCTCTTCCAGTCACTTAAAACTCCAAGATCTAGAATCTCAAAATAGTGAAATAGGCAGTCATTCTGCAGCTAAGAACAAAGTAGCATAGCAGAGAGGAAAATAACAAAAGTAAGAGTTCAAGGGACAAGCGACCAATTTTCTATGCAGACACTCAGAAAAACAAATACTTTTCTTGAAAGGTTCCTTAACACCATCTGCTTTGAGTACCCAAAAAGACAGAATTAATTATATCAAAAAGAGTATGTAAAATTGGAAGAACCTCTCTTAATACATTAATGCATTTAGGTGACACCCACACTGTCACTGAAAATTAGGCTGTACTAGAGGATTGAAACCTTGGTGCACAGTGCACATGCTTCTTACATAGTATCTTTCCTCCAAAACAGCATTCCCTCTCCAGAAGGAAATACTGCAGTTGTTCAGTGCTGAACAGCAGTAAGTAAGTTCTTCAGTGCTGAACAGCAGCTCAAAATAAGAGCTGAACAAGATGATACCTGTAAAAGAGACACGATGAGGCCAGTTTGTAATTTGCAGCCTTCTGCAAAACACATGCCTGGAGTTTGACATCAGTATCCTGAAGTAGGCAAATATGGCAGTCACTTGGCAGAAGAGAAACCTGAGGCACAAGGAAATTATGCTGCCCCAAGTGAAATTCACCCCTGCTTGTACTACTGTTGTATGCAGTGTTGCTCTGTGTCACAGCCAGCAGCTGTGTCCTGTTACAGGCACGTGGCTGAACAGCGTGTGTAGTCTGCACAGGATGAGATTCCTGTGCAGTAAAGCCATGCCAAAGCAAGAACACGAGTGAGATCTCTCCCTTCCATTCTTCTTGGTTGTAGAATGTAAATCTCCAAGCTGGATCTTGCCAGGGCATTGATTCTCACATAGAGTATCAGACTTCAGCACCTCCTTTAAGAGCTGCCTCCCAGAGCCCACCACCTTGCAAAGCACTGACTATTCCTTAGTAACTGCTTCCTCCCTGTCAGAACGATCTATTTCACTCCACCAATCTCACTCCACCCCTGAACCTTTTCTATTTGTCCCCACCACTTGTAATTTGATCTCAAATTGTCATTGCACTTCCCTGGCTGTATAATGACCTTTAGTTATCTAAGCACAGTGGTTGATGGGCACACAGAAGATGCTCCACAATGTCCTCATTGCCATATATGAAGGCAAGCAAACAGAGGGCAATGAAAACCTCTGAAATGTTCAAAGATGCCTTCTTTGTTTTGTTTTGGGGATTTTTGTTTGTTAATTTTTGTGTTTTGTGGTTTTTTTTGTTGCAAGTGAGGCCCCACAGCATAAGGAATATACAGGCTTTTCCAAAGAAGTTAGGATTCATCTGGGTACTTAGATATCTAAGTTTTTCCAAGCTCTGGCACATTCAGAAACTCTGCTGCCTGTGCTCCCAAGCACATGGGCATAACTGGAGCATAGCAGTGCAACTGAAGTAAGAGGATTACATTTCAGGAGGGACATGTTTTGGTACGAGACTAGAGGCTTACAGGCATTAAAAAACAGGAGCTGCTTCCCAAAGTGACAGGGTGAAACCAGCAAAGCCCACACATAAACATTGCCTATAAGTAACCATTGCTGTGTATCCTTCAGCAGCAGAGAAGTGAGGAGAATCGCAAGTGATCCAGTGACCACATCAACTGCATCTTCAGCCACCACCACTGTCCCCAGCACCATCTTAACTCATGTCACACCTGCACTTTCTGTCTCCTTGTGCCTTTTCTCACCTTTGATTCTTCTTAAGATACTTCTCTTCCCACATGAACCAGCCCTTTTCTCCTGCCTTTCTGCTGGTATCTATATTGTCTTTTTCTGTATCCTTCCCCATCACTGCAACAACCTGGAAATACTTTTAAAAATTCAATGCAAGAAATGAAATTTGGGATGCCATACAAAGGGGGATGATTTCCACATCAAGAAGCTAGAATGGATAGAAATATAGCTATCTCCATAAAATCTAATCCTGGCTACAGAGGGAAGCTCCTGTAAGCTTTAGAAAAAAGCTAAATAATTTTTAAATCCAGAAGGATTTTATTTCTCTGCCAGATAACACTCCTCAAAGGTGAAGCACTAGATTTGGCTTCCAGTTCAACATATCATTCTAACACTTACAGAAATGGTGGGTTTATTCCCTGAAAGATATGGAGTTAAATTCACTATACAAGAGTTACAAATACTAGAACGACCGGAACATCCTGTCTGGATGTAATTTAAACAATCACAAACCTGTGCCAAATTCAATTGATGTTTCCAAGAAAGAAGAGAATTCAGGAGCAGGGCTGTGTAGTGCTGAGTAATACAACACATGGCAAAAGCCTGGAATTGCTTCAGAAATCTTATAACCCAAAACAAGAAAATTTAAATATGACTACAGCAATGGATACTGAATGGATACTGGTGTAAAAACTGGACGTTTTACTGGCGTAAAAAGTCTACCAGGGATATTTATTTCAAATTCATTAAAATGCATACATAAACATATATATATATTACAACAAAAACCCTACAAACTACATTTTGCTTTCATTCAATGGAAGGAATCTGCACTAGACAGGGCCAAATCAAGGGATACAGTAAACTAAGACAAAGAAATCCTCTCAAAAGAGAAATCCTTCAAGTGTCACCTCAAATTTAATGACAAGGTAGTTGATTTCATTTATACCACAGAAAACAGCAAAGAAGAAAGGTTAGGCTGACCACTGAGCAAGGGCTGGGGAACTAAGAGGTGTGTTTTCTGTAGTCAGACCTCTATGGCCTTGGACACTAAACCTTCCCAAAGCTAAGCTGTAAAGAATGAGACAGAGTCAGAGATCACCTCTGAAAAGTGCTGACAGGTAAAAGTGGTTCACATCTATAAATGGTAAAGAAGACGACAACTTGCAAAAATGCTCATGTTACAATGAGCAGATTCTCTTCCCAGTGCTGATCAGGAGCTCATGTTTCCTTCTTGTTAAATTCACACTTCTTGCTATTGCAGATGCTCTGTTTTAATTTCAAATATATCTGTGTTCACCCTTCTCTTCCTTTCAGTGAAAAGCATGTTAACATCTTTCCTGGAGTCACACATGTAAGAAAGGCTTCTATGTGTGCTTCCATAAATCAAAAGCAGCTGCTACATTGCATAGCATGGCAGAACTGAAAATTCTTTTAAATAAAAAGCAGAAGAGCAAAAAAGGGAAAGGAGGATAGAGCAAGTAATAAGCAATATAATCTGCAATACAAATGAGCAAGACAAAAACAAAATAAATAAACCTCCTCTACGCCTAATTTTTTGTTTTACTTTTTTTTGTTTAACGACAGGACATCTCTTACATTTATTTCTTGAATTTGGGATGAGAAATGTATGTGTTCTGATGAGAGAAAATTTGCAGAACCCATTAATGGTTTGAAGCATCAAGAAAAACTAGACTGAAGAGCCTGATTCACAAGCTTTTTCATGAGCTAGGGGAAGATTATCTAGCAGCAAAGGAAAATGCAAAGTTCCTTTGCAACTATACCCACCCAAGGAATGTTCTGTCCCTGTTGTACTTTACTCAACTTTGAGATAGTGGACTGCAGAAATGAGACTGTTAAAACATCCATCCCACAACTGTGGCATCTCAGAAATCCTCTCACAGAAGAACCTCAGCTCTCCTCTCTAAGTCTCTTCCAGCTGTCATGTGCCATAACGTTACTATGAAGAATTGTAGAACATACAGTTGCTTGATCAAAAGACTAAAATAAGAGACAAAATCTGCATTTGGGTCAGATTATCACTGTGTTTACCTAGGTTGATTTTTCAATATGAACTTGGCCTCTGTTCTGTTTGCTTTTTAAAAAGACTGCCTTTCTTGAATTATCACATACATTGCCTATGCCTCTTCCTCTCCACATATGACAGCTAGTGACTGTATGCCAGGTAACCAGGAGATAGTCTCAGTCTTACCTCTAAAAGGGCTTTGCTCCAGTATAGCTGAGGGAAGTAGGGAAGAAAAAGAAAGGTCTATAGAAATGACTTATTCTTCTTGTAATGAGTTACATTCCCTATTATTCATAACACTGGTGTTTAGAGGTTATTAGAAGTGGTGTCCTCTTATTTTGAAACCACACTGTGTCGGTTAAGGCAATGTTATGAGAAATCGGCTTCATCCTGGCACCACTCTTCAGCTTCTCTTTACATTTAATACAACATTTTTTGGCAGAAGAGAAAATGCCAATGTATAATGCTTTGCATAATGCAATTGCCAATGCATAATTAAGAGCTCTGATAGGGTTGTAATTTGTTTAAATAGCACAGGTATGTCATCAAAACCATGGTGTGCAAAATACCCACACAAAACTCCCTGCCTTGCACAGCCAGTGATAGTTCACCAACCAAAATAAGCTTTATGAACAGAGAGATAACTTTTTATTTTCTCTTTTGCCTGTCTACAGTATGTTGACCATTTGAGTACAGGTATTGTGGTAAATCATGAACCTTTAAAGTACAGTTCAGGCTTTTAACTCTCCTACCCTTGCAACCATTAAGAAAAAAAGTGAGAAAATGTCTTTTAATCATGAACATGTTTACAGCTGAAATGCTGATGTGGCAACGTATAGTCACAACAACTTGTCACTAAAGTTCATTACTTTAAGGTTGATGAAAAATGACAGGGACAGTTATAAACCATCGTTCCTTAGAAAGTAGCAGCTCCCAAGCTTTGTACACACAGCCATTTCAGGGATACTTATGGCAGCTAAGCTCATGTTTCTTAATGTAAGTGCCTTTGTCCAGCTGTAATAACTATACCAGACTACACCACAGATGATCACTAAGTCAACTCCTACTCTGACCCTTAATTGCAACCTGGGAAATGACAAGTCAACAGAACTCAGGAGACTAATTTCACTTGAAACAAGGGGTATTTTTAGGGAGAACAACACAGTCAGTACTCTCACGAAGACCAGAGTGGGTACAGGACCATAATTATAGGAAAGGGAAGTAATAAAAAAAAAAGTAAAATAGCAAAAGCATAGTTCCTGAATAATGCAGACAGAAAACACAGGGATTATTACTCTAACCACAAAGGCCCAGCCTGGATTTGAAAGTAAAGCTGGTGCCTCAAATAGCCTAAGGTTTTACATCTGGTTCTTCAAACTAATCTGACCCCTCTGAGACGGACGAATACTTCCTTGGGTAAGAGTGTTACTACATTTCAGTGTCCTAATATTAACCACTGACTGTCAATCGAGATAAAATAAGTACCTCAACAAGTCATAAAACACTGATTTTGCATTAGACAGAAAGAGAGAAACTGAAGACAAGTAACAACAACAAAATTAGTAGTTAACAGAAACCAGATGGAATGGTAAAATCTGTTCAGCCATTAACTCAATATCAAGAGAAAGGAATAACAGTGCGTAGTAACCACAAAATGCCTCAATATGGAGACAACCAACCATCATGGGCATCATAGGGAGCTTAAACTGATTGGCTTTGAGATTGCTTCCTGTTACACTAGGCTAAGCTGGGAACTCGACATTAAATTAGAAAAAGGGGAAAAAAAAATCCCCAGGCAAGGGAAACACAAAAAGCCATGCTGGCAGCAACTCAGCTGCCCATCAGAAGGTGCAGAAACCAGTCTCTGAAAGAACATTTTAAAGACATTTCTTCCTTCTCCTAAAACTCTTCTGCTACCTCAATGTCACCTTCTCTTTTTGAACTGCCAAATTTTATCACTGAAGAACTTCAGTTTCCTTTTTACAAAAAAAACCCCAAAAACCAACCAAACAACAAAAAAACCCCAAGCATCTCCACAGCCTTTGCTAGGACCTAGTCTGAGGACTGTCCAGGAATGTGCCAATTTGTCACCAAATTGCCACTTGAAGCATTACTGGCTCTAGTACTCAAAATCCAAACTGTTCACCACCTTTTAAACAACTACAATTCAATTTCAGTGATCTCCGATGCACAACAAAACCCCAGTACTCAAGTTTCAAAATAATGAAATTAGCTTAAAATTTATAAAACAAATGTGCACATCCCCAGTCACAGAGGCTGAGTACACCAAAATACAAATGATAAAAATAAGTCAGCAACACTGTCCAGTAACTGCAACAAAGAGGAAGCAAATACTAAAAAACACATGTTTCAAGCATCACTTACAAAAAAATTTGAGAAAAATTAAAAGCAACAAGGAACCTTTATCTTCATAACTTTCCTTTCAGTTATGTGGAGGACAGATGCATAGGAATGGTGCTTCCATGCTCAGCGCAGAGATCACAAAATTACCATTTCCTTTGACATACTCATTATTTCAGTACCACTGTTTAGATTTTGCTTTTGAATGTGTTACATCTCAGAAAGAACCAACAGTATGTTTTTAGTTGGCTCTATTTGGCTGGAGGGCTGGGGCTGATGATTTGGGTTTTTTTCTGGGTTGTTTCTTTTTTATTTAGTGGTTTTGTGGGGTTTTGGTGGCTTGGTTTTTTTGTTTGTTTGATTTTGTTGTTTTTGTTTTTTTTCTTTTGTTTTTTTTATTTTGTTTGTTAGTTTTTTTCTTTACTGGGACTGAAATTTAAGGTGGATTTTTTTCCACCAAATGAGGCTGCCATTCACAGAGGCAAGGCTGTCTGAGGTTATCACGTAGCCAATAGGTTGAAGTCATAGTGTCCTTTGACAAAAGGAAAAATAGAAAAAACAAGGGATGAGACAAGGCAGAAGGGTGTGTGTGGGGGAATAATCTAAGTAGTCTTTTAGCCCTTAATAGCTTAACTGAAGAAATGGGAAAATCACACTCTTGCAATGCTCTTCTATGTAATCTCACCTTCCCCAACCCAATAATCTCTTTGGAGCACATCCTATGTCTTTATGCACTTCTGAACAGCTTTACAGTACCCTTCTGGTGTCTGCAGATAACATCAAAATAAGAGAACTTGGAAGAAATAGCGCTGGTGGATACGCTTTGTCCACCTGTAATATGAAAGGCTTAAGTTGAGCCATTTGGATTTCCTCACAGCTAGGCTCATAAAGCAAGCACTCGAATCAAAAATTCGTGCCAAGCAGGATTCAAAGTTCAGGGCAAGGGTATTTTAATTCATTTCAAGAAGGGCAGCAACCAGTCAGACTTTACAGAGCCTGTGAAGTGATACTGGCAGAGACAACTCTTCCCTCCTTCAAGCCCATTGTGGAACTGCTCTTGTGAAAAACTAAAACACTTCAGTGAGAGCAAAAGGTGAAGTGAACCCCACAGGTTTTGCTCCTGAGAGAAGCAGAGGAACTTTACAACACAGGTCTTCAGAGATCTACTTTTCTTTAGCCATTCTGACTCGCTAAAGCTTAGTTTCTGGGATGACTGGCAGAGGCATCGATTGTTTGACTACTTGTTCTTGATCATGTTGGTTTAAGCCACAGAAAGTTCCCACACACTTGATAACAGCCACCAAGGAAATACATTTAGCAGCACTAAACAGCATTTAGCAGTTACTCAGTGAGCTTCAAGTCAAGATAATAAAGTAGCACCAGGAAAGCCCCCAATCGTTGCCTTTGCCTTTCATTCATGTATAGCAGACATATCATAGAATCATCAATGTAGGAAGAGACCTTTAAGATCATCAAGTCCAACCATCCAGCCAGCACTACCACTGTAACCCATAAACCACATCACCCAGTGCCAGATCCAGATGCATCTTAAAACGCTTCCAGTAACGGTGACTCTAGCACATCCCTGGGCAACCTATTCCTATGCCTGACCACCCTAACAGTGAAAAATTTTTCCAATATTTAACCTCAGTCTCCCATCTCAGGTTTAGGCCATTTCCTCTTGTCCCCTCTGTAGGCAGAGTAGAAGAGCCCAGTCTCTATCTCACTGCAGCTTCCTTTCAGGCAGTGGTAGAGAGCGATGAGGTCCCCCTGAGCCTGCTCTTGAGACTTAGCAATTCCAGGTCTCTCAGCCTCTCCTGTAAGACAAGTTTTCTAGACCTGTCACAAGCCTTGCTGCCCTTGCTCCAGCACCTCAATGTCCTTTTAGAACTGAGGCGCTGAACTGAACGCAGCACTTGAGGTGTGGCCTCAGCAGGGCTGAGTGCAGCAGTACGATCACTTCTCTGGTCCTGCTGGCCACACTGGTCTTGATACAGGCCAGGATGCCATTGGCTTTCTCGGCCACCTGGACCCACTGCTGGGTCATATTCATCCGGCTATCAACCAGCACCCCCAACCCTTTCCTGCAAAACAACTCTCAAGCCACTCCTCCCCCTGTAGGGCTGCATGGAAAAGGGACGTTGCTAACAAAGAAACATGGATTCCAAGACACATTATAAAAAGAGTATTTTTAGGAAATGCAACTGTAAGAGAGAAACAAGTAATTTTAGCAAAAAATGGAAAGAATCTGTAAGAAGAAACAACATATCTAGATGAAGTGATGTTTAACAAAAATTAAATCCCAACGTCAAAAAAACATCAAGTAGAGACATGAAAGGGGAGTAAGTCACGAAAAGACATCAAAAAGCAGAGGAGGTGGGAAGAACAGCATAATCTGAAATTCTCTCTGTTCTTTACAGATATAGGAATGTTAAAGATCACACAGGAAAAGTTTCTTTTTTTTTTTTTTTAATGTGTCTTGTTTTTCTCAGTAACTTAACACAATAGTAACTTATCAAAGTTCAGCTCTGCTTTATAGGTTTGATTGAACTGTCTATTGACAATTGCCTTTTTTGCCCTTCTCCAAATGCTCTTCTAAGACTGTCATGCAGGAGCACGGTTTCCCCATTGAGGCTGACTCACTTCTACTGCAGCTGACAGGAGTCCTGCTCTTCCAAAGCCTTTGTAGGCCTTTGACAGCTCCCAGTGAAGGAGTCCATGTGGCATGCAAAGCATTATTAACAAATACAAAAGGCACAACCGGGTAGCTATAACATTTGTGGTCATGCTGCATATCATAGAGACAACTCTGTCAAACCACTCTCATCACAAATGCTTTACCTATTTGAGTCATCTTCCAAAATTTTGGGGAGGTGCCATTATATGGATAACGATACGCCTACTTTTGACATACCACATAATTACATGCCTCTTTTTTCACTACTCCCTAAGCATCTCCTGTTGCACACTGCCACAAAGTGCTTTGGTCCAACCTGGTACAGAAGTTCTTATGTTGTCAGTTCTAGCTACAGTCCTTACTTTGTTGACAACTTTAGCACTCCTGTTATCATGGGCATAAGGGGCTCTTTGAGTCAGTTCTCTGAATTAATCAGCATGCATGAGAGATGCATTTAATGCTGAAGGGTTCAAGAAAACATTATTTCTTACTCCTGTAGGAAATTATTCTCTCCAGAAATTGAATTCAGACCTTAGTAAAAAATAAGCAAATCAGAAAAACAGCAATACATGACAGAAGAGAGCAGGAAAAAAGAAATGCCAGTAGTACTTCAAATACCGATAGTGCAGAGATTTAGTTAGACAAAAGTACCCTAGGATGACACTATATAGATGACAAAATAAAACCAAGTTCCCCAAATCCCAGACTGCAATTGTTGCTGTCAGTTCCTCCTGACCTCCATTTTCTCAGTGCTTTCAAGCTGCCAGCCTTTACTAGCTTCACACAACCTCCTCCGGAAGCACAGGAAAGGCACAGTGGCTAAATCTCTCTGCAGAGTCCAGTGCAGAGGTGGTGTGACTCGGAGAGGTTTAGCTGGCCTATCCGTATCCATGATTTTGTATTTCAGCCCAAGGTCACACGCATCTGTACACCAACATTTACAAACTGTGTTGAAATGTCTTTCTGTTAGCTTTAAGCTTGGATGTTGTGTGTGTCTGCAATCATTTCACTTCAGGATTGTTCTCTAAATATTGTTGAAGGGCAAATACATGATTAGGTGGTTCCAAAGCAAAACTGCAATGACTATCATTTAATGTACGCAAAACATCAAAAGGCTACTTTACCTCCAGTCTGTTCATTTGCTGTTACTTTAATATCAATGCACAAATAAACCAGACCAAACCTGAGCTGTGCCCAAGACAGCACATCACTGAGCCACTGGGCCAAGACATGCTCAGAGAGAAGCAGTGTGCAGCTTGGCACCCCTCTGCACCAATGTGCGTGCACAGCCCTTGGACTGGGCTTGTCTATATTGACAGTGCAGTCCTGATTCACTGCAGTTGCAGCCAATCCATGGAGATGCACATGGTTGCCCAATATCCCTCCACCAAATCTTACACACAGTCACATCCCTACTGGGAGCTTTGTATTTCTGCCTGTCCCACAGTCATTCTCAGCAGGGAAGAAATGATGGACAACACCGTTTCAGTTGTTTCTGCTCAGTTATCAGTGCAACTTGTGCCTTTTGGACAATGAGATGCAGAAGTTTGGGGAGGTGTGGCAGGGGTAAACAGTCTCTCTCCTTCCTCTTACTGACCCTCTCTTGTCACCAGTGGCCAAGACATGCCCAAGATGAAGTGGCCAAATCCATCACAGTGTTGAGGCTGAAGCACAGGGAGATGATGGCAGCCCTTTGCCCTCCTCCACCAAACCCAGGTGCACAGATCTCCAGCTGGACATGCTGCCCCTCCTCAAAGAGGTGCCGAGGACCCTCCCTCCTGCAGCCCTACTACTGTTTCTCCTTCCAACCCCATCCACAGGAGGGAGGCAGGCACTGTCCTTCCCCATTGCTGGCAGAGGAGGGAGGCAGAGGATCACCAGGCCACAGGGGAAAGAGCCAGTGGCAAAACCATAAGGAAGGTGGCTCTCAGCTAATGCTGAGAAAAGGCTAGATGGCCTAAGGGCAGGCTACAAAACTGACACCATAAAAACACAGTAATATATACTCCAAATCAATTTTACATCATTTGTCATCACAAGCAATTTGATTGCAGCCCCACCATGGCACCAGAATACTGCCCACCCTTTCTCTTTCTGGGAGACAGCGTTGTGGCAGAAGGCCATAGAGTGAAAATACATTCATTCTGCACTACTGAAAATTGTTTTTCAACCAAAATTTGTTCCTCAGCTCTGTTTCTAAATACCACCCCCCAATGTAAACTTACATCCGTTCTCAGCACAGACCTACCTTTAAAATTCCTTGTCAGCTCAGAAACAAAAACCACTCAAAGTTTCTCCACTGCTTGATAGGTCCTACACAGAAGCCACCATGCTTGGTTTTCCCTGGTTTTTACTACTTTTCCCAAGGACATCACAGATGGATTAATTTAAATGCTATTACAATATGATGCTGCCTTTGTATCACAGAGCTAATAACTCCTCTTCCATTTGCTCCTTTAATGCCAATATAAGTATACTCCTCATTTCAGTTTGTGACATTTCTTACTGCTGTTAAACAGGGAATATTTTAATTGCATTTCTGATTCTGCCAATAGAAACCTTTATATTCCATTATAAAGAGACACTGAGATAGAAGATAAAACTTGTCAGGAGTTTTAGCAAATAAGCCTCAGCCCTACTCCTTGCCACAGTCTGAATATAGAGGATGTTTCCCCTTCTGGTTTGATTCCAGCTTTTCACAGTGATCTACAGAAAAATCTAAAACAATTTATTTCTGCCCTTTTCTTCCTTATTCATTACCTGGGCATTTATGATGTTCAGTACAATCTCTCACCTTCCTGTATCTATCTATAAGTAATGCCTGAAATGCTCTGTTCAGTCAGAATACTTTTCTCACTGTTAGCTGATGGAGCAAGTCTTTGGCAACTTTTCAAGATATTTTAAACCAGAACGTTTCTCAGACATGTGAAAATGTATCATTATCATAACAATGTCTGAATTTTAAAAAACTATAAAAATTACACTAAAATCCTCTTTCCCAGAATGAGATTTTATGATCAACAGTTCCATAGTCCATCCAGGTCTCTCACGCTTCAGCTTCTTGAAGATTTTGAGGAATCTCTGAAGCAAGGGCATAAGCCTGAGCACTTTCATATGACACATCAAATATGATACTTTTATCCGGGCCCAAACTGGTTCACCAGTTTGGTGAACATGTTTGAGTCCTCTCTGTGCAAATAATGCTGTAATTGTTGTTTTGTGCCACAGTGACAGTATTAAATAGTATCTGATTATTTAAAAAATTAATAAAAAACAGCTGAGTGTGTAGAAGGGGGAGCTGAATACAGACAAAATTTGAATGTGTATAGCTGAAAAAGAACAACATTCAGATGCTTTTAGAAAAATTCATTTTAAGTTATCAGCATATTAAACATTCAAATGAAGAAATAACTCTTCCTTCCCCATACCCTGATGACTAGATAACATAACTGGTGTAACTGAATAGCAGAGCAGTAAAATACACTTTAACGTTAAAAAAAACCCAAACATTTAAATCACACACTCCCAAATACATCTTCACTGACTTCAATCAATTAACTGATTGCACGAAACCTCTTAAGCCTAATAAAATCAGATAAAGAATTCTGCTAGCAAGCTTCCATGAAACAAGGATCTTGCTCACTGAAAGGTCATACATTCAGCTGTAAGAGACTATTAGACTGTCAGCTCTCTATCTCATGGCAAATATTGAAGCATCTGCAAAATTCAAGCAGCAGAGCAATTCTCGATGTATGCACAGCATATAATTTTCAACAACTTTAACATGTAAAGTCAAAACGAGCTTTTAAAGTTTAAGAGTCAGCATTTCAAGTTATTTAGTACTACCAAAAGTATTCACGTGTCCCCCTCCAAAGCCAGAGACTGACAATGTGTGGGACGAAATCTTGCTACTCCCCATTGTTAACAAAAGATTAAAAAGAAACATCAGTAAATAACATATTCTTGTATACATGTAAATTCTGTTTAGATTACCAAGTCATCTTGGAAGACAACATACTGGCAGGCAGCATATATTTAAGCTCCACCAAAGACACGTGACCACTAATCTCCTGGAGGATTTCACATAAAACTGACAATTTTTGCTTCCACCAGCAATGCTTATTTACTAAACCCTGGACTGGACTTCAAGCTATCGTTTTGAAAACGAAATAACTTGTCTGCACAGCAAAGCACCATTTTGTCCTTGTCCAGCAAGGACTCTCAATCTTTGCACTGTCAAGTTTTAGCAGCCCTCTAAAATAAATAAATAAATGGATGAATGCCATCCTCCCCAAACCTCAAGCAAAGCCCCAGCAGGCAGGATGCACACCCATACAGCGCGGTTCGCAGCCAGAAGCTGCACACACACACACACACGAACACACTTCAGACACACAAAGCAAATAACATTTGAACATTCCTGCCAAATGAGATTATGTGTTTGTGTACCTTCCTCTCACACATGCATAAACCCACACATTACACAGCAAATAATGCTCACAGAACAGAACAAAGACCCTTTGTTATTGTTCCATAAGGTTTTGCAATATCCCCGTCTTTGTCTAAAACTGAATTAATTGTATTGCTAGAGCCCTGTTAATTTAAACATACAAAGCTTGCAGAGACAGAATATAGATTTCTTTCAGAGCAACTCATAACATCAAAAAAGACAGATATGCTTTGAGAACAGAAGCCCCAATTTTAAAGTATCTTTATTCAGCAAATTTTGAAAAGTAGGAAATATTGCAGCTATTCAAATGCAGAGACTCTGAAAGGACACAATTGGAGCTTAAGGCTTATCACAGCCAGCTGTGTTTCAACAGAATTTCTTATGGTTACCTCCCCTCAAATAAAAGTGCTAATAACCAATACAATTAAAAAGCTAGCTTAAAGAGAAACAACTCAAAAATTTCCAAAACCCAGCAAGTTGTCTCCTGTTTTTAAACCCCAGCACTTTTAGAAGAATATCAGCTTGAATGAAAGAAACATATTAAAAGAAAAAAAAGCCTCTTCATAATTAGAACTGAACAAAGTATGACACTAAAAGGGATCATTCAGATAGCAGTCTAATGAGGAGCCTCTCCAGCAGCCTCTCCTGACAGGCTGCTCTGACACACATTTATTTTGCAGGGCTCAACAGCATCCATCTGCTGACAAGACATTCTCCTACCTGAAGCTTCATTTTCCAGCATGAATGCATGTGTGTATCCTCAGTGTAGCTTTCCCTGGTTGCATGACTCCTGTCTTCCAGATTAAAGAGACAGAGATGTGTAATCAGAGCTGCAGGCTGCCCTACATTTGCCTACAGATGAATAGAAAGAGTTGGTGCAGTACTTGCCTGGGCTTGTTTAAGTCGCCTAAATATAAATACTAGTGTAGCTCAAACTAGACTAACTACTTCCTCCAGCTGATTCCAGTGAAAAAAGCTTGTGATGAATAATGCATGAGAGCTCCTATGAACGTGCTCCATTCCTTGCAGCAGCTGATGTCCACCTCTCCCTGCTTCCCAAAAGCAATCCTTAGCAAATTTTGTGCTATGAAGCATAAAAATTCTCCAATGTCCAAAGAGCAAGGAGGACGACCCTTCCAGATTGGTTTTCTTTCCTCATTAGTAAAACCTATTAATAGAGCTGGTGATTTTTTTTAAGATTTTTTTTTTTTTAAATAAATATGTATGCAGCTAGAAGTCAACGAAGGCATGATAAGAACCTTATCTCTGGGACAACATAACACTGGTAAATTCAGTTGCTTAGTAATTAATTTTTTTATTCTTAAGGACTGTGATGTAAGAGAAGCTGTATAAAGATGAACACTGAAGACAGCAAAAAAATAACAGACCAGAAAATAACAGAGCACAAGGAAAGTGGAAAAAACTGCTTACTGGAGCTGGCAAGTTCAGCTGACTGTTTACAGAGAAAAATATTGCTCAGGAGAACATAGTGGGTGGATAAATACAGGGAATAAACTCACATGCTTCTTCTCTTAAGCAATAAATCCTGCTATGTCAGTACAACTTTTCAAGCTAACCACAAAAATCACTTTCAGGTATTCTTCCAAATAGTGAACAGAGGACTAATTTGCAAGTAATTTATTTGCAAGTGCAATTACTGCAATAGGCACATGTCAGTCCATGCACTTGTGGATTCAGGTCTCTTTCTCAGAATTGTTTTGTTTTGATTTCTTTGTTAGATACAAATCAAGTTCTTTGGCATCTCTGTATCAGTTACCCACTGCAATCCAAGTGACACTGCTGTCCAAACACAACTGACAAGGCTCTCAAAAGCCATTAGTTTCTTGTAAAGGAAATGTGGCTTGTCGGTTTCCCAAGCAACACAAGTTGGGACCAGAGGAAATGGCCTCAAATTGCACCAGAGGAGGTTTAGATTCATTCTTTGGAAAAATTTCTTCACCAAAAGGGTTGTCAAGTATTGGAACAGGCTGCCCAGGGAGGTGATTGAGTCACCATCTCTGGAGGTATTTAATAGATGTAGATGTAGTGCTTAGGGCCATGTGTTAGTGGTAGACTTGGCAGTGATAGGTAAATGACTATCCTCAAGGATACTGAGGTCTTTTCCAACCTAAATGATTCTATGATTTACAGTGAGAGAGTTCATGCAGCTTCCTAAATTCTGAACCATGGCTCTTCAGTTTGGGCATAACTTCATTCTCTAGACATCTCTGAAATCACATTTCTCAGGTCACATCAAAACTAAAGAGACAGTTCTTGCTTTCTACCCCCAATTCACACAGAAGATGAGAGAGAAAAGGTGAAGACAACAGAGAGACCAAAGAGAAAGGGAAAGTCAATATATTAGCCATCTAGAGCTCTGTTGTGACTGACTGTTACTCGGGAAGGACTCCTCTTTCACCTCTGCTCAGGGTGATCCTCCTGCATGGATCAAAGCTAACCTCATGTCTCTCAAGATGACATTATCCAGAGAGCTGCTTTTATACTGTTCTGCTTTTGCTGGGATACCCTCTGACCTTGGGAATGTGATATATACACCACAAGGCAGAGGAGAGGATTTCCCTTCCCATCAACTGCACTGTTTTTACTACCCCATCTTTTCACCCTCATCAGTTCTTGCCACATCCACTTTTAAAACTGAAGTTTTCATATGACTGCACCCTATTAAAAATTCAGTTTTACCACAAAGTTACATGGTACAAATCTGGTGGCAAGGCTCACTCTGAACTTTGTCTGTCATATTCCCTCTCTCACTCAAGGTCAAGGACAACACCCCAAGCTAGACAGACCTTTTGTCTCATCCAACACAGCTAGTTCCATATCCTGTGCACTCTGAACAACTCACTGTTTCTCCCTCCCCCCCCATAGAATGCTCCTTTTAAAAAGGAAAAAAACTCCAATGCAACATCAAATCCACACAAGCATTATCAGCTTTATAACAATGGCTGTGGAAATACTACACTTACCAACATCCTATAGATAAACCTCAAGGCAGCAAAGGATCTTAACATTTAAAAACTGGGGCCTTAATGTCTTCCTTCAGGCTCCTCCATCATGATTTTAGAAGTGGGAACCAAGAGGCTTCTAGAGAATTAGCAGGGCTTCCCATAGTGAGAAGGCAGGGTCTCTGCATAAATCCATCCTTGTATGCCAGGTAAACAATCAGGGTGAACATGACAGATGCAGAACTACTTTATAGAGAGAGCTTTTGTCTCTGCAAAGGAAGCCAAAAGCACTACACCTTTTTAGCAACCTAAACTTCTGCCTTAGCTCAGCTTGGGCTGCTGTGGATTCACTCCCCAGATGTTTTCTTTCATATCTGGAAGACAGTGTTGAATGCTGAGACTTTTTTTTCCCCAAAGGTTCTGAGGCGAACGAAAATGAATTGCTGGGGGGGAGAGGGGAAAATATGCCATAAACACATTTCTAAGGCTTATATAAAGGGAAGCACATTATCTAAGCTCAGTTAAAAATTTCACATGACCCTTTGGATATTTACCCTCTTCTTCCTAGTACTTCAGGAGTTTGGGTGAAAGGTTATGAAGGTTGATTTCTAAATTCAGTAGGTGTATTACTACTATTACAAAGAATTATGCAAACACAGCAAGCTGGAAGAGAAATCCATCGTAATTACATTCTGCACCAGCATTACACCACTGAACTCTCAGCAGAACTATGTGTGCACGTGGCCCACGGTGCTACCCCCGTGACATCAGGTGTTATGAGTAAGTTTTGGGAGAAGCAAACCAGAACACAAACAGATGAGCATGACAGTAAATAAACACATTTTCTGTTTTCTCTCCGTTACATATTCAGTTTAAAATATAACTAGAGAATTAAAGCCTATCTGCTAAAAAGGGTGTCTCATAGGGATTTAACTAAGAAAAAAAATAGTGTTTTCCTAACTTTTTACAGAATAATGAGCTCAACTGGGTTTTGAATCCACCCGTTCATTTGAAACCATGGGATTTGCAATAAAAAACTGCTTGTCCATTTAAAGACACGCACTCATATGCAAATCCTCCAATTTCTGTGTATCAGAGTTTCAGAAAAAAAACCCCACATTGGAAATGAGGATATTGAAAGTCTAAAGCCATGTGGCAAACACTTCCAAAGTGTGTTGAGTTCATGGATTTTTTTTAAAGAGATGTGTGACATTTGACTGGAGTTAACATACTCTTGGAGTCTCGCATCACCAAAATAAAGCAATCTGCTGCCTGGGTTTTTTTCTCAAATACCGAATATTTTGTTATTTAATCAAATACTGCAATCTGACCAGTATGTTAAGTCTCATGTTTGTGAAGATAAAAAGAGCAGTTTAAAAATTAAAGGCATTCAGTGGAACAGTTTTATATTTCATTTAATATGAGCAGGATTTTGTAGCATTCTCCTACATGCCTGAACAATCATGTTGCCACTGTGAAAGGAAGAGATGCAGGAGAGGCCTCACCACAGCAAGAACAGTGATTAGTAAAATAATCTTTCATTCATGTGCACTTATTAGGTGAAACTTGAAATAATGTGTGTGGAGTCAACTCACAGACACATCATTTCATTACATGCTTATGCTAGGGGCCAAGCTGAATCATTTTGGTTAAGTATTTAGCTACTGGCTGGCTAGTTAATTTTACAGTCAGATTTTATACACTCTATTTAGTTTCTCCCATTTTTAAATAACTGCAACCTCCTGGGGAAATTCTCTAGTAGACCATCTGCTCGTTTCCTATAAATCCTCTTTTCAGACCTTACACAAATTTCGGAGCTGCCAATCAGAACTTCTTTGATGTCTGGGTGAACAAAACCCCAACTATTCTGAACTAAAACCTGCACTACAAAAAGATTAATTATCACCTGATCAGTGAAATAGCAGCAAAGCATGTAGTTTCTCAGCAGCACATCTCAAACAGCAGATACACTCTCAGTGGATGAGCACCTATGGTCCTTCTCTGGCCACAGGACACAAGTCCGGCACAATTTACCTCACATTTTTAGCTTGTTATTCTCTCTGAAGGTTCTGTGTGTCCAAGCACCTTGTTTGCAACCATCTCAGTTGGTACTGCCTGGGAACAGCTGACGAATGTTTCCCAGGTCTAAGCCCAAGGGAGGGTTGAGGGAAGGAAGAAGCAACTTGAATGGCAGAAGTGTCATGGGGAAAGATGGCACAAGGAGATGTTAAGTACCAGGCAGTGTTTCCTGTGTGCATTCACATAACCATGCTTGTGCAAGCGCTGCACTGCTCGTCTCTGGCTTGTGAAACACTGCAGGTTGTGCAGATTCAATGATACACCAGACTTTTTCCAAACAAACAGGGCTGGAAGGAGTTTCAGCAATCAGGAACACTCTGAACAGGCTAACAGACTTTGATCCAGCAGATGTTTCTCCAAGCGTATGTGAATTCCACAGTGGAAAGAAGAAGTGAAGATTTTATACCCGTTTTTAATTAAATTAGCACCAGTCTCCAAACTCTGTACCAAGTGTTAAAAAATACCACATAACCCATTCTTCAAACACATGCTTCTATGGAAAAGGCAGAAAGACAACAGCACCTGGTGGTAGGAGATGACTTTTAGCTGATGCCTGTGTCTAACTCAAATATGTGTCACTGCAACAGTCAATACCCAATGCTGAAGAGCAATAAAGAGGTGCTTACCCAAGTACTGTGGGTGTTACTAACGCATCTATAAAACAAGAGTGGGGTATAAGAATAGGGCCTGAAGAATTTTTCGAAAAAGCATTAAAAGACTGACTACAGAAAAAACAAAACAAAACCCATCAACAAATCAAACCCACAAAAACCAATTCAGACTACCAAAAGCTGGGTGACTGAACATGAACTGAAATGGCCAAGCAACTAAGGGGCATAAGGAGCTCTGTAATGCTTTTATTTCCCCTCACATCTACATTTTTGGCTCTTTGTTTTGCTTTTTGGCTTCAGAAAATACAGCTGAGTTCGGAACAGTGGATTGCACACAAGTTCTCCCCAACAAAAACTGCACAGGCAGAAAGTAGCTAAGTCACTTTCATAAACATTTGAGAAATCTAGGAGAAAAAAAGTAAAAAGCAGAACTTTGCTATAAAGAGGAACTGTAAGAGCTTCCTCAGAAGTTTCTCCATAAAAAAAACCAAAACAACAACTAAAAAAACCCAACCAACCAAAAAAAAAAAAGAAAAAAAACCCCACCCAAACAAAAACCCCTCGCCCCAAAAGAATCCATAAAACAACCCATGAGATTCAAAACTTCCAACAGTTAAAATCTACCCAAATATTATGCAAGAGGAATTCACCAGAAGGGATACAACAGGCACAGAGTCAGGGTTCTGCATTAAACACCTCCAAAAATTCTGCTTATAAACTAGAACATCAGACTTCAATTGTTTCTGTCCTAATGACTGCACTGAAAACCAGCAGAGCTATAAAAATGGGTTGATCTCATCTGCCTTTCTTCACTCTGCAATCCAGAGACTTGGGTGTGCCTCAGGTTTACTACAGGTAGCCAGAGAGAAGTCAGCATTCAAGAAGGACTTCAACAACCTATTTATTGTGTTTCAGTTGGGTACCCCCAACTCATTCTTGGGACAGACAGCATCGGAGCACCAGAGCCTGCTGCTGTGTTCCCAGTGGGATAGGTGTGAGCAGTGAGACCACAGGGAACATATTCTTGAAGAGGATAAACCATGAGAGTACATTTTAGAGGGGGCCAGAGGAAAGATAACCAAGTTTTACTGGATGAGGTGCTGGGGGATGGCACTTTTAAAGTAGTTCCTTTAAATGAGTAGCTGTAGCACCAGAGGCAGAGAGAGGCCAAAGAGAAGCCTTTAAGGAATTACTGGACTCTAATAGTTATTATTCATCTTCTAGATGCTTTACAGGTGGGCTTGTGTTGCAAAGGTCTGACTGAAACTAACCAAGCTGCTAAAATATTTAGACCCACACATCAGAACTACTGTTAGCACATATTTGAATCTGGAGATGATGTCTAGCACAGTCTCTTCACATTCCCGATCTCTTCTAGGGGCAGCATGAGGATTCCTGGCATTTTGGAAGCAGAGCAGCAGGGCTGGGCAGAGGCTAAGACTGGGAATGTCTACAGGAGACAAGCAGCTGCCACCAGTTGTACTCAACATGAGACTGAGTGGACTGGGGGCAAGTTCAAAAATCTAGGAACAACAGCAGTGCTCTTTGTTGTATCTACATTCAAAAAGCAACAGAGGTTTACAGATGATAAGGGGAAAAAACCCTGGATGAAACAGCCTGGTGTGAGCATGATACAGCTGGAACAGAAGCTCTGAGGCCACAACACAGCCCAGACATACAGGTTTGTCCCTTTCTCCCCACCTGCATTCATGGGAAAGGCCCAGTTTCCCATGGAAACTGCAAGCTCCTATACAGTTCAGTCAGTTCATTCTAGTAGCCATTAAAATGAATCTTTCCGAATGGCATTGTTTATTCAGGCTCCAAAACACACAGAACAAACACTGTAAAGGAAACTCTCATATCTGGGCATGTTACCCACTCCTGAAATTCTCCCCACTAACTCTTGCAGAAGAAACATCCCTCACAGCAGCTGGGCTCAGGATGTGACCAGGAGGAAGTGCTGCCTTGCTGCAATCATGCTCACCCCATCTGCTGGGTTTTTGCCAGTGTATTGTCTCCTATTAACATTTTCATAGCAGTCTGTTTTAGTTCAGTAGAACTCCCACTCCACTATGTCTGATATATAGTGGAGTGTTTCCTTTTATTTCTCTTCCCAAATGTTTCCATCAGTTTATTATCAGATAAACATGTTCAATGGTGAAAATCTGACTGACAGATCTGACAGATGACAGATCTGATGTTGGCCTTATCAGCAGAGAATCAAATGAAGACTTTCCTGCTGGTTCCACAAGATTGGTGCTAAGCCACGCATCAGTCAATATTTTCAATAATAAACTGGAAATCAGTTTAAAAAAAAAAAAAAAAAGGAAAGTCTCTGCCCGTTACATTTACAGGTGACACAAAGCTTAGCAGGCTGACAAGGCTTATAGACACTTCACAGATACTGAGCACGTGAAATTGATTTAGGGTAAAAAGTCACAGTATGAAAACTGCCTTTTATTTTCACCATTGACACAGGCTGTGATTGCAAATTACACAGGTTTCAGTTTATAAAGCAGAAGTACAGTAGAGGATTAGATGTAGAAAGCTGTAGAGAAGTGACAAGTGGAAATGAGAACTTGAATGGGGTTTGAGGACAGGATCAATGCCATTCACCCCTGCATTATACCAAGCAGAGTTTTCAGTTTTCCCTCTGAACTGCCAAGGCAGTGTTGGAGAACTGAGGGAGGACAATGGCTGGAAAGCCACCCAAACCCTACCAGCAAGAGTAGCACACCTTGCCTTGTAATTAAGACACTTGGTTTTCCAGTGTCGCAACCTTTACTTGCAAATAGGACAAGAGAGGCTCCAAAACGATATTTGTCCATTCCTCGTTCTCCCTGCCACATTTACAAGGCTGAAGGAAACACCCTATTGGGAGAGATTCCAGAATTTTATCTGTAAGTTTATCTAAAAAGTGAACAACCTGACTTGTTTTTAACACACAGAGAGGTCTGAAAGCACAACTGAAGAGCCTGTTACAAATAACTGAGAAAGACTCACTAGCAACTAGCAGCTCAAGCCACGGTTGCCATGCACTGTGATGGTGGCCCACTGCAAAGTAAGACAGAACCTTTACCCTTTATCTTCAAATCAAGGCTGGAGGCTAAAGTGCCACTTCCAAATACCATGAGTTCTGGGTTCAATGCACAAGGGTAGCTATGTACAACGGGTCATTACAAGTCAGATGTGGCCATCCCTGCTGGCCCTTCAGCATCACAAATTTCAAAGGAGTCATTACAATAAAATAAGCCATTTTCAACCACACTGATGGGAAAAGGCTTTTGATGGTGGTAGGTGCTACTTTTACATTCACTCCAGTTAGGAATAAGGACAATCAGTCCTTTACTACCAGTGCCTAAAAATAATGTATAAATTTAGATAGATATGTTCTGCTTTGCGTATTAAAAACATACAAAATAGCTGTCTTTTAAAAAAGCTTTAATCTGTACTCCAACACGCCTGTCCCCTTTCTGCATGAGCTTCATCATGGTACAGTGATACAGATTTTTTTGCTTGGTGATTTGAAGCAGTTATAAGCCAAATAGTCAAGTTGTTCATATTAATCACAGCAGAGAACCAGCTCAGTTCTATTCCCAGCTGTAAGGGAGAGGGTATCTTAGATTAAGAACAAATTAGCACTGGCAGTACCCAGTGGTCCTTATTTACTAATGTTTCCATTAAGTACCCTAGTCCTTCCCTTGTCACAACTTAAAATAGCTATGGTTTAAGGTTTACAGGTACACAGTAGCTGTGCTTCACTTCTCCCAAGTATCCCAACTGTGGTGTCTGAAAACAGAAACATCCTATTTAGGGGTCACTTCCACAGCTCTGCCTGTGAACGTTTCAGTAACTTCAGTGTCTCCGGAGTACCTGATGCTTGTCAGCAGCCAAAGAGGAAATCACATTCCAGTATTTCATGCGGAATGAAGCCGCTTAGCTGTTGTTACATTAACCAGCTCAGAGAAATTAAGATGCAAAAATTAGCAACTGTTTCACTTTACTGCATACGAGGCTGCCTTGCAATCTTTACCCAAATAATGTGCTTTCATCCATCTGAATAACAGTAAACGTACTTAAAGAATACCAGAGGGGAAAAAAAGCCCACACAACTCTTTTCTATTCTCTAGGATCAATCAAATGTTTTCACTGTTATTATGCATAAAAACTGAAGCAAAAAAGTATCACACAAGCCGCTGGTTGAGGTAAACACACGTTTCAATCTGAACAATCCATAAATCACCTCCCTTTGCATCTACTGCTTGGGAATATTACCAGAAATAGGCAGGCAGATGATTGCCAGAAGAAACTTTACAACTGATGTACAGTTCATCCATCTAGTCAGAGCTGGCTAAAACACTCCTGGTTCTGCAATTTTCCATCAGGAAAAGCTACCAATACATGTTAGAAGGGTGCTCCTTCACCACTTTACAGACAAAATAAGTCAATCGATTAGCTGCTATTTAAAAAAGCCAAAATCACCCTCTACAACTTTTAAAGCATCTTTTTTAGGCTCCTCTCTCTAAATTCTAGGAAAAGGATAATCTCACACTTCTTTTAAGAATTTGATGCCAATCCATAATTCTGAGCAACATGTGGTAGTGGGATTTAAAATACAGTATAGAAAAAGAAAAGCTAAAGAAGTAACAAAAAAAAGAACTGTAGACTTGTTCCTTTCATGGGCTGTATGGTAAAGCTTGGATCAATATACACTGCAGAGGTCACAGGGCCCAACTTCTCCGGTGTGACATGTACCCCTGTAGGGCTGCAGAGGACTCACAGACGTGCTTGACTGTATCTCCTCTGAAAGACAGTACTAAACTACAGAACCAAAACTTTCCATTACATACAAACACTCCTCAAGCATTAGAACATACACAAAGGTCTGCCTCTGTATGTAGCAAGAATCTTTTTCTCTGTTTTAGAGAGATTAACATCCCACACATAGGGAAGCACAAACCCACCATGAGAGATGCTTTACAACAGTTCAAACTTGAGGGCCACTTCTGAAATGAATCCTGGTACTGCCTGAAAAGCTGTCCTGAAACAGCATGAAAGTAAGAATGGACAGCATGGGATACCATTCTTCTACCTCATTTATTGTCTTCCTAGTGACAAAGTACAGAAAAAAATGCTTGTTCAAAGAATAACTTGCCTTCTGCACATATTTGCAGTATAACATGGGCAAGCTTTCAATGACCATTTTTGACTGCTGCATAGAATCAATTAATTGTCTAATACAGAACACCAATAGTAGAAGACAATCTACTTTGTCGCACAAGATTTCCACAACTAACATATGTTCAAGGAAGAAAGTTCATGCCCATCCTACACCAATGTAGATGCTTCCACCACACACACACTTCTGCATTCATTTCTTCATCAGCCTCGTTAATCACATCTGCTTTAATCACACTGAGATAACTACAGCCAGCTAATCAACAGCCTCAAGAACCATGACCTTAGGGTGTTAATATTGATTCCAGGTTCTCACTTCCATGTACACTCAAGCCTCCTACATCTGTTGCTGAAACGATTCCTAGACTGTCCTTAGTGGTTGAGGTCACCTCTTTTGACATACCATCACAGATGTGCATCATTCACAACTGAGCCCTCAACATCTACCAGTTCACCACTATAACTGTGAGACTACAAATTCAAAAGTGTACCTGAAGTAAGAATAGCACCTCAAGGATTTCTTCCATCTCATCTGTTCTGCAAGTTTCCTATCTACCCATATCACCCAGGGTTCTCTGTATCCTTGTCTGCAAACCTCAGGCCTGTTACATGTAATAGCTATTGTGAACTGTCCTCCTGGTACAACTGTGTAGACAAAGAACTCAAGAGGGAAATAGTTACAGTGGTGAATGCCAGCACATGAGCTGGAGAGGCAGAGCTGAAGATGCTGAGTGACACACACAGTAGGAGGCTGGTGTCAGAGAAGGCAGGGACTCCAAGGAGAGGACCCCACTCAGTGTCAGCATCAAGGGTGCTGGATATTACTGCTTTATGCAGTAATGGGATAATCCCAGCTTGCAGGGAGACATCACATGCCTGTTCACTCCTGATTCTTGCTGGCGTTCTTGATCTCTAGGTTGGGAAAGAAATTTGGTACATTCTGAAGTGACAATCTCTTGGATAGATTAAGTGTGTATGTGTGGGTGATTATGTACTGTTGCTTCCTTTTCTGGACATACCAGAGGTTGTCCAAGAAGGTTGGGACAAAGGGTAGACACAGTACTGTTACAAACAGCCCTATGTAAATATAGTAACAATGACTGAAATCAGCTGACGTCACATAAACCTGCTTCCTTTGTGGAAAGAACAAAAGGTCTGCTAAAGCTGTGTATCTCTTACACAGACAATCCTGCATGAAGACAGCTGCTAGTGAATATGACCTCCGCAGTGAAAGTTAAACTTGCAACCAGAGGAATACATTAATTGAAAGCCTAGTAAAAACCACATGGCTCTGATATTTTCCTCCTCTTGGCATGATATCTGTGTTTGTAGGCAGTAAGAATGTGATACAGAGTTTACAAAACCACAACAGAATTACAGCAAAAGACAGCTCCTGGTCCTGTGCTCTGCAGACAGGATGATACACTCTCCAGTGTTACCTAAAGGAAAAATATCTGGTACAAACAATATGCTAAAGAGTCATTAAATAATGATCAGAACATACAGACTTTTTTTTTCTTCTTCCTTGAAAAATGAGCTTGAAGGTGAAAGCAAAGGTAAAAGATGTCTTTATGCTTTTATATGAAGATAGTATAGATCTCTAAAGTATCATTTTCTATTGAAAATGCATGAGTCAAGAATAGATAACAACTATAAATGACTGCTTATAAGTTAATTCAAGAATACCAAGCAGCAAGTAATTTAGAGTGTACTTGAAAAACAAAAATGAAGCCAAAAATTCCTCTAAAACCCCCACAGGTTCATTGAGATATTACATATGATACACTTAACTAAATGAATACAACTAGACACTAGAGAGTGAATTTGACTTGAGAGTTAAAAAAAAAACTGATTGACTTTTTAGATAAAAATATCAATAAATATTTCTACATCTATGAGACCTACAGCAATGATTTTCCAAGGTGTAAGTACTGAAGAGTAGGAAATACAATTATTCTTCAAGGCAGTAAGCCACACTGGAAATCTCTGACTCTGCATCTTTGACATGGACCTCAGTGAGTTACACAAAAAATTTAGATGTACATCCCATTTCATTACTTTAAGGTATCTGAAAAACCTAAGTGTAAGATGCAACCTTATTACTGAAAATGTTCTAATGACAAAAGTATACCCAAAACTGTTTCCACACTCTTAGAATCTCTATACATGAATATCCGTGCTCAATATGCCCACTTCCAGTTACCCTGACAGACGAATAACGTGTGCAAAGCAGGTGATGACACAGCCCCATTCTTGCCTCCAGGAACACCAGAGATACTGCACCCTTAAAGACCCTGGTGGAAACAAGCAGTGTTCTCTTAGCACAGGGGTGAAGTAAAATGTTGCAGACTTGAGGACAATCCTCTCCCTGATGCTAACAGCCACCTGTAGCTTAAGGTCCACAAGGAATCAGATGCAGTCTACATTCAAGCAAACGAAAAAATTATAAACAGGCCACTTTTACTCATTTTCATCAACATCAAAGTAGTGCTTGTTTACAGGAAGAGAGAATTGGGTTGTAAATAAACTTAAACCTTGACAAATGAGTGATTCTGCTGTTCTCTTTGTCTTTGAAATTCAGTTCTTGACTGGTAAAAAATGAAATTCTGAATTTCAACCACTGACCTCATAGAACACACATATGGGCTTGCTCAGTAATAAAAGTGTGCTTTGACTTGTGGCTGTCATGAGAAAATCCCCATAAGAAATTTCCTAAAGCATCTATGTCTGCTTCCAGAGAGAAATATGTTTAGCACCAGGTGGAAGACTATCACTTCTGGGACCAAGAGAAGTGAAATGATCTCAAAGGTGGATTTTGTTTCTAGGTGTGAGGACTACTGACTCAGAAGGCTATATTCCTAAGAGCTTAGATTTCAGCAAAGCAAGGAGGAGCAATTTCTAAAGAATAATTTCCCCTGCCCTGGTCAAGAAGTCTTCATAAGTGGCATACAGGCCAATTAGAATTAGCTAGGTTCAAGGTGCAAATCTACGCCTATATAAAACTCTGCAGAAGTTTTACCTGTAAACCACTAGGATGCAGGGTTTTAGGGGTATCAGCAGTTTATATCTAGACAGTTTTAAAATCTCTGAAGTTCAAGTACATTAAGGGTACTACACCACAGTATGCCTCCCTGGCAGAATTTAGCCTTCGTTCTTCACTCAAAAAAACGCCCAAAACAAAACACCCTAAAAAAAACCCAAACCCCAACATACTTTATTTCACCAGGTAGACAAACACATCTGTCTGAAAGATCAAATCAACAAAGTCATTCATTATGCATCAATGTATAAGGCAAAACATCCTACAGGAGGAAAAAACTTCTGTACTTCTGGAGTATCTTATTTACAGAAATTACCCTTAATACACAAAGAACTTCAAAAATCAGTTCACAGGAATCTGGCAGCCTCATTTTAAAGAAACAGTATAGCCAATGGATGATGACAATTACTGCAAAGTACAATGAGGTCTTGACTAATGTCTTTGTGGAGCTGTGATGATTTCAGCAGCACCCTACACCAACACAGGTATTTATATGCACATATATATCACTGTGGGATCATGACTAACACACACTTCTCATTAGAAGGCAAACAAACAAGTATGCTTTTGCCAGGAAAGAAAAAATATAAACTCTGAAGTCACAAGCTCAGATGCAGGGCTCCCTTTATGGAAAGTTGTTGCACATTAACATACACCAGAAACATTAACAGACCTGCAAAACACCAAAACACATACAACTATCATGTAAATAAACAGCATCAGCACTTCTTTTAGAATATAATGTTTTTTGAAGAATGACTGTCAGCTTGTTCAGGTGAGCTGCTAATGAAGGCCAGACAGAGACTGTGTTAATATCAGAGAGGTGGTTTAAAAATCAGGTTAATACAACAGTTACAGATCATAATAGTTAACTCTAAGTTTCTGGTCCTGAAACATCCAAGTAAGGAATTCACATGCAATAAGCACAGTCAAAACAGAGATTGTATATAAATGAGTGATTATAAGCAAACAGCAAAACCTGAAACTGCCAAAGTTTCTTCTCTGAAGAATCACTACCTTAAACTCTGCTGCTCTATCAACTGCTGTTAGTTTTCACAGTGTTTACTGAATTTTTAAAATAAATAGTTTTCTCCTCTTTTCCCTCAAAACCCTTTCAGAAACTACTACCCACACTTTGCCTTTTGTAATTCATCTCCACTCAGAAGCCATCTGCTCCTTTCCTCACACACACATGCTATACACACTCCAAAACAAACACAATGCAGAATCAAACAGCATGGTCTGACTTTTTTTGTTAGGACTCCTCAAGCAGGAGCAGCTCCCTCCCATCTTGTCCCCTCTCTCCCACTCCCTGCCTCCTCTCTTCCCCTTTCACTGGGGTTTGCTGGGACACAATATGTGCTAGCTTCCAAGAGTAGGACTCGAGAGGACCAGCTTCTCATCCTGCACTCAAGCACAAGAAGAGCAGAACAGATTCAGGAAAGTCACTACATTTTGTACATTCACCAGCGACTGAGATCAAGCAATGCCCACCTTCAGGAGGAAGGCTTTGCTTTCCACACAGCCCATACCCACCATGTTCTGCAGCAGAGCTTTGGGCCAGCTCACCAGAACTGTCTGCAGACTGGATCTCTGGCAAAGCAGACATCTGGAAGGATCTGGTGACATACACTTCCAGTTGCTCTGCTTTTATCCACACACCAGAAATCCTTTAGCAGGCTAGTTAGCAGTGCTAACCCTCTTTCACAGATGGGAGTCAGAATAAGCACAAGAACCTAAAGATTTTGCCCAATACCATCTAGCAGGGCAGTAAGAGAAAAACAAATCCCAAATTACAGACCACTGGTTTAATTCAGGCCTGGCTGCACTCTGTGTACTTCTTGACAGTTTCTCAGTTACCACACCAAGCGGGGGGTAAGTCGTGCTCTTGCCAGGAACATGTGGCACCAAAGAAGAAAGCTCTTAAGCTGGCAAGGGGCTGAAAGAGCGGAAAGTATAATTTCTTCTGAGAAATGCTTTATGATCCATTGAAAAACATACTAAGTAAAACCCAAGATTTGAATTGTCTGGAAAGGACTTTGCAATTCCCACTCTGAGCCTAGACCTATAAGCAGTACAGCAGGAGACATTCTGCTTCTCACAGAAGAGATAAAGGATACCGAGACAAAAATTCTTCCACAGTTAGCCAATTTCTATATGAAGCAAATTTAATAAAGGAAAAATGCCAGGCCCATTGTTAATCTATGACATAGCTACACATAAACACACAAATCACAGTACAAAAAAAATAAGGGGTAAAATTCTCAAAGGATTTGAAGCTTGGCTGCTTAATGAATAATGTGATTCAATGGACAAGCAAAATCAAATACACACACACATGCTCAGAGCCTTATACAGCCTGAGTATTTGGACCAAGTTCAGCCTCTGAGAGACCTCATTCACAGCTCAAAGTCCAAAAAGTGAATGGAAAAAGTCACAGAGTGCTTCTGTACCTTAAAAACAGCTCTCAAAGTGTTACTCTGCATTCAACAACATAAAGCATGCACCTTTGAGATACTGATCTATGACTACAAACTCTTGCAAATGCATCTATTGCCTTTTTTTTCTCAAGTCCTGCTTTCCAGTAAGATGTGGCTTATTTGAATCAATAGGCCACAGTGCCCTTCCTGTTACAGGATGCAAGGGATCATTACACAGGCAGAAGAACTTTACAAAGATGCATCAGTGTACTTCTCTCACGTTAATTTCAGCCAGACAAATTAGGTAGTCAGTATTTTCAAGATGACAGGTTTGAGAAGTACCTGGAGATGTCAGGGATGATCACAGCATCGCTGCTGTGCACGTAGCAGCTGGTAATGCTACATAGCGCTTAGAAAATGAGAAGTGAGCAGAAGGGAGTTTCAGTTATCAGGTGGAATTAGCAAGTTTAAATCTGACTAAAACATTGATTTGCTACTGTGATAAATGGTGTGTGATCTTTGATGACAACTCAGTACCAGTTTCCAGGTTGAGGCTATTAAGAAGAAAAGACTACTGTGCACAAAAATGACTTGCACCAACATCTCATGATCTCTCATCCAAACACTGATCCCACCCATCCCTGATCTGCTTATGAGATCTACAGAGATCACAGCACAGGAAGCCATGGTTGGTACACATTTTTAGAAGAGCAGTGAAAAGCTATTGCTCAGGGTGCTTCACTCAATGCAGTAACATTTACTAATAGCTTGTGGTAAACATCAGTCTGCTTCACTGAGGAAGGCACAAAGCCCTCAAAAAGACAATGCTGTAACAGAACAAACCCAGAAAAACACCTCAATCACATGTCAGCATCATTTCCTCATTTCCCATCCAAATCCTGAGCACTGTTAGCTTTTGCATGCATTAGGAAACACTGCTGCCAGCAAACTACCCACCGAACAGGGGCAAGGGGGTTCTAGTCCTCACACACAATAGTGACTCTCCCTTAAATCAGCTAAGTATGAAGCTATTCCTAGTGAAGGATAAGTAAGAAGCTAATGATGGTTATTAATAGCCCTTAAAGCTATCAGTTCATCTGCGTTAAATGCAACAGTAATAATCCCTTTATGACCTTCCTCATATTTTCTGAGGAAATGGACAAAGTTTCATGAAATACTGCTGTTAAACTCAGATTGCAACTATTTTAAATGTTGAAAACTACACTAACCTGAGTCTACCAGGCTCTGTTATGTATACATATCACTGAGGACTTCAACCAGAAATGGCAGGCAGAAGCCTTTCCTCTTACCACTTCTTCAAATTCAATGGCATTTTTGCCACAGAATTCCACAGGTATTGAATCTACAATTTAATGTGCCATGAGGCATGCCTAGGTATTATACATCACCCAATTTGAGAAACTGGATTGTAATGATAAAGGTGGTAAGGATGTCTTGCTGCTCTTTACTTAGTCATAAATTACTAGTCCAGAAAACTTACTCTAGGAAAACTAGAATAAAAACAAGCTTTAACCTGAAATACAAAAGCTGTATCTTGACCAGAAGCATAGTAGAGAAGAAATAGTAAGATATCTGTACTGTTCAGATTGAAAAATATTCCTCTGCAGCTCTACTAGAAATGTAGACAATTGTGGACAAATGCAGACAAATGTAGACAATTAACCATATCCATAATCACAAAACACAACAGAGCAGAATATTAAACATGTTCTGAGGAATAGGAAAAACACTAATTTCTCAGAGACTGGTGGAATTTCTCTCTCTAGGCACATTGGTCCCTGATTTTCTGCTGCTATGCTTCTTGAGCCTTTCCTGCAAAGGACTTCTTACAATGCAGAATGTAGGTATAGACAAGCCAAAGGTCTAGTGTGAAATAGCAAAAATGAAAGCAAGACAAAATTTCATCAGCTAGGTGACACTCTATGCACCTTGTCTTTAGCCACAGCGTCTTAATAAACAGGGGAGATATGGACATGAGTCTGCCTGGGCTACAAAATGCACAGCTGACAAGGCAAATGGTCTAAGCAGCTTAGTATTACAAAACAAGCCTACATATGTATCTATGAAGTAGCATTATTGGTTTTGATCATGATTTGTGGTTTCTTTGATTTTGTTCCGATCGGCAAGTGGCTTTGTACATCTCAAAACGTTTTAAGACCACAGCGTACACATTTGTTTGCTTACTGTTCCTGCACAGAAAAGGTAAGGAATTTATTATTCTTATTACATAGTAAATGTAAGGTAAGAAAATCATGACACTTGAATCAAGCTGTGAAAGGTTGCATCTGCTTCTCAAAACCTATTTTATGTTTTTGCAGACATAAGAATTGTGTTTAGGTCATCCACAACACAAAGAAAGAACTGCAACCCATGTCATCTAATGGAAACTTATGCAACTGAAATATGAAAGTACTGAAGTTGCACTGACTTTGTATTGAAACACCTTCTTTCTCAGCTTTACTTAGTATCTATCTTTTGTACAATAGATATTACCTAGGGCACAATGACTACCTACAACTGCTCAGCAGACTTGCTCAACACAGGATCATGTTCAGTCTGCATGCTGCTCTTTATCTTGAAGTGGTTGCTATCTCCGCAGAAAACAGGAAGTTTGAAACTAAAATCTGATTAAAATTATGGCAAGGATAACTAGAAGTTCGCTTTCTTGCACCCCCTCTCCCCTTTACTGTATTCTTTAAAGACGAGCAAAACTCACAGTCTTGGCCAGTGGTTCCTGAATTCACCCTAAAGTTAATAGGGACTGTGACTATGAAGTACCCTTGAACATCCTAACTGATACAATATGAAAATTTAACTGGATTGGTCAAAGTCAGTACATTAACAACCTGACTACTCTCCAGCTCATTTGTTAGATCCAGCTTTAAAGGTTAACGCCACAAGCTGGAGCAGGGAAGTGCATACAAGAGCCAGGCTCATGTGTACAGGAGCAGCCACAGTGTCAGTACAGCTTTGCATCAAGGACAGCAGGCCATTCACCCAGAGCCCCAGCTGTTCCAGTTGTAGTTTTGGAGAATGTAGGACATCTGGGGATGAATGAATATGCTGGTAGAGACAGGAAGGACAAGACTTGGGAAACATGAAGTGTTTCCAAGTTATCCTAATCCATTGCTTGCATGGTCCCCCTTCCCCTTCAACATTGCACATATTTAAACAAATATTCTGTTCTTACATCCTAAGGCATGGAAATATAACAGCAACATGGTGAGGGGAACAATAATCAACATTTCAAGTAGTTATCATGAAGGAAACATGGAGATTTGTTAATACTAAAGTCACTGTTTTGGAAATGAAAAGCATTTTTAGAAGGAGAGTTGGGACTCCCACTTCTGGGCCCATTGCATGGTTAGAGGTACAAGTTGTTCTGATCTGCCCCCTAATCTCCATCAATCCAGGGCAGGGTAGTAAATTCACAGCACTGCCCTGCAATTGGCAAAGGAGGTGTTTCACTTAGCACATAAAATTACTATATGGGAGGGCACCAAAGGGAAGAAACAGCAGAGTCCTCTTACCTAGGGAGCTTCCCAAAGAGTGACTATATGTGACAGGGGGAAGCGAGAGATTCCAGCAGACTGCTCAGACATGGTGCTTTATGGATTTAGAGCATCTCCTTTGTGAAGATAACGTCTTGCCCAGCCCCAGCAACCAAAAGCAGCAGTGTGCCAGCCTAATTAATTACTGGTTTAAGAATCTGAAGGGCTAGAATCCATTCTAAGATGTTACTAAGGAGAAAACTCAAAAAACCTAACAATGGGACAATTTATTTCTACTGGTGACTTTGGTAGGTGCAATTTGGACAGCTGAGAGGTGAGAAGGGTACTCAGGCCCAACACATCAGAAACAACTCTTCTACCCTACTCAAAGTAGGTCTTAGTGAATCAATTTCTGTAACGTGATGGTGCTTTTCTGGTTCCTTCTACGTAAGCTACACCCTATCTGTAATCAGCATCACTCTAGATTTCCTCACAATTAACCACTGCTGAGCAGTCCACAAAGCAAGCATGGCAGTTGTACCATTATGTGAATGTTCTCCTGACCTCATTTTCTGTTAAAGCTAAAAAGCCACAAAGATTTCTGCGGAACTGACAGATAATAAAAGATCAATGCAGTAGCGTGTACACTAAAGCACAACACACGTTAAGGTCTTTGGGCTGGATCAGAGACATAGTCCAGGGATAAACAAAGTTGACATGTGAAGAGTGGACATGCTATTAAAAACTGTTAAGTAGTGTATTGATTGGATTTTACTGGACTTATAATCAATTAATACTTCAGATATTTTTGCATTAGCACCACAACAAGACCTCAAATTGATTCCATTCACACACATGCTCCCAAATTAAGAATACAAATCACATACCATAAAACAGTACAATATGTACACCTATGGGTGTATATCTCATTCCTTGTGATATTCCAGTCACTATGAAATACTTTACAGCTACTACATGCTACCAAGAACAAAGGAAAACAGGATGCACAGCTACATATGTGAGTACAGCTACATATGAGTGTTCACACTCCATATAATTTTTCTTTAAATACACCTATAGCAGCCTCTACAACAATGGTAGTACAGTCATGGTCATAATCCAAATCCCAAACGCCTTGAATTCTTATGCAAAATAGACAGCTGTAGCTTGCATTTTGCAGAAGTTACTCAACAACAATCTCGGGAATTTTGCAGCCAGCTGCTTTAAAATAGCAAGCACAAAGATGAAGAGATAATTTAGTAGCATTTGTCCTCACTAAAAGCAGCAGTAATGCAAGGAGTTGGGGCTTTGGAACAGAATCAGGATTGATTTGATAACCCCTATCATTTTATACTTATATAACTTCCTGTGAAAAATCAAGCATATCTGACAGTACCTGTTCCTCTTTTTCTTTGGTCTTGCTCCTGGAGACTCTGGAAGAGGTAACATCCTGAGCTGGAATGACAGAGATTTGATGCAGTGGCATGTTCATCACACCGCCTTGTTTGGTCCTATCATTTACAGGAAGGAGGCTTGAAGGCAGTGCTCATTCCGTGCCATTGTAAGGCCTTCCAACTAAAAAATAAAAATATTAGATGATGTTAAAGTAGCTTGAAATGCAATTATTTCTAAATCAAAGCTAAGCCATCCACTGGACCGAGACACACCTCTTATTTTCTCTGGATTTTGGTGCACTGGCTGGGTCAGAAAAGACACAGATTTTAACAAGACAGGTCAGAGCACAATTAATGCAAAATGAATAAATAAATTATCAACCAGTTCTGGAAGTG
This sequence comes from Climacteris rufus, assembly GCA_013398175.1. Classification (NCBI taxonomy): domain Eukaryota; kingdom Metazoa; phylum Chordata; class Aves; order Passeriformes; family Climacteridae; genus Climacteris; species Climacteris rufus. The sequence goes on along the minus strand of VZRZ01002431.1, from coordinate 1,859,448 downwards.
TTCTGAGCAGAGCTAGAGGGCAGGTATCATGCTCAAGTCTGCTTGGATAGGGAGAAGGAGGAAGAGCAGCTCTCCAAGCCAAGCATGTTACCTGGAGCTGCAGAGAGCAAAGCTCACACAGGTAAGTTTCCTAAACTGCCAGCCCTACCACACTGGCTCGAATTGCCTCAGGAATCATCCTAAATCAGAGTGAATGCTGCAGCTTTGGCTAAAAACAGGCAATATCCTGCATATGGCTCTTGTCATTCATATAAATATGTACCACTGACAACTGAAAGATCTATCACGTGAGCTGTTCCTTTCCTAAGACTATTAGAGATTAATATAATCAAAATCCCTCACTGGGGATTGTGAATTCACTGGATGGACTACACACACTTTATCCTTCTTTTACTAATAAAACAGGAAAGCATTACACATAGGAAAGGTAGTGATAGACATAAATTAGCCAAAATTGGCAATGCTAATCTGAAAGTCAGGCATAATCAACCATACTTTTTATTAGATTAGTGAAGTTACATTAAATAGAAAGCTTTTTGAAACATGTAGTATCATGGAATGTTTATCTGGAATGTAACTTGCCACAAATGAGACACAATCAGTAGTGTTTGAAGAATGGATTAGAGGGGAATTAACACAGCAGGAACTATATTAAACAGGGCAACTGAATGATGCACTGTTCTATTTCCATAACATACCAACTTTTAGTATGGCTGGTTTTGAATGTGTGAAAGCAGAAAACAGGGACTAGATAAATACCTTAGCAATTCAGAAGCAGTACAGTTTAGCACTCAGCAGATACCCTTAATTTATACTGCACACATTTTTTATTTAATATTTAATTGGAAGTTTTGAAGATTGGCCAAGCTTTCTAGGTTTTTGATTCCACAAAAGATGCTCAATGGTCTAGTTCTATTTCCACTAGACTCCACAGGAGTACTGCAGTTACTTAAAATAAAAACAGGATCAATTATTTTGACTGCTTTTGATTAAACAATACAAAAAAAAATTACATGTTCCAAGGCACTTTATACAGAGAATAACAGCTCACTAGCTTCTTTGCACTGAGGGGGAAAGAGTTACCAAAGGTCATAGAGCAAATCCTGAACAAAATCGAAAATGCATGTAAGGCCTGCTGCATCCCAATCACACACTCCATTTGCTGCATGATGCTATTTGCCCATTCGAGCGCTCAGCCAAATTCAAGAGCTTTACTGACACGTGGTCAGGATTTATCTTACTTCCACAGAGGCCAAGAGAGTGCCTCATAAAGCACGCATTAAAGCTTTAAAGGCAATGCCTCCAGAACTTTCAGGCATCACTTGTTTTAAAAGTAAAATATATCAGAATGCATAAACAAGCAACAAGGACACTTCCTTACTGGAGGACAAAGGGAAACATGGGATTTACCAGCATTATTGAATCCCAGAACAAAGAGAAAACACAGAACCTCCTCAGGTCCTCCACACACCTGCTTAGTTACTTCCTCAAAAGGAGCCAAGCCAGAATGGATATAGATGTGGGTTGAGATGGGAATATCAAACCACAATAAACAAGGCAGGAAGGGAAGGTATTTTCCCAAGAAAATGTAGGGAAATGAAATCCAGAGAACGTTAAGCTTCAATGAAAATATGCCAGGTAATATGTTCTGTGCTATTGCCAGTGATAACTGAGCAAAGGGGAAGGAATTTGACCCTACTCTGTGTCTCCCCTCAAAGAGGGTTCTGGGCTTGCAGGCAAGGACATGTTATGAGAACAAGGACACATAAAGAGAACAAGGAAAATTTTTAGAAAACACAATTAACTCTCTCTGATGATGGCAAACAAGTCAAACCAGTTTTTCTGCAGGTACTTCGAGGACAGCATGTGTTAGAATTCTTTGAAAGAGCTCAAGCAGCAGATACAATCCAACTGGATATTCAAAGATGATGTGAAACAGCTCTCCTCTCATAAAGGGGCCTGGCAGATGCTCTAATAAAGCTTGCCTTTGTTCAAGGGTGGCTTAGAAAAAGCTGTAAACTAAACCCAGATGCCAGTTGCATCCCCAATCTGCTGGGTCCCTAATAATGCACACACTAAAAGTCTGTCTGTATCAACCTAAAGCACGTTTACTCCACAGCACTAATTAAAGGATAAAGTTACGTGAATGAACAGACCATCTGCAGTACTGAGTACAAACAGACAAGGATGCCAGAAAAGCAATGCCACTCAACACAAAGTAAGTTATGACAAACTCCACAGGACATTCCACACCTACATTAATTCTATGTCCTACCTGATTCAGAAGTGAGGAGTTGGGTACCTGCAAAGTGGGATCCAAACTTGGAGCACATCAAACTGGGGGTCTGCCAAAAAGAAGAAAGGCTAAGGAAAGGGGATAGCTCTTTGATATCCCCTTCTCTTCAGAATTCCAGTTAAATGTTCAGGCCATGTGTCACACAAAACAAGAATTCCTCATTACTACTGCATCTCTATACACAGAGTACACTTGCTGAGGAAGTGGCAGATAAAGGCTCAGCCTCCTCCTCCACTGTGTTTAATTTGGTTCATAACTTCTTGCAAAGCTGGCTGGTGCACATGGGAACACCAAGACAGCGGACAGCTCGAAACTCGACTGTTCTCCTTATCTATAACCACACTGGTTCCTCAAAAATGGACTCCAGCCATACTGTCATTGCAGAGAGTCTTCAGAAACATACCATTTCAAAAGACAAAAGAGGCCAAAATCCTGGCTGCAGAGCCCACAGATCTTATCTCGGTAAAGCTAAGATTTTATCTACCCAGGCAGTCCAGTTCTGCTTTCTGCAGGACAGGTAAAACAGTAACTAAAAATGTCTCCATACACCTGGAACAACATCAGCTGGGTCCTCATGATGTTGCTAGAACCATGAAGCTGCAGCACAAACAGTCAGATTCAGAGGAAACGAGACTAAATCTCTCAAGGTAGTTGAGAAATACAAAAGGAAGGAAAAGCATGCATATGACTTGGGCCTGGTGGCTGGGGCATTCCCCTGAACAGTACATCTGACAGCAAAAGCAGCAGAAAATTAGGTTCTTCTGGGTTCTCAGCATGAAGTACATGATGTTAAGAAAACCTCCTAGTCTGACCATCCACAACTCTCTGGCAGTCACACTCCCAACACCAGAGACTTGCACTGCTGGGACCAAAGCCCTTTCACAGTGGGAGGCTCCCGTGAGCCCAGAGGAGCCCCGCTTGACTCCTCGCACACTCCACTCACACACTCAGACCGTTTCCTCACCCGTTCGACCCCAGGTTTCCCATGGCAGAGTGTCAGATGTCTCATTCCACAAAGCCATTTATTCACAGTGCAGTAACACAGAAACAGCCGCAGCCAGTACCTCCAAGGAGGACCCCCAACAAAGGACCCCCTGGGCTTTTATCCCCTCACTGTCTACCTGCACACAAGCCTTGCTCATCCTCCTGACTTCTGCTGTATCTCCCAGTGTCCATTCACTTCACTGGCATCACTCATCTTTGTGCCCTTTGTTATCCAAAAGGCTGGCAGTTTGTGGCCTCTTGTCATGGGCTTCCACCCAGAGCTCAATCTGCATCTCGCAAATTGAACCACCTGCACCAGATGTATTCCTCAACAATGAGAAGGGACAACAACAACAGGTAACCTCACTGTAACAGAAGTAGGTGGGAAACCACTTGAAATCCCACTTTCATCATCCATCCTGTCAAGCTCTCAGTTTCCCAAGTGGCAACACAAACATGGGATGAATCAAATGATCTGTAACTGGCTTGATTGTTGGAGTGAGAAGTGCCATTGGAAGAGCGCAGCTGGAAGTCCTCCCTCACCTGCCACTTTCTGCAGCTCTCTGCCCATTACAAATTCCAAAAAAAAAGCTAAATTACTCTTTCCCAAAGATTCCCAGCTGGACTGGGGCAAGTAAGCACAAATCATTATTTCCTGTCGGTGGTTTGGTATCTACCAGAATCTAATACAAGCAGTATGAACAGCAGATTTTATTAAGTCATTCATGCTTCAGAAAGTCCACCATACTCCCTTGCTACACAGTGTGTGCTGGAAGACTTCAAAAAAAGCTCTGGAGCTGTGGTGGCAGTGGTTGCAGATGTACGCAGGCCTTACCAAAAGAAACACATCCCGAGGATACATGTAGCTGTGTGCATATGCTTTGTATTGCTCAGAAGGGGAAAAAATACAGCAAACAGGTCAGTTGTTTTCCTATTTAAAGTACAATAGGTATTGTGCCTTTATGTGCGTGAAAGATATGCCCCAGAACCCGTGGCAGAAGGAAGATGACAGTCACTAACAGAAGGGAATTGGAAAGAATTTCACCTGTGAGTTGTTCTGGTTTGCCCCATGATTTCTTACTTTTCAACTGCCCTAGCCCCCAGTAGTGACAGTGAGCAGCATCACATATGTCAATGCTCTGAAAATGTCTTGCAGGGTGGGCAAGTTAAAAATAAAGCAACAGATCACTCATGTCCACATAATTCAGACAGTGAAGTACATCCAGTGCTGTGACAATCCTGCCATGGAATAGATCAGCCTGTGGACTTCAGGGGACCTTCCAGATGCAGTGCTGCTCTGAGACTTGGTGGATTGCTACTGTGCAATCTGGTCTTCTGAAAATTCCTCTCTATGCAGCACAAAACCTGACCAACTCAAACAGGAATGGAAACTCTCTGAAGAGATTTCTGATTGCTGCTAGATGGTGTAACATCTTCATCAGCTGGTTTACTTTCTCATAATAAGAATTGAAATAATCTATTAATGCAGATTTGGAATCTGTTTTTCTGCTGGATGTCCTGATGTGAAATCTCAAAGCCCCATTTAAAAAATCCTTTGATTTTGGCTTTTTGTTGTTTAGAAGGTAACAGAAGCCCTCATCCAGTGACTTTAGCAAATTCCTGTGTGCATCTTAACTTTCCCTAGTCACTTTGACATTTCAGATGGATACAGCTTATGCCTACTTTCTGTACATTTTCCATATTTGCAAATATTTTCAATCCTATTAGCTTGTGTTGGCTCCAGTCTGAAGCTTTTATTTATTTCATTTTGAGCTTGTTCGGACTCTTCCCTTACTAATGTAGCTTACATAATACTCTTCTAGAGATGACAGATGTGCATTTTCAAAAAGAGGATCCTGCATCTGTGTTTCATTTTGGTTTGCTGTCGCTTAATCGGTACTTTGTTAACAGCATTATTTAAGAGATGTTATCAAGCCTCATGCACTCCACATGCATTTGTTAACTTGGCAAACAAATCTAATCAAGAGAGCTTAAGGGAGAGGAACTAACACTTCCCTTCCTGCAGCACCTTTCACATTTCACTTCTAATGTAGTACTAACCCTGAAGAGAACCCTTGTATTCAGACCAGGCAGATATAGTTCTGGATTACTGCTATTTACAGCCGTGAGTCTGCCCATATATCTTGCACTATTTACTAGCTTAGTTGTAACTTCTCCCTTTGTTATCTCAGTTCCTCCTTCGCTCCACCTGCTAGTGTCCCAAAGCAAATCAGATTCAAGACTCAAAATGCTAATATATTTTTAAATCATGTTATTGAGTAGTTGAAATGGAACAAAAAGCTTAGAAAGGGGACAAGAGATTCTTCTGCAAGTTCCTCATCTTCCCTTTGAAAGCTTCTTAATAAACAGGAATATACAGGTGTAGACTACACACAACACACAGGGAAACAGAAGTATCTGCCAGCTCTGGCTGACTCTCTCAAAATAAGAATACAATTATTTTTACAAATATAATACAACTAGACAAGCAAGTAGTTAAACTACTTGCTCAGTAAATAATGGTCCCAGAGCTCTTAGCAACCCCTTCCCTTGATTTCAGTGGAAACTGAGCAGGATCTGCACCTCTGTAAAACAGGTTTCTTAAAAATTATTCCCTTCAAATCAAATCAGCTGATAAACACAATTATTAACTAGCTTGGTAGCATTCAGGAAAACAAATGTCACTTCCCTCTGTTACAATAACACAATAGTACAGTCATCACAGTCCCCCAAGAAACAAAGAAATTACTGTCTGCTTCGGCTGCTAACAGTAACTTACCTGCATCAGAAGCATCATTCAACATTCCTGATTCCCTATGGAACAAACAAAGTACCAGGTGCTCCACACACACCTGGGGAGTAAGCTCCTGCTACAGAGGCAAAACTTCTTTAACATCAGTGGTCTGCTGGTTCATATGCATTTGTAAGTAACTCCCCTTGTATATTTGTTGATGAAATAGTCCATAATAACATCAGCAACAATCCCTAGGACAGTCTCTATCTACTACAAGCAAAAAGAAAAAGATGTGAAGCAGGAGTTTCATCCTCTACATTGGGAAGTCCTAATGGTGGAGGCTGGGGAGAGGTCACAGCCAGGGCTACTGTCTTCTCAGCCAGCAAGTTCCTCTACCTGCTCCACTGAATTCCCAAATCCATTTGCATAAGGGGGTGCCATTCATTCTTCAGCCTCAACGATCACCATTTCACCTCACCCTTTCACATTAAAGACATATTCCCATCCCAGTGTCCTTCTGAACAGAGAGGTCTAGCACATGAATCACACTGCAGGCTGTGAGTCTTTACAGCTTTGCTGCAAGCAAATACCACGGCTTGTTTGGGACTTGCCTTATCACTTTCAGCCATGATCCCATCAACTCCCAACCGGCTTCCTGAGAAATTAGTGCCCCTCTCCAGAAGAGGCATTCTTCCCTCCATTTTGGCACTGAAGTCATCCTGCAGATCAAAAACTAGTATGTCTTAATCACACAACTAAAAATTTTTCTTCAAGATATGGATGAAGACTTGCTTCTTTATAAGACTGTCAGAGAAGAACATGCCACAGTACCATGCCTATTGCTACAGTTTTTGAGAAAAGCTATCTTTCCTTCTTCACTGCACATCCAAAAGCAATGCACAACAGTAACCTACACGGACTCCATCACAGTATGAATATTGGTGATGCAATGATCAACACATCTTCTCCTTATTAACCCAGAGAAACAGGGAGAGTAATGTGAGGTTTCACACAAACTGAAATTCTTGAACTAAAGGAAAAGAAAAAAGGTCAGATTATTGCGAACACAGGTTTGGGAACAGTCTGCTGAGATAGCTGCAGTTGGTTGACTGCAATCGCAGAGTGCCCTGCAATCAGCACAGAAGGGTCCACAGAACAGCTACTGGATACAAAAAACACTCCCTCCACCCCTAGGTGTGGGCAAAAGCCAAGCCCCACAAAACTGGGCCATGCCACAGAAAGACAGCAAGTGATATCAAGGACAAGGCAACACCTCAGACCTCCAGAATAACTGTAAATCTATTGGGAAAAATGTCCACATGATCATTACGATTTGGCAAAGTGCTCCATGTGATGATTGATTTTTTTTTAAAAGAAAATGTTAATGAAGTTTATAATCCAATGGAAAAAGAGACACACTAATACATGTGTAGAGCAGGGACAGAAATTTGCACCAACATATGTGTAGGTAAATTTCTAGTCTAGTACACGAGTCCACATGACACAACGTAACACCTATGGGTAATTCATAATCACCTCCCATTCTCTATTATAATTTTTTCAGGGTTCACAAAACTCTAAATCAGTTCTGAAATCCAAGGACAAACAGCTCTGTATTTTTATCTTCAGAATTAATATACATTATTAAAAAATGCATACATTTACACTGAAGACAATGAAAGCCTGGGTTTCTCAAACAGTGTAAACATTTGCAATGCAAGAAAGTGATGAAACAGAACACTCTCACTATTGTTCAGTGAGGACATTGCTCACATTCTATATTATACAGAGATAACAATGATGCATTTTTAGGAAAATTCTGTGCTACATCACTTATTTTCCATTACATCAGAGGCAAACAGTTATAAAAGCCATTTGTGGACAACAGGCGCCCAATCAACATTCTTCTCTATTGTTCAACTGCTACCAGGCAAACCATTTCTCTTAAGGAAGAGCAAAAAGAATATACTACTGATGAAATGATTCTATGTTTTGAAGAAATATGAAATAATTCCTTCTTTGTCTTCGGATGAGTAAGATGTTTCCAAAGCAGTGCACGTAAGAATCTATTTCTTTTGAATGATTTAGGAGTTAAATGTCAGGTACTTCCAGGTTTAAGTTACAACAGGTTTTTGCTGTGGAAGTCTCAATAAAATCTAAATTTCTGGATCATTATGACAAACCTTTAAACTCTTAGGAAATAGCTATAAACCGCATCTTTAGGACTTGCCCAGTGCAACTGGAAAGCCTAAAACCAGGGCCTTCAGAAGTTCAAATGCAGAGTAAAAAGAACAATGTACTGAGCACCCTGTACCTGATTCTTCTGCTAACTTGCATGACACCTATGAGTTTGCTTTTGCACATAATTTCCCACAGTTTAAAGTAACCTGATTTCTGATGCAAAACTCGCTACCAGAAGTCATTTGCTATCCCCCAAATTTAAGATACATTTTAAATACAGAGAAATACCATAAGTCATTAAAGTGTAACAGATTTCAATGAGAATTTTTTATTGGGAAATATATTCAGGCATAGTATGTTTCTTTTATGGCTTTATGTTTCCATCTTTTTTCATGCTGATACCTTGTCTATACATTTCCCATGTCCAACAAGAATTCCCTGTCCAGAGGGCAATGTGGGAAGGACCAGCACTGTGAGCTGCGTGACAATCTGTGCTCCAGGCAGAACAAGGTGCTGGGGGAGTCCACAGCCCCACTAACATTGCTGCCCATCTTTCTTTCAAGTATCACCAATACAGAGGTGTGCTCACTGGCTGTGATTCAAGAAGGCAAATCATTGGAGTTCTTCAGTTGAGCCACTTCCATGCAATGGAAAGGTAACACTACTTCCACTTCCCATCTCCAGGCTGTTTCAGCTGCACCAATAGCTTCTGTGGGGTGGTATTGTTCTTTACCGTGGCAATGTACAGTACCTGGCACAACCAAGGGCACAGACTGAAGTGCTATGGTAAGACAAGCAATAACAGCACTACACATCTGAGCCACTCCTTCAGTTTCACACCTGCACTGTCACCAAAAATTGCCAGATCTTTATTTGAGAAAGTTGCTAGGCAGACAAACATGCTATTTCTCAACATCTTCAACACGAAAACTGTGTGCTATGAAGAGTTTAAGAACCTGTGTCACAGCATTATCACTAAGAAGTAAAGCTGTATAAAGCCTACAGACAGAGTCCAGATCTGTGAAGAGAAGAGATTCCCTTCTAGTGTCAGAACAAGACAGCCTCTTCCAGCTGTGAGCGTATCATGGCATTTGTTGCGTGGTTAAAAGGGCTGCATGTGCCTGTCACATTGGAAGTGTCCCTGGAGTAGTTCAAGGCCAGACAACTGATTTCTGACGGCTGACAAACAGCACTTCTTCCCTCCCCACAGCTCCCCGTGCAGAGCTGACACCGACATGCGCTGGCAGCAGCAAAGCAGCAGCACAGCTTCCCTTCACGAGGGTGTTATTTCACGCGAGCGTGCTGGCACGTGTGTGTTGGTTCTGCCCATCCTTCCCTCACACCACTGCTCTGTGCCACCCAAAAAGAAGGGACTGGCATTGCTGAAACCCACAGACAAGGCATTTCTTACCACAGTCTATAAAGAGCCATTCATGCCCACTGTACCTAAAATAGCCACTGGATGCAATCATGAGATGAATACATGACTGTGGATTCCTTTAAATTACTGCCTTCTTACACAGACAAGAAACCAGTGTCCACCAGTTGCATCCTCACCCATTGTCCTTGTTCTCAATTCAGCAATCAAGTGTTGACCCTTTCTGTCCCATCCAGTATTAGTCCTTTCATTTCTAAAAGTATTTAGAAGTTTAGAGATTTTATGAGAAATTTAAAGAAATAGCACAAAACTCTACCAATCCATTCCTATGCATTTGCAAGATGTGTATAGAATGCCATTAATGAAATCCATCACAGCTCTCTATCACCAGAACTACAGCAGTATTTCTGAAGTTCAGCTATCATCCACTAGGTGCTCACTGCCAGCCAACCACAGCCAGATGCAGAAGCTACTAAGACAGAGTGAAAGACCCAGGTACAGAAAAATGGTGCTTACTAATGAGGAACACTTAGAACTGCACAGGTCTGTTTCTTGCTGCTGGAGAAGAGGCTGGCTTGCAGTGCCCTTTTGACATAATCTTAAATGACTACCAGGTTTTACTTCAGCATGTGCTACAAAGCAATCTCCAAGTGTCTAGTAAGGGAGAGGGGAGGCCCAGGCCATCAGAGAGCATCGTGCTATGGGACAAAAGGTGGTTTCAAAGGAATCTGGTGATAGCTGGAGCAATACAATGGAACGGATTCTGGGATGCTATTGTGTATCTACAGGATAAGTAAAAGAAGCTGCTATATGAAGTTCTCCAAAAGGGAAAATAAAATTCAGAAGCATGGTCACATCACTGATACCAACTGACATGTCACATATTTCAACCCAATCACCTTTAGAACTGACTTTTCTGTCTTTTCCCCAAGCAGATGCTCTTTGCTTTAAATTTGTTTAAACAGGAGCCAGTGAGATGAGCCAAGTGTGCTAAACAAGGCCTATGCAACTGGTGCACTGAGCACTACTTTAAAACCTGAAACATTCATGAAGACAAAACCTGGAAGAAACAGTAATTTTTATCTGGTATCTACTGAAGTTCAAAGCTAGAAGAAAAACTTTATTTATCAAGCTAAAATGTCATCAGCCTTCATGGAAAATCTACTGCTGGAGAAAGAGGCAAGCACTGAACCTGTTGAAGCCCCATCAGAATTTCACATCAACTGCATCCTTAGCTGTAGAGAGAAAAACCCACAAAAGTCCACTCTACTCTCCTCCATATTTTCCAGGACCCATAGCAGCTGACTTTGTGGTTTCCTTCTCTAAGTAGTTACAAATACAACAATATTCAGAGACACCTGCTCTCCCAAAGTGTAGATGAAAAATGACCACGGACAAATAATTTGAACATCTGCTGAATTAGCCTCATGGAGAGATAAGGATGTATTTCTTTGTTAATCATTTTAAATGGCAAATGCAAGGGCTTTTTTTTCTCAATTGAAAAAAGAAAACTACCTCCTATTCCAAATGCAACAGATGTTACAAAGTCAAGACGAAAATCTCTTCCGTTTTCTGCTCACTTAGAACAGTTGGCTTGTTTCATTCCAGACAGTCCCATCTTTAGCACAGGCGCCCACACATGGGCTGTGCAGCACATCAAGATGGTCATAAGGTATCTAAAGTCTTCTGCTATTTCTGAAGTGACAGGAATCCACATGTGACCAAAACACTGCAGCTTTCCTGTTACAGGGCCCCAATCATTCCCTTCAGCCTCTAAGTGCTACAGGAAGCAGCACTGTGCCTGCAACAGGCACGGTCCCCTCTGTTGTCACAAGTGACCTTGTGCCTGACACGGTCCTTCTCCATTGGCTGAGCCCTCCCTGAATGAGACACAAAGCCTTGAGCTCGGAGGAAGTTACGCTCCTTGGTTTTCAGGGACACATGCTATTCAGTGAGTGGCATTACCCGGCAACAATACCATTATCTTACAAAGACATAATGTGGTACAAGCTCACATCACCTACATTTCCTGCAGAGTTAAGAGAAATTTCACATCTCAACAAGGCCAGCTGATCTCTCACTGCCTCATTACAGAGGACAGAAGTCATGGAACTTAAGAAATGAAATGGACAAGAGCCTAAAAAGCATTCAGACCCCAATCTTAGGTGTGAAATACCTCAGCTGAAAAGGCTCCCTCTTCCTTGCTGTGCTGCTTCTGCAGCAAAGTCCCGTGGCTGTCTTAAAATGCTCAACCTCATCTTCAAGCAGGGAATAAACAGCATCACAGGAAAGCAGGCCTGTGCTGCAGCATGTCCATGTTACTGGCCTTGGTGGGGTGTACTGTGTACAGTTGAGCAGCTTTCCACTCCCATCCCCTGCTGACAAGAATTACTTTCAGACTTGAAACCCAACAGTTTCGTCATCTTATTAAATTCCTTATTCCTGGCTCAGATGTCTCTCACATGCATTAGTTAGATTACATCAACCATGGAGTCATGTCCATGTGCCACACAGGACAAAGGCAGTCACTCAGAGATTGGATCATCAGCTCTCTGAGTTTATTTTCCCTTATTCACAGAAGCAGCAATGCAAACTGTGTGATAAGGGATAAGTGTATGCTTTTTAGTGTCATGTGGAAACAGAGATAATACCAGAGAATCACGATGCAACTAGAAAACACACCTTCCTTGAGCAGAGCATCCACCCTGAAGCTGAACCATCTCTGCAGCCTCCTCCCACAACCCCTGCACGAGGCACAGACAGTACAGACAGGCTAAGCCAAACCCATGCAGGTCTTACATAGCAGACAGCCTTAATACAGCAGCTAATGAGAACTTGAAAAGGCAGCTGATGAACAGCCAACCAGCACGATGCCTGCAGGGCATCACAGCCCTGCCCAGCCTCTGCAAAGCACCTGTAGTACTGCACAGGGAGAACATGCCAACTAAAAAACTTCCCAGTAGGCAATCAAAGATGGATGAGACAGACTGAACACATGTCCAAGCTGACAAGTAGAGCTCAAGTAGACAGCGAAAGCAAACAACTGTAACAAGTATCTAACAAGACACAATGAAAGATCACAGCCAAGAATAAAATGCATGATGTATCTAATTCCCTTTCCATATAAGGAACTGATCTTGAGTTCTTTGCTCTCAGGTGCTGGACCACATGACACTGTGCTTGCCAGGGTATCACTAACAAAGGAAAGTGAGTGAGAAATCTTATCTTGAATCACACATGTTCAACAGCAACTGAGCTGGGATCCTTGCCTTGTGGTTGGACAAGTTGATAACAACACCACTGGAGAATAAAAGCCTAGGCCTGGGGCAGATACAAATGCCTCAGGGTCCCCAAAACACCAAATATTGACCATGGGAGATCCTGGGAAGAAAAACACCACCAAACCACTGCAAAGCATATGTCAGACCCTGCTGCATTTGGTATGCAGATACATAGAGGAGATGCTTCCACACTTCACTAGAAGCATCTCAAATGCAGCCTTACTGAGCAGGGGTAAAATGCAAGGAGCACTTAGGCAACCCTGGTATAAGGCACAAGGCTCTGGCAGGGCCATCTCCTGCTGCTCTGAAGCTGCAGTTCTAATGTGTCACTTGCACACTGCCTCATTAGAAACAAAGCCACACATTGGGCACTGGAATTATCTGCCCAGGGAGGTGGTGGAGTCACCGTTGCTGGACGTGTTTAAAAAGAGATTGGACGTGGCACTCAGTGCCATAGTTTAGTTCGTGAGGAGGTGTTAGGTTATTGGCTGGACTAGATGATCTCAAGGGTCTCTTCCAACCTAGGTGATTCTGTGATTTCATTTAAGAAAGTAATAAGATGGATCAGGAAAGGTCAAATAATAATTTTGAAATTCTTGCCATTTGGAAAACCCAACAGCGTTGGGGGTTCTCTGTGATTTGCCTGGAAAACATCACAGTGCAGTTTTCCTACACTTCCAGGATGGCACATAAAAAGAAACTCATCTCTCAAAGTTTTTAGGAACTGCAGAGCTCTGCAGGTATACTAGAGCAGGACTCTTTTTCACACCCTGCCAAAGCATGTAGCAGCTCTTACAGAACAACAAGGAGACTTTCAAGACTTGCAATTTTGTGAGGAAGGGAACTTGGTGAGTATTTCTGCAACATTGCAAAGACTCAACTCCAGCAGTCTCACTCAGAGTTATCCTCCCCTGTCGGGTCTGACCCTAAGATGAAGGGTACAAAACAGCTGAACATTGCTGTCACAATAATCACAGAAACAACATACATGCCTCACACAAAGGAACTGCTAAGAGGCAATATATAGTTTCAAGCCCGAAAGCAACAACATATTTCAAGGCTTTAGTAGTAAAACACTGCATAAGAATACCATTGTATTTAGAAGGCTGAAATCTGATTTTGTTTTCATTGGCTTTTGCCTTATTATGCCAAGAGCAAAGTTAAAACTCCCTTCCATATTTTAATCAAACCTGCTACTGTTCTTTGCTAATTCCCAAGAACAAGCCAACCTGACAAGCATCTCGTAATTTTACAAGGGTGTCTCTCCTCCCTCCACCCCCTTATGTTATCAAACATTAATTTTGTGACGAGACTGCTGTGTCATGCCAGCTCTAATTTAGTAACAATACTTAAAACTTTTCTCCTAAGCCTTCAGAAGACCTTGCAGTGAAAGAAGGCCATTCCACAGCGGAAGGATTAGCAGAGTCTGATATCCTGCAGTTTGGTATCCTGTGGTTGTAGGCTTCATGAGGGCCACCCACCCATGTGACCTGTCTTGTCTAAAAGTGTCATCTCCACGGGCTTCAGCTCAGGGTGAGGCTGCAGCTCTCAGCTGTGACATTACAATTTATACTCTGTTCTTTCTGCAACATCTGAAGTTCCAGCAATTATATGACATTTTGGCAACTGGTTCAGAAGTTACTGGCAGTGTGATTGTATAAGCCCACTTCCCTTTAGAGAACAGGTTAAAAAAAATCCAAGAACTTCACAAATATCATTATATAGATGGACAACTGATTTGCAGGAAACGAAGGTATGCATAGGCGAAGTAACTTAAACTAGAAAATAGAGGCCAGAAGCAGGAAAAAAGACTCAGATTTCCTGTCTCTCACAAAAAACCCTTCAGCTGCAAGTGAACTTCCTCTTCTTTCTAAAGCTAAGCAGATTTTAGTCTTCTCATTGAAACAAGACAGCATTTAGTTCACTATGCCTTTATGACGCTTGGTATTGAAAAATCCTTTCCTCTAGAGATCATTTGCAATGTCAAAGAGTAGCAAATCTTCAGTCTACCTGTTTTTTATGGATTATATGCATGCACATACACATGTACGCATATAGACACATTTTACAGAAGCAGAGTCAATGTGAATCAATAGTCACAGATTGTGCTAGAGAAAAAACAATGACAACAACTGTCCTTCCTAGTCCTGGCACTTCCAGTTCAGATTTGGCAGGCAAGCTCAAGATGATTACCCTAAAAGCTGTAACAATAATCACAGCTAAAAGGACAACATCTTGGATGCAGAACTACAGAACTCACGTCATTTATGAGAAAGGAACGAAAAACCAAAGCCTACTTTACCTTCAGAAAGAGCCAGACTGCTCCCATGCATGTTTTCCTGTCATCACCTATGGTAAACTACTACCTCATGCTCTTCACATTCCTCTGGTACACCAGACTTCACCAGGCTTACGATGAACCAAAAAGCCACTGCCAACTTTCACTTTCTATCTTTTGTAGCAGTTCATCATGCTGTTAAGTGCAAGTCCCTTAAGAGTGGTTTGCTGAAGGAGGTCACGGGAAACATGCAAGAAGGAGACAAAAACTGTACTCAACATAGGGCAAGTGGTGTCATTTGCAAGAATTTCTTGCTATGATG
Source organism: Climacteris rufus (assembly GCA_013398175.1). NCBI lineage: Eukaryota > Metazoa > Chordata > Aves > Passeriformes > Climacteridae > Climacteris > Climacteris rufus. The sequence goes on along the minus strand of VZRZ01002431.1, from coordinate 1,843,994 downwards.
TGGCACATGTTACGAAACCATGGCAGAGCCCTGTACTGCATCACTTCCTGTACTCTAATCCATCAATCTCCCCATAAATATATATACACACGAAATAAAAAATACAGACAGAAATATTCCATATCTTTCCATTAGCCTTCCTCTTCTGACTGATGCATTTGTAGTTACAAGAGATTATAACAAGGATTGGCCTAGTAGTGAATCACCCTCAATAGCACCCTGCGCTTTTAGAACTAGAAATAGAGGGATCAGAGAGATTAATCCTCTGTCCTGGATGAGACAAGGGGCCAGTGACAGTGAAAGCAAATATAAATAGGCAGAGAAGGCTTTGTCTTGCTACAGCTCCTATTGGTTTTGAAGGAGGCTCTTCAACAAAGAAATGCTTTAAGAGACCTTTATCAATGACATTAAACAAAGGCATCCCTTTTGTAAATCCTGCAGTAATTGGGAGAGGAGGGGCTCCCACTAATAATCCAGTGACACCACCTTTCTCTCCCAGGAAAGTAAAGGCCAGGTCCACTGCCAAGAGAAGTGCTTCCTCAGTATTTAACTGGTGCTATAGGGCAGGTTGTACACAGCACATTTGTCGCTTCCTATTCAGTTAATGCTACTCAAATGTCCTCTACAGGCAAAATTCACCCAAATGCAATGTCTAGAAGCCAGTTTCTAGTTTCAGTGCTAGGAGTCATGGCAATGTGTGGGCCCCACTGGTGTGCCCATGCAAATTCTTGTGTAACAAGAAAGCAGAACTTAAAACCCAACTCTGGCAACAAGAACAGAAGCACAACTCCGCTCCTCAAGCTGCACAATGACACAGAGTTACTAGCAGTAAGTAAGTCTGAGTGACAAATTATTCTGGTCATTGGAATCAGCAGAGCAGACCTAGGGGAAGCCTAGTAGTTTATTAAGAACCATTGGGATTTTTTTCCTACAGATGCTCTTCCTTGCAGGCTCAGTACATACACTAAAGAGGAACCAAAAGGCTTTTTAAAAATAAAGTACATTTAAGAGGAAGGGAGGCACAAGGAATTTGTACACTTTTTAAAAAATTAGCAACTTAATGTGTAACCCTGAACCTTATGCTTTTTTCTTTTTTTTTCCTTCTTTTTTTGGTTTGTCACCCTAGAGTTTGTCGCCTTCTATCTTTCTTTCCTTTCCCTCTGTATTATCCAAGTGACCCTTTGATTCAAAGAGAAAGGTTTCTCATCCTGTGTCAAGGACACGACAGAAGTCAAACTACCTGCTCAGGGAAGAACAGCTGAGAACATTTTTATTCCTCGCAATGAACCTCTTATCCTGGATGGTACATAAACGTATGATCTTACTGAAGCCATGACCAAACTGGGAGAGAAACTCAGCCTTAGCTGAGTTAACAGTGACCTGTTAAATGACATTGATAAGTCCAACACTCGTTTTCCCATGGAGAAACTCTTGGCATAATTATTCATCTGCAGTCTTACCCGCAGTTTGCACTGGTGAATGTATTCTGTCCTGATGCCTTTTGAAGGACACACAGAAACTTTAAGGGGCAGATATCAAGGCATAACTAACTGATACACAGGACTTAGCTAGTCCCAAAATATACAATATTTGTATTCTATATTAATTTTGGCTACATATTTTACAAGGTTTACAACTGGGATCCTTAAATAAGTCTCCAGGAATGAAGTGCTCATCTACCAGCTTTATTTAATCTAATTATGGAAAATTTCAGCTCCTAGTTACTAGTTCAGTTTCTAGAACTTTTTACAATTTTCCACCCATTACACATATACATATTACACATAGGTAATATATATGTATGTCATCAAAAACTTCCAACACTGTTCTCAGTCAAGGTCAATCAACCATGACATTCTGCCAGGTTAAATTCAAGATTCACTACCAAGTTCCCTACTTGCCTGCAGGTACCAATGTGAGCTCAGAGTGGCACTCATTTTGAAAGATAGAGAACTTTAACAGTCATTTCCATATCCCTTTGATCTAGACTGGCCCAAACATGATAACCAGCTGGGCACATAATAAAGGCCTGCCTCCCTCCTTGGTCCCTGGGGAAAAGAAATTGCAAGCACTAGAAACTGCTGATGGTTGAGGTATCTCTTGCTGTCTGTGAACTCTCTGTCTGGTGATGAGTTAAATTTAGGAGTAACACAGCTCTTAAAGAATACCTTTAAATCACAAAAAGACCAGGCTTCCAAGGGGTCTTGTCCATTTACCTACCCCAGAATCAATAAACACTACATAATCAGTTATTTGGTTTTTTTAATGCTTCACATGAATGTGGACACCTTGATAAAATCCCACAAAAACGTTGTGGGAAGCAGTGAAAAATAACTTGGTTTAGAAATTCTAAGTTCTTTTGGGTTTCAGCAAAATCCAGACAATAGAACCAGTAAAACTGATCCTATCTCAGGGAACAGCATTTCAACAACCTGGAGCTGTAAAAAGTCTCAGTGAACAAAGCCCACCCAGCAAGTTTAATGCCAGCTATGCTATGCTACAACAAGCTGCCACCAAATCTTTGCAGTCAATCCACAAGTCAGCAAAACAAAAGTTCCAGTAAACCCTGCATGAGTTCTGTCTCACTATGGAAATCAATACAGTGAATTAGATGTGTGATTTACATGGTTCACTCAGTTCCTGCAGCAGCTAGCACTAGATGCTCCAGAGATAGAACTGGCACAGGCAGTATATGGATAACCTGTCCCCCCGAAAGATTTCCCCTCTAATACCTTATGCCCTAGAAGGCAAGTTTTTCCCAGAGTTGAAGTTTTCCACTCCTTATAGTCTTCTACAGCTTTGCTATTCACTATTTGTCTGCCACATGCAGACACAGTCCAAGCACAAGCTTGTTCACAGCTCCTGGAAGTTCCTTCCTTCAAGACCTGTTCATTTTTTGTCATCCAGCCACAGGCTCTTACCGAATGCTAGTTAAACACTTCTACAGCATCAAGAGTTCCCTGTATTTTGGGGGGAAGGAGGAAGGGCAGAACAAGAGGAAAACAAAAAAATTAAAAAATAGAAAAAAAGACATCTCATTCCTGTTTTCATTTTTTTCCTGGCAGATGGCCATGCACACTCCATTATTCACACTTCCTAAAGCTAGCTATCAGTCAGACACACTAGGGCTGACTGAGGTACATGGCAAACAAGACCCATAGCAGGAGACTGCTTTTTCTTAGGCAGCAGGATCAATTCAGAGCTTGTAAGAACCACCTACAATGCCTTCCTTGAGCAACATTACTACTGGAAGCTGTCACACTCCTGCAGTGGCCTGCCTTCCCCACTAATGTCAGTGTTTGGAGGAGTAATAAGGAAATCAGGCTGGCAGAGAAGACACTTTGGTACATTGTCTCAAGCACCTGTGACAGCCTCAGCAGCTGGGAAGATTAAGTCCTTTCACCCTTGAACATGGGAGAGTTGCTTGTCCAAAACGTTTGACCTAAAATAACAAGTTTAAATTAAAAAAAAAAAAATCTCATCCTGAAAATACAGAAAGTTCATCCAGCATCCTTAATTAATATATCCTCATAACACTTCAGACTGTGCAAAAGGAGCCAGGGAACAGGGGTATTTTCTAGCACTAGACCTCATCTGGACACCTCCAAAAATTCAGGCCACATATCCATACATTGAGGCATGAAAAGCTTGCAGCCTTTCTTCCAATGTGACACCCCAAAACCCCAAAGAAAATCACATCTTTTCAACTAGTTTACCTCTCTAAGCAGAACTGCTGGGTAGGGCTAGCTGAAAGACAAGTTTAAAAAACCCCCAAAATCAAACAAACCAAAAGAACAGCAAAAAAACCCAACACCATAACAACAAATATTCAGTGAGTTGTTAATTTTTTAAGTTTGCATTAGACTGTAACCTAAGTCACACAAAGCTCCCAGCAAAAGGGCAGTTTTTCAGGGCTTCAGCAGTCCTACCATTTACAGCAACCGCAGCAGAATCAAGTCCTGGAGAATGTCTCACTTTCTCTGAGCAGCTACAAGGTTGCTCGGAGGAGAGTCTGGCACCAAACAGTTTGGGCTACAGCTGAGAAGCTGCCAACACCCCCAGCAGGTATTATTCTGGGTGCTGAGGCGTATCCTTGAGACAGGAACATTGATGTTTCCAGCAAACCTGGTCCTGAGGCAGGCTTAGCAGAACTCTGCATCAGTAGAAATTCATCAGTGTTGACAGGGTTCAAACAAAACAACTCACTGAAGTGTTTTTCAAAGAAAACTTTTCTCTGAAAATTTTTGACTAGGGCTATTACTAGATCAATCTCAGCCTCATCTGACACTACTCCAAACCAATTTCAGAAGCACAAATTCATAAAGATTGCTGCTGCTTCAGCTGAAGTGTTACTGTCAGACCGGCTCTCTCCCACCCCCATCTTCCTTCCAACATCTCTTTCCACCTCCACTCAAGCTCTAGCTAAATTGTCCCTTCTGTGATTATGCTGCTGGGTTATTTCACAAATTTGTTGTGCTCAGAAGTAGACCAATCCTTTGTCAACTGCGGAGCTGAGCTGCGTGCCCTCTTGCACTGCAGTTTAAGACCAACTGATTGCACGTTGGCACATTGTAATTCTCGCTTTGCTTGCAGTTTAGCGTACTAAAATGAGGAGAAGTTAAAGTGTTACAGTTTGGAACAACTCGAGCATTGCTCTGCCTGCCAACTAGCTCCAGGAGGCATGAAGGAATTCTGACTATTTCTCAGTCTGCCGTGAAACTTCACGATTCCTTACGAACGCGTTGTGACCAGCACATCTTGCACACTGCCTTCTCTCTGGCATATCCCTGTTCCCCGTCGCTCACTGAATGCGAATGCGCGTCCTCCTCCAAATCGGACACCTGGTGCAAACACGGTCCCTTTCCCACAGCTGATCCGCTCTGGGTTTCCCCGCAGCAACACTAATGCTCCCAGCGCCTGCAGCAGCAGCTGAGGCTGAGCAGACAAAGACGGCGGAGGAGGGAAAGCCTCTTACCAGGGAATTAGGTACCGCTTCCCCAGCTCCGACAGAGGAACAGCGCTGAAGTCCCCGCGCGGCGCCCCCGCTCCCCTGCCCCGGCGAGAGGCGCTGCACGGCGGCGGGTCCCGCGGGCAGCCCAACCGGGCCGGGCCGCGGCTCGCCCA
>VZRZ01002431.1:1809935-1836944 GCA_013398175.1 Climacteris rufus | reverse complement strand
TTTTTTTTTTTTTTTTTTTTTGTTTATCAGTTTTCAGTTTAGGATTTTATGCCATTACGGGAACACCACAGCTCAACACTCAGTACTGTGTGCCAGACTAGGAATAGGGCCTGCAGACACAACTGGAATAGAAGTAGAAATTATACAGAAAAACAGAAGCACAGAAGGGAGATTTTCCAGGCAAACTAGAATAACTAAGGATTAGGTCTGAAATGTAAGAAGGTGCAATAAACCACTTTGCAGATCTAAGCCTTCCCCATGTTTTGCAATTATTACTCCACAGTCTCTGTTTCCCCAGGAAGCTTGTCTAGTATTTTAACACGTTGCCATTCTTGACTTCAAGTCTCAGCAACAACCTGCTGAATACAGGCCTGCAGAGCTGGGACTAAAGCCTCAGCACTGAAGGGCCAGCACTACTGTGGAACATCCTCCCTGAATGCCTCACAGCCCTCAGTAGAAAATGCAAACCTAAGCTTTTGCAAATGTTCCCCCATCAAACTTGCAGCTAATTTAAAAAATAGGAAAGAATGACCAAAATTAAGCTAAAGGCCATTAGTCAAATGGAAATCTTAAATTCTTCCAGCTACTGTTGATGTTCAAAACCTAAGTAGAAGATACAAGGTTTTAAAAAATTATGGGAATGAAACAGAACATTTCCACTTTGCTAATTGAATACCTCTGGCTCAGAGTTACAGAAAGAGCTGCCCCAATACCCTGTACACAAGATCTGGACTGTGAGCACACACATGGCCTTAGATGCCAGCGATAATAAATACAATTCTATTGAATTTATTTCAAAAGACAAAATAAAATTACTTCTGTGCCCAGGAGACTTCAGTCCTCTCTAGAAGCAGCACAGATTTACCATAGGGCTACAAGTCTATGCTTTTCAGAAATACTTTAACTCCTTTTAGCATGAAGACCTGGAAAGTGGTGTGCGCCAGAAACCCTGAATAGTAACAACTGTTGTGTAATGGTGCCCTTTTTGGTCTTTAGTTATGACAATACATACAGTAGTTATACATAAGTCATTTTTCCCAGGTAATTATAAATGATCTTTTTAGTCTACAATGTTGGTCTGAGCACTTGCATGTTTCCATAGCAACTCCACAATGCTTGAGAGATTACTTTAGATTCCACTGTGTTTTGGGTCTACTTTGTCTCCAAGTCAGCTTAGTTCCTTTAGTTCCTTCGACCTGCATATCCTGAGCTGTGTGCTCTCCCATCTGTTCACTCTCCTGTATGCACACTACCGGCCAAACTAAAGTAAAATGTCTCTGTAAGTTCTCTGATGACTCTATGTTTCACTGAACGTGAGCTGAGGGTTCATTCCTTCCTGCATTGCTGTTCTGCTTTTTTCTGCCTGTGCTGGGTGAATCAAACAGATTCTAGTAGGAGAAGGGAAAAGTATTAGGGTAGGTGCAAGGAACTGATGTGAATTCAAGTAGAAAGATGAAAGCAAATACAAATGAAGTTCATTGTCCTGCTGACTGTTTTTCATTCATACAAAGACAATTTCAGATTCTGAAAGGAAAAGGAAAGAAAACAGCTTACCTCTAATATCTGGAATTCTTTACAGCCTGTAATCAATGTGCTTCACACAGCATTGTTTCAAAGTCTGCTCTACAGGACAGATGGGAGCACTTTTTGCCACTCTCCCTTAGACCATCAGGAAAACTAGCTGCTTCTTTTTTGTCTTGCCAATTTTAGGAGAAAAATTATTTCCTGAGTTTGTATTAAATTAATACAGAAAGATAAGTGTTTTCCTGATTCTTTCAAGAACAGGAAGGAGTGACTACCATTCCCTTTCTTTGCCAGCCCAGAATATCCATATTACAACCAGGAATGTTCAGATGTGATGACAAAGATGCTCACTGTCTGAAAACTGTACTTTGCTAAAGTAAATGACAACAGCTTAAAACTCAATGAAAGCAGAAATTAGATGATGCATGAGAATTGCATGGCAAGCACCCAAAAGATGTTACAACACTGAACAAGCACTGAAATGTGTTAAAGCACAGACCCTTTGTAAGTTAACAGAGAAGGAAGACTAGACATGAGGCTACTCTTCAAATATATACATGCAACATGTCTAAAAAGCTGCTGTAACTGCAAAATAAACCATTTTTATTTCTCAGATAATTTATCTTTGTGAACCAAATTTTCAGTGATTTGCAAGCCGTGGCCCATCAGAACGCACTGTTCAAAGTCTGATTAAGGAATCAGCTTTTATCAGAGAGGCACCAGGTTTCTAAGCTTAAATCACCTTTAACAAAAACACTGCCAGAGCTCCAAGAAAGTGATTTGGAGACATCGTAACAAATGTTTTTTCAAAGTGCCTGAAATTTATCAAACTTTTTTCAATTTCAGATGCAGAATATAAATTAGCACTGCATTTTACTAAAACCTGGCCTTTGAAAATCACTAGGATGAAATAACTTGAAACCCACCCCTGGGACAGAATGGCATTGGCCATTAAAGTCTCACATGGAAAACAGCAGGAGAGAAGAGCATTCCTGCCTGCAAAGCAAACTGTAACCTTTCTCCAGTACAGTGCTGGAAGACCCTGCTACGTGGTGGATTCAGCTGCCAAGGGCTGCAGCCAGCCCTACACGCAGAGGGTTTAATCTGGCATGGGGTGTGACAAACGGGCATATGCCAACACCCCAGCAGTCTTCAGCAACTCCTCAACAGTCATGTGAGGGTGCTTTTGAAGACTGACAAGATTGGATACAGCTTTGAATCTGTCTCAGAGCAGATAAGCTTTTGCAGTAATAAAGCCTAACCCAGGCCTCAAAAACACTATCCTCTGTAGAAGCTTTCAGAGGCCTTTTCTCCTTTCTGGGCCTCAAAACTAAAGAAAAGATTGGCAAATACAACAAATTGACCTTTTAAGGTAATTTGTCCAGACAAAACTAGTTGTCCAGGTATAGGTGAACTGGCTCTAGAGAAATCCAATCAACAACATTAAGGTGTCACACCTTAGTGGTTCAAGTAATTTAGTAATGAAATGGAAGATACAAGAAAATCTGTTAGTCCTTCCTTTGTACCCCAGTCAATTTAATGCTTATTCAAGGCAGGATATGCACTACTAGCAAAAAAGTGAAGTTCAGGGACCAGTACTTCTTCTCCAGAAGTCAGGTGGTACTGCAGCTGGGACTAGGGCTTTTCCTTCCCCTACTTTGAGAAAAGAGAGAAAAAAAAAGTCAAAACTTGGAAAAAGGATCTGACTGCTCTGCCTCACTTCCACATTTGTTACTCAGACCATTAAGGAGTGTACAGAAAGGAACTCATCCCAAACCCAAATATGCAGAGGAATTATATTTTCCAAGTCTATTTCTCAGGCGCCAGTGTTTTGCTTTGGCTCTCCCCACTGCAGTTAATAGATTGCATGCAACCAACATGCAGATGTGGTGAAGGTATAAAAATAGGCAGTCTGGTTCTGTGTAACAAACCCCACACTTCATCTTCCTCATAAGCACAGCTACTGTGCTGAACTCAGCCACACATTACCCTTACAGAGCTCTCCTACATTTTTATCTCATACTCTAATTAATGCTATTTACATCCTGTCCAGACTTGAGGCAGATTAATAATACTAAGCATTTGTATGGGGCCTCCTTGGAAGAACACTGGGCATATTTTACCAGGTATTATTTTAATCACAGTTTTAGAGGTTTCTATTGTAACAGTACCTTGAGCAGCTTATAGCTAAATATACACTACAGGAAAACAGCAACCAGGGAACTGAAGAAGACAAAGTATAATGCAAAATTAGAGGAGATTTGGAGGACAGCAAGCATAATTAAGGCTCTGTAATAGTAAAGACAATTAATTACTACCATAAAAAAGGTAAGAGGAGATGTGATACAAAGACAGAACATACTGAATATTCAGGAGACACTGTTCTCCCTTTCTCATAACATAGACAAATGAATTTCAATTTAAAAATAGTAGGAAATTCAAAACTACAGTGAAAGAAAATTCTTTTCACATTACACACATAAATAAGTGAAACTATGAATCTATCAAGATTCAAAAATACTTTTAGATCTTTATGGACCTCCAAATTAATATTATACTGTACACTGAGATAGCAAATTCTTCACAATTCAGAAGAAGTCATTAGCACAGGAGGTAAGATCCTGTGTTGTCCTGTTCCTGAATACTCAGTTAGGGAATTTTTTCACCTTCTGAAGTGCCTGTTACCTCCTATTCCCAGAGACACATGATGGACTGGAAGAACCTCAAGCTAATCCATCTATTTTGATGAGTCCTATGTCTCCCCTAAAACAAACCACCTATGATTGCTGGCAAGATGCTACGAAGAAATCCTGTCACTCAACTCTCACTCTCAAGACCAAGTTTGAAAACAAAGGTATTTCACTGTATATCTCTGTGTTGTAACTTTGCACCAGCCAGTGCAGCTTTTTAGCAAACCACTACCATATCCCAAATGTGGCCCATTATGGGCAACATTTCCAGCACTTAAGAACAAGATTCAGGCAAAATAAATCTACGTCTCATTACTTCAAGTAAAATAAAATGACTGTCTGCACATTAAGTTTATGGATAGAAGGGAGAGAAAAAAGATTATTTACTTTTTATTTTTTTAATCATATGCATTTGCTAAAGAACCCCTCACATGCAGAGAAAGAAGAGAGGGTATTTTGAAATCCCTGATTTTCCCTTTTAGAAAACTTCAGCGTTTTCATTTCCAGCTCATTAACACTCTTAATCACATTCCATGTAAGTAATACTATTTTTGTGATTAGGTACTGTTCTGAATTTCTGGTGCTGGGCAGAACACCTAATTTCAGCAATATTTCACCATCCAGATGTGATTAGAATATAATTCTTACACAGCTATATATACATTTCCTATATACATGGTACATAGTAATCAGTCTTTCTGAAGATTGGATTAAAAAGGATTGAAACAGCGTTAAAGTGTGGTTTAGAAATAAATTTCTGTTGCTGACGACCTGTAAAGCTTCTTGAATTGCAAGGCTACAAGACAGAATAAGGAATGGTCACTTCAGCAGTTACTGATATACATTCCTCACACACCACTGAATTTATCCTTTCATATCCTCACCCTGTATCCACAAGAAAAAAATAGCAATATTTGTAATTTTAAAGTAAGAAATTATGGGGACAGGCAGTAATTTTACCAGACACGTCTACCATCCAACATAGCTTGGCTAACAGACACCTCTGAAATTCATCCTTGCAGGGTTGGTGGGAAGAGAGGAAGGCTGTCTGTTCTTCAATACATTAAGTTTACCTAATAAATTACATCATGAAACCCAGCATAGAAACAAATTTTTCAGGTACTCTTCCATTCTGATGTTTAAAAACCTTTGGAATTAGGAAAAGGAAAGGAATGCACTCTATTGCTGACTTCCTCAGTATTGTTCAGAGTGGGCTGAGTAAGGGTCATAAACAAATAATTACACTTTTCTTTTAGTTTGGTTGTGGGTTTGTATTTTTTTTTTTTTTTTTTTCCGGCGGGGGGAGGTAAATCTCATTATTGGACTAACCCGCGTCTTTTTGCCATTTTTAAATGCCTCCGCTGCCCCCTGGTGTCGCTTCTCTGCAGCGTCACACACAAAGAACACAGGAGAAAGCCAAAGGCCAACCCAAGTTCTCCACCACGAAATCCCTGTGCAGAAGTTATGCACTAACTTGTGGACTACACTTTCAGATGCGATCTCAGCTACACGAATGTCCTCATGTAAGCAGCTCAGTGCTAGTGTAGATACAACAAAAACTCTCAAATGCATCTCAAGATGAATCTGATTTACATAAAGATTTGGAAAATGTGACCCAATACAAAAGCTGCAAGTGGAAGCAACTCCTCACAGGCAGAAGCAGCACCACATCCACAATTTACACCCAAAAGATGGTGCCCTGTTATGAAAACTGGAAGTATTTGAAAAGAAATCAAAATGTTTAATTCATTATATGCAAAAAAGCTAGAAAACGTCATTTAATATTTTGTAATATGAAGCATTAACAATCCTAACCTTGTTTACAACTGAAGACTGTTAGCAGAAGGTACCTGTGCAATTACATCCCAGCGGACTGCAAGCTGAATAGACAGAAAGTGCAAGCAGACAGATTTTTATCACCATGGGCTTCTAGAGATTTCAGAGAAAGGAAATATTTAATTCAAAATCCAAAGGCATTTCTGACGCTTCTGTGGGGCTTATCAATTTGACACAAGAATTCTGGAGATCACTCCAAGAGACCAGCCTGGTTTTGCCTCACAAAAGCAAAAAAGCTCCTCAAGCAAAAAAGCAGAATGCAAAAAATATTTGGCAGGAAGGTAGAGAAGCACACACCAAAGTAACTGTTCAACTTCCAGTATGTAAACTCTTTATAATACAATAATCTAATTACACGAACACACAAAAGCTAAACATTTGTCTTCAGCAGATGCATAACAACATGGTACACTAATACTCAAACCCCAAACCATTTAGGTAAGTTTACACAGTAAGGAGTAATTAATCCATAGCACAAACTAACACAGGACTTGGTAAAAGCCAGTACCATCTAAATTAACAACTGAAACAGACAATTACAAATTAAAGTGCTCTTGTGGCTGTATTACTGGTTGAAAATGAATGCCTGTAACACAGTGTGGACACGAGAACAAAACCAGCTGAGTTCTGAACAAGAAGTATCTGTATTAAGTATAATTAAAATGAGGTATAATAATAATTATGAGAAGCTACACACAGGGAAATTAGATTACTACTGCATTGCATTTTCTGAAGAAGTGTTGTGCACTTCATTATACATATGCAGAAAGGGAGTCAAAAGTGAGATGTGACTCGGAGACCTCCTGCCACGTATCTGCTATGCAGTTTTACAAAAATTTTTGTATGGCCATTCTAATGCACTGCAAAGCAATTTCCTGGCAAATATACTTATGCAAAATCAGATTTAGTGATTATTTTAATTCCACTTCTTACTAAATCCTTACTGTACCTACAGAAAGAGCAATACATCTGTCTTCAGAAAGTTGCTGAGCTGCACATAAGGAATTGTTGGGAAAACAAAAGTACGTTTGTCATGTTCCTTATTCTTTTCCTTCAGCATCAAACACTGTCCCATGCTGGAGATGAAACAAAAATTACATGCATGTTCATGGTACACAGCATGGCTCAGTAGTGACATGTTCTTCATACCAGGTGAACTTCCTCCAACAATGATAAGCAAAGAGGTGACACACACAGAACTGTATTTTTACCTTATCAGTGCCCAGCATAATGACTGCGAACATTTTTTTCCAAGCTCATCACTCTCTGAAAACTTCAGGTTTGAGAAGTTTCAAGTGCAATACATCAAACAGATTTCCTCCAAGGATGAGATTCTTAGAGTTACTTCTCTTTCAGTGATCCTTCTTCTTCTTTTATGATTCTCATTCTCATAAGCTGTTACTGTTTGACTGGAATGCAGCATAGATCATTTTAACTTCACAACCACTTAAGTAGCTGAGGACTTTGACAAGGCAGGGACTATGACATTTGATTGCCTAGATACAATGTGGGGGTATTACTTTTGTTTTGGTGGTTTGTTGCAGGTTTTTTTATGAATCTATCCTGGAACACTTTATGCAGCTTATAGAAGTATTTCATAAGCATTAAGGCAATGAGAGGAAAGTCCTTCAGTAGGTATATTCTTCCAACAGCACTTTCTGCAGTGGCTACATGATCATTAGAAGTGTCTCACGCAGTTACTGAACTGCCATTACACCGTATCAGCTGGAGGGGAGAAATACATGCCATTAATACATGCCATTTGTTGAGCACGTATTTTGCCTTTGCTGGTACATCTGTAAGACTTCAGGAGGTTTATTTAAAGCAAACAGTGTTAGTCACACTATTCCTAATGAAGTTGGTGGGAATTCTTCCCATCAATTTCAGTATGAACAAATATGAGCCAGTTCCTGTGAAAAAAGCAAAAGAAAAAAAATATATATCCTCCCAACACAGCCCAACTTTAAATTTAGGAACACACTGTAAGGGAGAAGTTATTTAGTGCATTTATGACAGCATAAACAAGAATAAAATTTAATATTTATTAGAATTTCTTCCAGTAACAGCATTCAACATCTTAACAAAGCAAGTTGTGAAGTCTTAAAAAAATCTAGGATTACAAAAAAAGTTAAAATAAGTTGTTTCTTACATTTAATGGCAACAAACAGGGAACCTTCTATTTAAAAACAAACTTGTCATATAAACAGCATTATTTTAAGAAAATGTGATTAAGATGATATGTAATTTTCAGGATGGACACACATTGTATGAATACCAATCAGAATGAAATGGGGCGGAACACACTATCCCCTTAGAAATCTCAAAACAGGCTGTTTGAAAGAAGGGGAGGGAGGAGGATCTCTCTAGTGAAATAACTTAGAAGATACCACACAATGGACAAAAAACGCAAGAGTACAGAAGACATTACATGACACCCTCATTACAACACCCTCTCAACTCTGGTTATACAGTCAAGTTAGTAAAGTGCATCTTTAAAGACTTGTCTAGTGAAATAGCTTTTCTCAATATAAAACACAATGCGTGCAGTAACAGTTAAATCATAGTGTACACTTTTAGAAACTAATTTTTAACCTTTCATTCACTCAAGAAGGAAAGTTTTAACTGCAGTAGTGTTCACATTATTCTTCGATGCATCCTCATGTGCTTTTGTTACTTGGCAAATCTTTAGATATGGAGCATGGCAAAATTATGCAGTTTAAGCAAGTGCTTCTCTCAATTCAATACAATTCTTCAAGGGCAGAATGGCCACATGCAGCACAACCATGTCAGATTTTGGGAAGCTTTGGTGCACTAACGATGGGATTGGTCTCCTGCAAATACCTCCGTCCCGCGCTCTTGTAGTCGTAGGTGCAGGTGTGGGTCTCTGCATAGCGGTGTGTTGCACAGAAGTTGTTTCCACATCTGAAGAATCAAGAATATTACAAGTTACAAGCTTTCAGAAGCTTTTAATGCCCTGACGTGCTGGGAGCCATTTTGTTTAATCGTGTCTTATATGACAGAGCTGTTTGGATTCTTACAATCCCTGACTGATAACATTAACTGGTGGGGTAAACAACATGACATTTTTCAAACTGAATGTTGCAGTTTTGACCCAACAGTCTCTTCAGCTAGGAAGCTACACAAGATCAGTACTCCAGGAACCAGCCAGCAAGGATCAAACACACTTATAAATTAAGAATGATGAGCTTTGTTTCACCTTCTTTCTCTTTTAAGGACCTCACACAACATCAGTTGGTAGAATTCAGAGGACAAAACTATGGGAAATAATTCTATCAAGTGAAATCTATGTAATTCATTTCAATTCAAACACTCCACATTGCTCAGACCATTAAAATAGTTGTTTTCAGCACAACTTCTGCCTGGTGTCAACTCAAATTAACCATTTAAATTAATAAATACAGACTTAGTCAGCTGTAAAGACATCAGACAGACTAACTACAGGGAACATAACTTCCTGTATGACTGGAAAAGGGTGCATCTATCCAGTATCAGTTGCAATTTGATGAGTTAAGATTAGGATTTTTGCTTCAAACTTGACAGTTCTGCAGCTAAGACTCTTACCAGGAGAAAAGCATACTTTGGATGTTTTATCTGATCTGGACAAGTGCTTTACACAGAGACACATATTGGTGTCCTGTTGACTGATTACCCATCGGACTCACTATTACACTATAATCCCCTATTTATTTATCTGTCTATCTGGGTTTGTAATAAGCTCTGCAGCTGTTCCTGAGGCTTTGTGTGCCTGGAAATAAACTCGTTTTTCTTTGGTTCTTGGTCCCATAATCACCATTTCTCTTATATGACTGTATTCTCTATTTGGTTCGTGTTCTTTTCTAGTAAAAGATCATATGGTTGCTCCTTTTGAAATAAAAAATGCTATTCTTGAAACTGAGCCATTTACCCCTTAATTTTTAACCTTAAGCAAGCTGCTTAGTTACTTTTAGAAGAGTTTGCAGCTATTTGCTCATTATGAAAGTGTGCAGTGTCCAAAACTGTTTCATAATCAGAGACCGAAGAGTCAGTAAGGCAACAATGCCTCATCCTGAAATTCTCCTATACAATTCCCCAATGGCAGAAGTTCTTGTTCATTTTGCTGTTGGTTGGCATGAACCAAGATCAGCTCCAAATGCAGCCCTCACAGCAGTTCCCAACCCTGGCTAGCTCATGGGAAACAATACTAAGAAAAAAGTATCTTGTGGGGGAAAAATACTTTGAGAACCAAGATCAACGGAGAAAATGGGGGGTGGGAGGAAGTTTCTGGTTTGTTTTTTTGTTTTTTTTTTTTTCTTTAAAGTTTCTTTAAAGTGTTGTCTGCAAGTCATGATCTGGGAGACCAGCACTCTCGTGTTCTGCTTTTGAGATGCTCTAGATGCTCAAAGGTGACTGAAGTCTTGCAAAAAACACAACACACAGAATCAAAAATTTGTTGAATACAAATTTGTATAAATTCACAAACTGTGAAGATGTGCCGCAATAGGGCCAAATCTGAGGGAGATTTCTGAGAAACTGTAACAAACCGTTCTTCCTCAAGTTGTTAATGATATCATTATTGTTGAGAAACTTTGCAGAACATGTATCTGTAGCAAGTTCTTCTCCCACCGCTATAAAATGTCATTGTTGTTTTTTTGCCATCTTGTTTTTTATTTCCTGATCCCTTCCATTCTGTTACCTTCCATTTCTTGATCTTCCTGAAAGAACACACACCTCAAGAGCAAAACAGGGGCAACACTCCTGAGTTTTAATTCCTGTAGTTTTGCTGAACTGAAAATTGAAACTTTTTTGAAGGTTGGCTTTTGATTTGCTACGTTTAAGGAATACCATGCAGCAAAGAAAACTTTTTGGTTAACTCAGCTATCAATTTTAAGTAACAGCTGGTTATATACTCAGCCTACCTGCACTCATAGCTGGTTGCCAATCCAGTTTTCTTGCCACAAAGAAAGCAGTGCTTTGAAATTTTCTTTTTTGCTTGAATTAAGCCATTCACAGGTGGAAGATGGGTTGCTTCACCTGCTTTCAGAAGTAGAAAGACAGCAAAGACATTTTAACTTATTCAAAAACTAGTTAAATGTTATCTTTTGCAACCCAGATTAGTTTTGCATTTCTTAGGATACTTCAGGTGGGAATCCCAAAGCCTAAAAGGAGAGGGGTGAAAAAGCCCCCCGAAAGACAAAACAGGAAACACACCTCAAGCCTATGAACACCTTTAGAAGAGGTATCACAATGCAAGCCTTAGAAGTATTATTTTGAACACTTGTTAAAAGTTCACAAAGCAAGAAAAATCTCTCTGAATGGTCTTCCCAAAAGCAAAATGAATGCACGCAGAGTGTCATTGGGAAAGCACTGTGTACAATGGCTTTACAAAGAATCAACTGGACATTCCAGTACCTAGCATCCAGGATATTCAGTGTGCTAGTTTGCCAAGTGAGTACTGCAATGTTTTAAAACCTTGCTGATACTCTGCAACTGCAAGAAAAGTACAGTGTTGGACTACAGGCCTCTACTTAGCTGTATGTTTACATTAGGCACTATGCAGATATTTGCAGAATTTCTATACTTAAAAATTTACTTTATTTTTACTTTTTGCTGTGTAATTCTTGCCTGTTGCCTTATTCACTGGAGATCATCTAAAGAAAAAGCATCTGCGTTCCCTCTGTAGAAGTAAGCTCTTTGTCCGTAACTTGCTTAAGTATATTTCCCTCATGCTGAATCACTGAAAGCGAGCAATGCATCCTATCAAACTCTTTCAGTGTTTTACTGTTATATTGCCAGAATATTCCCAAAAAGTGATCTCATGAGTTCACAAGTCATTTTTGTCCAGCATACCTTTAATCTCAAGTAATTTCTTAGTTGAGATACAGCAGGCTACACTCAACAGTAGCACTAGGCAGTCACTACACATCACAGTCATCACTGCCAACCACTCCCACCCCATTCCTATATAACATTGAAACTTCCAAGGAATGTTCGTCCATGCTAACAATTCCATCATCTAAAAGCACACTATTTCAGAAGCATCAGTTAGCCCAGTCTGTGAAAGACAGCTTGAAGAGAGCTGGCCCAGTGGACCTATTTGAAGGGAAGAAACAATACACCTGTCCTCACATTTACAGCCCCTACAGCAACTACACTGAGAAGTGATTTGTCCTTTGGCCAGTTACACAACAGATCATTACCAGCCACATCTCTCTCAAGAGCCTGCATGGTAAGACCACACCAACTGATATCTGGTGTCTTTTGGAAAATACACTTGTCTGACATAAGATACACCAGAGGAGTGTCTTCTTCATAGTCCTATCCAAAATGACTCAGATGTCAGTAGGCTCCCTCTCATGCAGACATGGCTCTCAGGGTATCATCTCTGGAGCAGCTAAGGACAGGCCTGTTTACTAAGTGACTGCCAAGTCAAAGCTGTACCCACAGTTGTGAAACAAAGGCACAATCCAATATTTTTAGCAGCTTTTGCTCAAACATTACAATTGCATAATTTCTTCTGCTGCAGCTATATTTGAACATCTATTTTCTAGTTCATTTTCTATATGTAGATCTGGAACCCATATCCACCTCTTCCTAAGCTCATTCACACAGAAAGAAAAGAAAACCTGCTAACTGCAAGTCAAATTAAATGTGCTGAAAATACTTAGCTCACTGTCTTAAGAGCTTTAAAAGCATTAATTTAGACAATTCCTTTCTTCCCAAGAGAATTAACCACATAAGCAATTAATATCTATGCATAATGCATCCATTTTCAGTAGATGTCAAGCATGAAGCTTGGAGTTACACAGTTACAAAGACTAGGGTGGAAAGAATGATCACTAGAACAAAAAATAGTGAAAAGTCTGCACTATATCAGTGTTCTGCAGCATCCATGCCCTTATTGCTTCCTCTCCACATTTTTTTTGTGCTAAAGACAATGCTACTGATAAACCCAGCTCTGATTTTAGTAGACTCAGAAGTATTCACAGAACTCAAAATGTGGAAACTTCAGCACAGAAAGTCATCATTAGATCTACAGATTATGTGCAGGATTCACTAAGTATTAAAAAGCTAAGAAAGAGTTGCAGTTATGGTCCACCTAAGATCTGGATGCAATCTGCATGGTAAAGAATTGCTTAAAATATTAAAAGTTTAACCATGCTATAGAAATGTAATACAGCAAGGACTTTAGAAGCCACACGCCTTACAAAGATAAATTATTTTTGTCCTGTGTGTGATATACCAGGAAAGGTTAAAGAGTCATCTTTAAGTATTATGTAAGTTACTTACCTACTCTTTTCCCTACAGCTGCCATACTTCCATTCATTCCAAGCCCATGCGCAGACTAAAAAAAAAAAAAAATTTCCACAAGGAAATTACTAGCAGATGGAAATTAAATGAAAACGTAGGTAGTCTGGTGTCAGCTTATTTGATATCAATGTTGTATCAATTTACCTACAAAGAGTGCAAGACAACTTCTGCACACAAAGTTAAAATTCCACAATATAAAGCCTTACCCTAGATGACTATTTAATTAATGTCCCCGTACTTCAAAACACACCAAAACAACCAAGTACATTAGAGAGCAGAAGCCTGGCACATATGGTGCCAGACACTGGGCATACTATGGAATAAATGCCAATTAGTGAGCAGCAGAAGCCAGATGACACTTCTAACACTGACACTCATCATTCTGTTGCTACGATAAGTCATTGTTTCAGTCGTGAGCTGAACAGCCACTTTAATCTTTATGAAAAATTACTTCTAGGACCTGTTTAGATAAACAGGCAGTTAAAATACCATCAGGAATTCAGAAAACAGTTTAAAACAATCAGGGATTTAAAAACACCTCCTGCACCCCATCTGCCTCTCCTGGCAAGACACAGACACACACACACAGAGTAGTTCTGCAATGTCAGTACCAGAAGAAACAAGAAAACTTTGATTTCTTTGGACGCGTTCATACTCACTAGAATATATTCAGCAGCTTCATTTGGAGGAGCAGTTTTCCTAAAGCTTTCTTCCTGAAAATGCTGCAGGTTTGTAGGCAGTACAATACCAGAAGTCCGAAACCTGTCAGTCCCACAGGAACTCTGTAAACTTTCCCCGTTTGTGCTTCGGGCCAGCGAAGCCAGAAATCCTAAGTTACTTACAGAACTCACAGGTTCTTTGGATGCCTTGCTAGCCACATTTGTGATGTCCCTAGCCTCTGCTTTAGAAATTACATCAGGTCTTTTGCCAAGTGACTCTACTTTCACGCTACAAAACCTAGCGGTCCTAGAAAAAGAGGAGTCTGCTATACTACGTACTTCCAACGATCGAAGCACATTTGGGGAGGCCGCAGATCTCAAGTTACCGGCCTCAAAGCATCTGGGTTGTGCTTGTGGTTTCAGAGAACTGTGACGTGCCACTTGCGCTGAATACCGAAGAGGTGACAAAAGCAGATTTTTCTGAGGACTTAATTCACGAGTACCGAGAAGACCAGTCTCCATTGTTGCAGTGCTCAGCACTTTGCCAATAGGTTTTCTATGCTGCTCTACAACCTTAGAATCTTTATTTCCATCAGGCAGTTCAAGCTCTGAGTTCACCTTTCCTATGTCATATATCTCACTACACTGTTCAGCAGTGCTTGCTTCTGTTAAAAAAGCAAAAGCATCTGGTTCAGGGAGATGTTCTTCTTCCGTTCCATAGAGTTCCACATTTGTTAGATTTGGAAACAAAACAGCATCCTCCTCACTTGCTGAGGTCACACTTTCAGATGCTTTTTCTGAATTTCCAGGCAGGGATGAAACAGGAGCCAGAATACTATTTGTAGGTAGTTTTGCATTTTCTAGTTCAACACGGGAGATTTTCGGCGGTAACCTGATGCTATTAACCGGCTGAGACCAAGAGTTGCTCTGCCAAGTGTCATCTTCCTTAAGGAAGTGATTGGCCGTGGATGGCATCGTTCTGCCAGCAGTGGCCAAAGTAGCCAAGGCTGAGAGTGCGTTCTGGGGAGATTCCGAGTGATGCAGATTCCCAGGAGGAGGTAGGCACGACTGTCCGATGTGGGGGAGCACTCGGAGGAAGCGGTGACGAGCAGCAGCCACCGAGCCACTAGATGGTCGAGGAGTCACTGGAGGGCGAGGCTTCACCTTGACAGTTTTCTTAGGCTATTAAAAAAAAAAAGCCCAACCAAAAGACACAGATACAACAATTATTATTCGCACTCCAGTTGCACTCAAAAGACCTGACTGAAAATATATTCTGAGGAATTCAGACAGTGTAAGGCCAGAAAGGACCAAATCATTCTTTCCACTCCCTCATGTTACTAGCAACCAAGACTTCAACCCAACATCTGAATAAAATAATCAAAGATTATAATCAGGAAATACTTTTCAGTAAATAGGTGACATTGTCAGAGAAATAGAAAAAGAAAGCCAGAATGCCCTCAAAGTTATTCAGAAGAGCTTTGAGTCTCAAACAGAACGAAAAATGAAAGAAAGTATAATCTCTTAATTTTACATCTAGTAACCTAGTCACACATGAACACAAGTGTAAGGTTTTCTCTTCAAGAGAATGTCATTCCCATAGTTCACTTTATAGGTTTTTCAGTATATCTAATTAAGTTTAAGAGAAATGTTGACTTTTACAAGAGCAGTACTGCAAAACAATGCTACTTAAAGTACTGCAAGAAAAAAACCCAAACAAACAAAATCACAAAACCCACCCACCCAAAAAACCTACCCATGCAAATAAATGCAGGACCAGTAATGATTTCTTTGAATGAGGGCAGGTAGATCCAAGGAAAGCCAATGCCCCTCAGCAGAATATTTATACAACTGTATTTACATAAACAACAGACGAGAAATCATCTGCCTGTGATAACTTCACTTCTCAAAAGAGCAAAGTATCTGACCTGCTTTTTAGAAAAGTCAGCACAAGGAAAGCCCAAGACATGTTATGACAGAAAAACTGAAATCACAGTTTCACCTTTTTACTCAGATTCATGTTCTCCATCTTTGCCTTGAGCAGTTTCATTTTATTCATAGTAATTGAATTCTCAATAATCTGTTGGCCAGAAGGGGATGCCTCTGTCTCATCTTCATCATCAGCATATAAATTATAAACTGAACCACCACTGAAAATAAAAGAAAGTTTGTATTCACCCTCTAATCAAGGAATTTAATTATGTTTTCAATGTAGAGTATTCTCACAACTAGGAAGTCATATCCGTAGTTGATCTGTTGACAAAACATTGTGTAAAACTGTGTGCAAAGACATTTGTCCATGTCAACATCCCTTACAACAGCAAAGTGACGTTGCCAAAATCGGAACATAGCCACGCTTCTGGGAAGTTGTTATATCATATACAGTTGGTTCACACTCACTATATATTTTCCCCACAGAGGGGATATCCAGTTCCACAAATGTCTCCTGAAGATATGGCCAAAGCTGTTAAGTGTGTGACTCAGACAACAAGCTGATCAGTTTTCCAATTAACCAGACACTGGCATGGAAGGTAAAGTCCAAATTTCTATCCATCCTGAGGGGTGTTCTCACCATAAATGGAAATGGAGGGGTCACCCATGTGGATGTGATATTCTATTTCTCCATTTCAAAATAAAAAAAAAAAAAAAAAAAAGAAAAAAGAAAAAAAATCAGTTTAGGTTTCCAAAGATTCCAAAGAGTTCCACATTTGGAAAAAAAAATAAATAGATTAGAATCTCTAATACAAAATATTTTAAGTCAGTAGTCACTGGAAGTTTATAGCATGACATTTCCTTCTTCCATTCTGCATTCCAACAGAATGCAAAACCTCAAGGTTTTAAAAATCAGCATGTAACTTGTTTTTCCTATGAAGCAATGAAGCATTAATCAGTAGCACACATTTAACATTTGACAGAGAAATGAAAGAAACATTAGGAGTGTCCAATTCATTACAAATTGATGCATTTTCAACATTGTATGTAGTACATTTTAAAGGGTGTTTTAGTTCTTCCATTAGGTTGTCAGAATCTAGAAATCATGACAACCAGGCAATTCCCCTAATTCCCCTGTGTTCATAAAAATGTCTTAGTAGATTTAGCTCAAGTTTCTACTCTCCAGAAGAGACCAAGGAAGAACTAAAAGTCATGAGGAAGTCAGTACCAAAAAAAAAAAAAAAATCACTAATTAGAGCTGGCATCTTACCTGATTCTTAGAAATATTCTGCTCCCCCTAGCCGAGAGCCAGCATTTTTTGCACTGGCTCTCTAAATCCATTTCCTAAAATGCAGCAAAATTCCAAAGGCAGCACAGCGGGGAGACATTGTGAAGAGCAAGACAGCCGCAAATTCAGAGCAAGAGTCAGCAAAACAGACCAGTCACCTCTTACCAAAACCTGAACAGTTCCACATGGGCACACTCAGCATGCATACTACATATACATAGTTCTCTGGGTAAAAACCCAACACTAAAAAAAATAATTTCAGAATTTTAACAAATATTTACATCAACAACTCAAAAGAATTTGTTGAACTTCCCTTCCTTCAAGGTAAGGATAGAAAGCAAAGTGGCATGTCTCATGTTCGGTTGGTTTTTTGGTTTGGTTGGCTTTTGATTTTTTTTTTAAATGCACAAATACCTGTTATCGTTTTTGTTCACTTTTCTGTCAAAACAGGGGTCAAAAACACACACAAAAAATAGGAGCAACAAAAGTATTGTTCACTTTAATGTGACTGTAAAATTATAAAAATTGCTAAAAGTTGGACTGGGAGTTTTGACAGTAATATCTTCAGCCCATTTTACAATGAGTTAATTTTCATTTTACTTTGTCCACAGGTGTCAACATTCCTCAGCTCTGGCTTGTGAAATGCATGTCTCAAAAATTATTAGCTTGCTAAAACCCTTTTGGCACCAGTGTCTGCCGGTCCTCCACCACAACTTCAACACACTTCTTTTAATTCAGAGACAATGAACACTGTATGCATTTACACTTTGTTAAATTTTAACCATTAACTCAACGACAGATTAAAATAAAGTTATCTGGAGAACTATAAAACAAAACCAAGCCCAATGTCTCATTTCTAAATTTCAGTCAACGAATTCTGCTCCACATATAAGCAATGTGAGAAAAGCTGATAAACAAGTGCCTCAAAAAACAACTAAAGCTGAAAATTATACAGCAACCCAGTTTTGAAGAATAATATGAAGATTAAAACCAACTTTACCTCAAAGATTCCGATAACGGCGTTAAAGTGCCATCGCCCCGGTCAACCACACGGAAGAAATTCAACCGATCTCCTTCTCGATATACTAAGAAGGTAACTTGTTTGTTGGATGGCCCTTTCTCCCAGATCTTGTCTCTAACAGGATCCATGTATTCAGCCATTTCCCTGATAGGGTCTTTCAGAGGAACTACAAACACAAAAAACCGAAGTAAAATCAAAATACTATTATTGTGGTGGTAACTTCTGAGGGCTCAGCTGAGCTTGTAACAGGAATTCCCAACCTAGAAGATACACTGAGTTTGTTCCCAAGTGAAAACTATCAAGGGAATTTCTTCATTTTCACTCCTATACCACATAACCAAGATGAACCACATAACCAAGTTTATAATCTGAGTGAAGCAATGCCTAATTCTTATCAACCATATTTTAAAACTTATTTGTATAATGACATTCCAGTATCATTTTTTCTTCAAGTGAAGAACTGCTATTTTATGACTTGATTCTATACATACAAATAAACTAAGAGTAAACAAAATGCACTTGATCTGCTAAGTAAGAAAAGATGGGGAAAAAATCCCTCCATTTTTCTTAAGCATTTTTCTGATTAATTTGGAACTGAAGTCTGACTGTCTAAAATGCTTACCTAAGAGAAACAGTTTACATGTATAAGATGCTGCATGAAACCTCTATTTTCAACTTACTCAACACCTACCTCTTCTGGTGTTAACAGGTCCACCTCGCATAGCCAGAACTAACTTCAGAGTGCAGCCTTCTGAAATGCTGTAAACAGCAATAATTTTTTTTATAGCATTTTCTGTTGTTTATGCTGACAATTATTTAGAAATATTAATTAGAAATACAATTTTATTCTCTACTTACTTATAATCATTCAAGCAATAGTCATCCTTCAGTTCCATATTATTCCAAATTAAGTGCTGCTGAGAGACAGGAATACCTAAACAAAAGAAACAAATGATTTAAAATTGGAGCTTGGCAAGAGGGCTTCTGGGGAGTTTTAAATTTTGAAGAGTGTGGGGCTGATAGATGGAAACCGGATCACAGGAGAAAGAAGAGAGGAAGCAGGATAAGGACACGCATTTGAGCAGTCTTCAGTCATGACATCCAACCTCCAAATAGTTATGAAAAAACAAAACTAAGATTTTCAGAAGGCTTTATCTCACACAAAGTCCAATCTTTTGGCTCAACAGAGGGTCTCTATAAGTATTCAGCTGCTTCAGGCTTATTGAATACTTGCTCTTTTTCCAGTCATCAGATGATGACGGTTTTTTCCTGTTATCTGTACTTCAGAACTTTATGTCTACTGACAGGAAAAACAGGATAAAACTTTAACTACAAGACTGCTGAATAACTGAATCACAAACTGGTATTTTGTATTGCTCACAGTACAGACAAAGTCACAATAAGGTGACCAGTGGCAGCTCCATTATAGCGGTGACAACTGCAAATGTGTTTTTATTCCAACAGGAACCAGGTTTGGAACCTCAGAGTTCGCATGTACAGTTTCGTATCACAGCAGTTAATTCAACTTCACCCTACAAACGCTTTTGTTTTGTTCTGAGTGGTTTTTTAGGCCATCAAAACGTTATTACTAATATCTAGCAATACTAATTTTTAACTCAAGTTCTGGGATGATTTGGCTATTTTTTGTCAAAAGAAAGTAAGCATGCTGAATAATTCTTCCTTGTCAAAAATCCATACACTACACAAACAACTTTTGTTTCTTTTTTCCTGCATAGTCAACTCATTTAGGTACAGATGTAATACACATTAAAGATAATAAGCAAGAGCTAGTATAACTTCACACATTTTTACTGGAATGCTACCACATTCCAAATTTTGGAAGGAACACAAATGAAGATAGTTATGAAAGCATGAGACATCTCGGGCCTCTAAAAAAAAACCCCAAAAAACCCCCAAACCCTCCAGCACCAGAAAGAAGCTGTTCAATTTGTCTAGTGAAACCCAGATAATTAAGATCTCTGATCATGAATTAAGATTTATGACAAATTTTAATGTAAGTGAAAATCTACAGAGACCAAGAACTACTTTTCCAAAAAGTTCTAAACACTACTCCTCAGACTAAGAAATAAAAGCTATAAATGTATTTTCCTAAAGGTTACATTAAAATAATCTTATCTTGTGTTTTTATTCATTGCACGTTCAGATACTCAAAAGGAGATGGAAGTGGCAGCACTACACAGTAAGACCTCCCGAAATACATCTGGCAGGAGGGGAATTACAAAGATCGGAGTCTTTCAGGTAGTTTCTAAAAACATCTCAGCTTCCAAAGGCCTGTGAGAATTGCTTAGCAAGCTGTGGCAAGAGATCAGCTAAGCAGCCCCTTCCTAGACAGAAGAAGGGCACAAAGCTACCAACACCCATCACTAGCAAGGAACAAAAGGGGCCAAGATTCTGGTAAAAGCCCAAGCAGATTGAACAGGCAATTAGGAGACATCCCTGTGCAGAAGGAGGAATGCACTCTGGAGGAACTGCCATTGTTTTTCTTTATGCTTTACAGAAGATGACCATTTCCTTTTCTCACTACAGCTCATATCCACATTGTTCCTGCTCTAAGTGACCAACACAATTTTATTCCACTTGGATTGCATTTAACAGCAATCTTATATTCTCTGAACTCCACAAGACATTTATAAGGAGAATCTGTTCATAGAGCAGACTAACATAATTGCTACTACACTGCCAGCTATTTAATAGCTGATTTTTGGTTGTGTTTCAAGTCTGCAGTGTAAGCAAAAGAATAAGCTGGCAATAGCCAGTGAGTCTACAGTAAAGTTTTCTGTGTTGTTTTGCACTCTTCTGATTACAAACAATCTGATTACTGTCTGCATTTGTTATGGTTTCAGCAGCCTCCAAGGAGCAATTTCCAATTACTTTGATAAACTGAGAGAGTATTTGTTAAAAAGGCTGGTTTGCAGCTGGCAGTACTGGAATGAAATATGGTTTTGCTCATTCAACAATGACAACGTATTTTTGATGAAATGAACAGATGAAAAGAGGATACTCTGCTGTAATTTGAAACAGACATGTCTTTATTACTTATTCCCTTTTATGTTGCTTTCTTAGAATTCTGTATTTATACACTGAAGAAATAGTATGTGCTTTATAGTTTCAGGGGCAGCAAAACATACATCAGCTGTCCCTTTTCTGGATTATAGTAAGATTTCTTGAGGAGACATTTACACATGGGATCAGCACGTAAAACTGCCAACAATAATGAGAACTGTGAGATACCCATCCACTGCATCCTCTCCCTAAGCACCGCATGACGCTATCACTGGCCTGCTCTAAACCAGTACTGGGAGTATGTAGGGCAATAAGCTACACCTCAGTGCTCAAATGGAAGTGAGCTAGCCAGGTGATGCTACAGGAGGACAGAAGAGTCTGCAGGCTCTTACTGAAATGGCTGCAGGTGCACTGACAATCTGACCTCATAAAATGTGGGGAGGAGAGAAGCAGGTATCCTGTCCTGTCTCTGAATCACCATATCAACATACAGCCTTAAGCCTCCCTGACTTACTCTTCTTTTTGGCATGCTTAGGTTTACCACAGAAATTGATGTGGTCAATTTTTTTTTTCTGACACAGAAAAAAAAAAATCCCTTTAGATTTCAGAAAAAAAGACCTGATTTTACGTTGTGGGTACAAGGTTCCTATGTTTAAAAATGCCAGACATTTCCCTGTCAAAATTCAAACAGCACACTTATCTTTCATTCAATGTTGAAATTGCTGGAGCCTCTGTTTACAGAGGCTGGGCTGACAGTCTTATTTCCCATCCCCAAACCGGCTACGTTAGTAAGAGGTGCAAAGGTTCACAACTCACAGCAGCAGGATCGTTTTCCTAATTGTTAAACCCCCCAGCTTTCCCTTGCATGACAGTAACTATGCCAGTGTAAATGGCAGTCAGCACTGGCCTACTCTTTGTCCAAGGGACTGACAAAGAACAGACTAACAACAGCAACAGTAACTGAGTACAGGCCAACAATTTCCTGACAAAGGTGACCCTACTTTACACCTCCCAGATGCTGCTCTGGGCAGTTCTGCACTCACAGGAATGTTTTCCCAGCTCAGACAAGGTACAAGCTTAAAAAATGCTTTGTGAACTAGTTCTAGTTTCTATCAGCACAATAAACAGGCAAATGACAAAGCAAACGGAAGGTGTAGGGGAAAAGTAGTATATAGAAAAAAAGCAGGATTGGTTCTGTTAAAAACTCATTACACTTGTGTAATCCACTTACTCCAGTCCTAGCAGAAGCACAGCTACTTTCTTTAATGCAAATAACAATAAATACCATTATGAATTCACACAATATTGAAAGAAATTACATCATCCATATTAAGTCTGCTTGATATTCTTACAGTTCCTTTTATTTAAGGTGAAGTTGCTGTATGAAGGCAGCAAAATAATGACAGCAAAAAGACCAAAGAAAAATAACAACTCACATGATGAATTGAGACTACACACATATACAACAAAATTATTGCTGCATCTGTCATTCCCTACTGAACACAAGCATTTGAAATTAAGATGTATTCTGAGAGCTAGTTCTGTTTTTGCCCTTTACAATAATGCAAGAAGAGAACATCTAAATTTTCATTTAAAAAGGTAGATGCTTCCATGTACACAGATCATAAAGTTCAGCTGCAAGTTCACCGAACAAACCATGACCAAGTTGATTTTTATCTTAAAGTTAGCTATGTAAATGAATGCCCTAACACTACATACTGAAGAATTCAAACTAATTCCTGCAAGCTCGTAACAATAATACCACCACCACCAAATCCCAAAGCCTACCTCATCCCTTGAGACTCAAGCCTACCTTTCTGAACAAACATGTTTACAGTTATTATCTATGGTTCTTTAACAGATGCATTAACCACTACTAGGAACACACTATCTGAATGCTCCATCTATAAAATCCAGTGTAATAACTGGGGGTTCTGAATGAATGGGGGTTCTGCCCAGCCCAGCAACTGCAAGGACTTGTGCAATGGAGAAAGCAAAGAGCAATCTCAGTTTTAAAAAGCCCCATGACTTCCTCTTTCAATGAAATCCTGTTTTTTTAAGTACCACTCAGGTAAAAGTTCAGTCTTTCAGGCCACCTTGAAACTCAGATACCATCCATATTCATCAACACTGATCAACAAGAAAACCAATGGAGTTAGCACTGCTGGCAGCCCTGAGTGTGTATTCCAGCTTTTATGTCACCAGCACAGACAAAGGGAGCTGTTTCTTCCCGGGTGAACCATTTTAAAAGGCTCAGTCAGAGACCAGGAGCAATTTACCCATGGGGCTCTAAAGCCAACATTACAAGTCTTCTGCTTACTTTACACAGAACATATTTGAGGACAAATGGCTGGATCTGATCCAAATGCTTAGACTTCAATTTATGAGTAGACTTGCACGAAATTTCAGATACATTAGAACCCATTAGTAAGTTTTTATGTATATTCTTTACTGACTAAACCCACTGAAAACGCATAGCTAGAGACATGGAGCTTTTTCTTAGTAAGGTACCAATGTCTACTACAGCTGTCTAAACAAAGCCCTTCCATATCAGATCACTAGTAGGCACCAAGAATGACAAACAATATCTGAAGTGTACAAAATTCCTAACATGCCATCCACATTATGCTTTTTTATTATGATGCAGACAGTCTACAGCTATTGATATTCCAGTTGTTGACAAAGATCAATTTACCTTCCTGTAATTTTATTATTAGCCTCTTACAATTACAGCCATTGGTAACATTTGATCAATTTGCTAACTTCTGATACAATTCTACATTTTTTTCTTGGAAATTTCAGGTCTCGGCTCATTTTTTCAAAATGTGTCTTTCTGTATGCTTACATACTCTCATCCTCAACATCCAAATGAGTCCATGAAGACAACACACACTAGGAACCTCATATAGTGTTTCACTTTTGTAAGAGGCATTCTCCAGTCAGAAGTGCAGCTTAAATGAGAGAGATTCACACCCGTGAAAGCTGACATGATACAATAACAAAAAGTGAAAACCAGCAGCAGAAACAGGAACAGATGTAAGCTTTCTCCTTCCCATGCTAAATCACAACAAAATTACTTTTGAATTTTTGCTTCACCTGGGTGATTTATTGCTCAAACTTGTGCACTATAATAGGGGCTTTGCCACTGAAAAATTGTTAATTATTATTTTACATGCAATAGCAACCCCAAATGCAACATTAATTTGTCATTGTGTATCTGTTCCCTCCACACTCAACCGATCAATTTGTTTTCACTCTGCCTCCTACAAACTATTAATCAGAACATTACAAACATTTTTAGTCTATTATGGAGTATCAAGGCATTTCAGCTGACTTCTAAGAATTCAATGATAAGCACCAGTAAACTCATCTCCCATGTTTTATGAAATTTGCTTATGATTAATTCTATACAGCAGGCATCTAAGATATAACTACCTTTTCATCCTATGAACTACAACACGCCAACAAAATTTCAAATAAATAATATTATAACTTAATTACTGAGTTGCTCCTCTAATAAGAGATGATGATCCTTTTGTAAGCTGCAGGTATAACTGAGTATGGCTATTCACAGTCTCACATTCTGGACTATAAGAAACTCAAATCCCTCTTCCTCACGTGTCCCACTGATCTCTTCATGTATCCTTTAAAGCTCCCTCCATCACCTATGATACTGTCCAGAGAGCCTGCCTTCTTCTGCACTCTACTGCCTGTGCCACCTTTTAATTCACCGCTTGTTAGCATTCTATGCATCTCTCCTACACCTATATTCAATTACAGGGATGAAGACTCCTTTCCTCTTCTTGTTTCACCTCTAGCCTCCAGGAGCATCCTGACACATTCTCTGACTTGTGATTAATTATGGTCTTGTCCACAGGAAACAACAGCCCATCCACAGAGCTGCACTAATGCTCCTGCACGGATGGAAAGTCTGTTTATCTGCATGGCAGAGCTTCTACTATGTGCACCTTAGTAGTAAATAGTCCTCTCTGTTGTTGCAGTGCTTCTGTGTTTTAAGACTTGTGCCAGCTATCTGTTGTTTTTTCCATCCACTAGAGCAGATTTCCATAAGAGGAGGAGAGTATCTTAGATTCCAGTCAACAGCATCATATTACATCTCCCAGAGGATGGGTTTCACATTGACAGAAGGATGAAAAACATGTACAGGTATAGTAGGGAAGCAGAGGATCCCTTTCCTTAAAATTAGTAACTCTGATACTCTCAGCTTCTAAACCTAAACTGTTATTTAACCCCTCCAAAATGAAAAAGAGGATACAGTGCTTCAAAGTAATTAAAACATGTATATCTAAATATTTCAAATCACATTCTTTCATGCAAGGTCATTGTCATCATAGAGGAAAAGGGGTAAGAGAGGACTAACCTACACCTTTTCTTCTTGCATAAGCATCGGGGACTGGCCTCATAACTTAGAGGAGGTTTCACTTTGCAAAATGTGTCAAGTTCATCACTTTAAGACAAAGCATTGCTCAGCCAGACATCTACCAGCAAAAGATCACTCACCTAAACAAAATTCAAATCAGTAACTTAAAGCTGCCTTTGGGATTTGCCTGCACTGCAGTTGCTCTTGTGACTGCAGTATCATAAAAAAACCATAAACTGACTAACCTAATCAGGAACAAACATAGCAGCAAGTTTGAAGTGTGCTCAGCTACAATATAGACACATTGCATGGCTGAAGTTTATAACCCTCCTAGTTAATAAACAACTTGAGTCAGAGGATCCAGACTTTTTAAGATTAACCTTAATAATTGTATATAGAACCCCATCCAACCAACCCACCAGATGACCAAACATGCCAATTCCAGTGGAGCCTAAGCCACGAACTTCTAGAAAAACAATTCAACTACAATTAAACCTAAGCCATAAACTGACCACCTAGTTAATGTACGTATTACTAAACATGACATTTATATTTTCTGGTTTGATTTTAGCAATTATAATTTTTAAAACAAGATTTCCTCTAAAGTGATAAAATGTACACTGAAATAAGAGAGAATAGTACCTTCCAGTCTTTGAATTTTAGCTTTCACAGAAATAACTGTTTCAAAGGGGGAAACTCGCAGTTCAAAGCAGGTTCCTGTGAGCGTTTCAATGAAGAGCTCCATAGTTTCATAGAAAGGAAGTTTGTAGTGAAATGGTCCCATATTATCTTTATTGAAAAAAGGAGGCTCTTTCTTGTTGGCCATTAGAAAGGATTTAAAACTTCCTTGTAAGAAGATCTGTCAGGAAACTACATTCCACTACTAGCCAAGGCAGCTTTGAAGACACATGTGGTGCATTGCTGTTCATCTTTAGGATTTTTCACCTATAAAGCAAACAAATATAGTTCTGACAACATCTAAACATAACTGTTAAAGAGAATTTAAATTCATTTTATATGAAATGGTTGTTAAGAATCAGTAAGTTATCACCTAGGTAGGGCAAGATAACCACAAAGGATGTTAGCAACGTTGTAGTTCTAGGGCTCTAGCGTCAGTCAGCATTCCAGGTGCAACCTGCTACCTTTGTTATTTTTGTTTACGCAAGAGACGTGACAACCGGACGCCCAATGACTCCTGACAACAGCTGAGCCCTTCGCAGTGTCAGGGTTAGAAAAAAACTCCAGAAAGACATAGGAACGGGGACCGGTCCGGGCTCAGAGCAGGCAGAGTTGGAGGCGGCAGCTCTGCCGTGCTCCCGCCGCCAGCGCGGCGCAGCCTCGCACCG